>JAGFNQ010008266.1:0-32288 GCA_024364735.1 Boesenbergia rotunda | reverse complement strand
AGTTTTACAGTCAGTCACTCCAATAAACTAGTTTCCCTTAACTAGCATTCATGTTTATCTCCGGACATCCAATGTCACCAGCCAGTGAGAATCAGCTGATTAGAGAATAACCCATGCTAGTCTCAACAGAATTGATAGTGTCCGTATTTATCAATTCATCGACTAGGGACAATTTCAATACTTCACAATTGCACATGTAGAGATAATCACTAGTTGTGAATTCATCACAAATTCTCTCATGCTGTGAATTGTATTGCGGATTCATTAGTAAATTAATGTTTAAGATCTCAATCAAATAACACAAACACATGTATACTTCAAATAGTTGCAATATTCATTACACTAACAAGAAAAAATAAATGACCTATTGTGACATTATATTTTATGGACACTTTAATATAGTAAATGTCATTATAAACAAATTTTAATGACACTTATTAAAACAGATTAATCTTATAAATAAAATATCTGATTAAACCTCTTATCATGACACATTTTATTAAATGTCCTTATAAATCTAAACAGTTTCTTATTAAAATAGATTATATATTTAATTTGTTTAATTAATTTTTTTCCAACTTAATTAATCGCGCGAACGCGAAACCTGCACCTTCCGATCCCTCTAAAAAAAATTACAGCGCCAATACTCCATATCGCTGCGTGAACCCTAAATCGCACCGCGCGAACCTTAACGTGCACGTCGTCCCTCCTTTTCATCTCCACCCTCACGCGCGAACCCTAATCTTTCTTTCTCCCTCGCTCCCTGCTCGATCGCCCCTCCACCGACGCGAGTGCCTCCAACCAGCGCACCTCCACCAGCATGCCCTCACTCCCTGCTCGATCGGCCCTCCCCCTACGCGAGCGCCCGAAGGATCGATAAGGGTTCCGGAGGTCCATCGATTTATGATGGAATGGAGGATTGGTTTATAAAGACAAAGCAGTTGCATTCATCACGCCACCACTCTGTTTTTTCCTCTCGGTCTCTCGCTTTCTCTCTTTTCCTTTCAATCTCTGCCCCCCCCCTCCCTTTTACAGATCGCCTTCTATGGGTCGATGGACATGGAGTTGCTGTCGCTGGACGAGTCGCCGGGGATGGTGGCGCCGGCCAGGGGGAACTGGAGGCTTAACATGAGCGAGTTTTCGCTGCCGGAGTTGCCCCAACAGCCGCCTCTGGCTTCTCGATTTTCTCGACTCTTTGTGCGAGGCAATGGTATGTGCGTTGTTTATGTATATTACTTCTTAACGTTTTCATGGTGATTCTTTTCGTTGTTTTTTTTTGAATCCATAGAAATTTGATTTCTTCTCCTGTTTGTGTTCGTGGTGATATTAGGTTATTTTCTGTGGAATATGGGATTGGAAAAATTATCCGATCGTACCTAGAAATAGGAATGAGAATAATACTGCAAATGATATTGTACTCAGTACTACGAGATTAGGAATGAGAATAGATAATTGAATGAAATCTGGTTGACGATGCAGTTCAAAAATCATGGGAGATTCCAATTCGACAGGCTAAACTTTTGCTCTAATTATACTGAGTTTTCTATCCATGGGACGAGCTCTTTTCTTCTTCTATTAGCTGTGATGTTTGTTTAATATTTAGGGCTGTTCTATAGAATCTTAGATTGAAAAAAGAAAAATATATTAATTTTTCTATATCTGAATCCATATATGTTTTAGAAGAATCGGTAGAACTTTGTGTTAATTTTGGAGTTGCTAAATTTTGACGGGCTTCAGCACGGGTTGAGATTTTAAACCTTGTATATGATAATCCATCTTATTGCTGTATCATAGAGTCCTCCATCTTCCTTCTCCAAGAAAACAAAATCCATCATATAGGCATCAATAGGGACCTTAACTGCAAAAATAAACAAAGAAAATTTAAAATTCAGAAATCCACATTAATGTACCATCAACATAGTAGTCTAGAAATGAAGCAGTTTAATGACTTGCAATGCATCTATAGGCTTGAAAAGTCTTGGTAATAGAAAATACTTGCATCTATAGGCTCTTTAACATAAACACTCAATGGACAGTCTAAGATGGGCTAGGTCAAGGCGAAATAACAAAAAAAAAACAACAGAAAAACCTGATCAGATTCAATCGCCAGAATACTACATTCCATGAGATTTGGTTGGATACAAGGAAACAGTTCAAAGGCTTTTTAAGCACACCAATCATAAGAGCAGGATTTCTTATTTCTTGTGTTAGCAGAAAGATGCACACTAAAGTAAACATCAAATAGTAGCAATCCTAAAGAACATTGAGAAAGAATCCCTTAAAACTTTAAGCGTATATTTGATAGCATATTGACATAAAGAACAAAAAATAGTCAAAAAGAAAAGGAAACTAAGAAATTCTTACTTGAAAAATCTAACTAGTTATTTTACGGTGTGAACCATTCTCTGCTAGAACCATTTTTTGAGGTGGTAGAAGTCCTTTAGGGTGACCCCAACGGTTGAATGAACACCTAAACCAAACTTCAGGCTTTCCATTTAGGACAGTGTTAGATGAATTATAAAGAATGGAGACCATTTTTCCAGCTTGCACATCAACTGGTTCAGTATAAACTATATGCTTTTGAGACACAAAAACATTTCCATTGTCCTTTCCTTTGTTTCAGCTTTCATGCGCTCAATCATAGTTGCTAAATCAGACTGCCTAATATTAGATCTTTTTTTCTATTAATTGATCCAGTCAGTCCGTCCAGGTGGAAGGAAGAACATGTAAGTGGAAACTCACTTACATGTTTGATTTTTTGAATGCATAAGCTTAAGGGGTAGAGGGGTTAAGGGTTGTTTGATTTTTTGAATGCATATTTATCTAGTCCAATGGTTGGAAACTCAATATCATCAAAAGACTTAATCCACATCATTTATGTTGCAAATTGTGGCATGACTATTTGGTGTCAACATTGTCTTAGAGTTGCCATATATATATATATATATATATATATATATATAATATATATATATATATATATATATATATATATATATTTCCTCTACTGTGTTATATCTCATTTATGTCATAGCCTTCCTCAGATGAAGTCATTGATGAAGGTTAAGAGTTTGATGAACATATTTCTATATATCAATGACACCTATAGTGAAGGTGGATAATTCTAGTGGAAAGTTTGAGTGCAATTGATGGAAGTTGTATGGATTGAGGCAAAGATAGTGAAGAATGCACAAAACAAGGTTTAGTAGTTGAAAAATCTCTATATGCTCTGGGACCAATTGGAGATTTGATTGATCTTAATTCAGTTAGAGGTATTCCTTTTACAGCACTAAACATGAGTAAGATATACATTTAACTCTGGGATGAGATGAATCAGAGGGAACTAAAGCCTAATGCATACACCTTTTCTGTTGTTATACATTGTTTGTGCAGGAAGAACAAGGTGGGTGATGCCAGGAATCTTCTGAAGGTATCCTGCGACAATGACTGAAATCTCACTTGTAGTCTCTTAGTCTGAGCTTAGATGTTTTTCTGCTTTTCTTGTTCTGATACACAAATAAATTGTAGTCTCTTAGTCTGCTTGTACTCGATCGCAGGATTACTGAAACAATTTGAATACGTGCAATGACCAATTGTTATAAGATGAAGCGAATGCAATCCAAGAAATCTCACTCATTGTGGTGGGACAGACATATTAGCAGCAAAAACTCCAAATGGCTCCAAGAAAATCTTGCAAGTGAGAATACTGAACCTAACTGCAATTTACTTTTCAAAGTTTTCCACAAAGTAGCTTGTTCCTTCAATTCCTTCATCTTCTATTACGAAAATTCATGTCCAGCATTAATTTATGTGATCAGGTCAAGATCCTTTGATTTGATAAAATTGGTGTACATGTTTAACTTTTCATGACAAAATTTTAACCAGTTCAAGCATCTTTCTATGCAGAGATGGACCGAAGTGTCAAAGAGATGCTCAAGTTGATTGAAGGGGGGTGGTGATTCATTTGCAAAGAAAGTTGAGATGTATTATGAGAAGCACCCCAAGTTGATTTCCCATGTCGAGGAGTTCCACCGCATGTATCGTGCTCTGGCTGAGCATTATGACCAAGTAACCAGTGAGCTCCGCAAGAGCATTGTATCAGAATTGAAATCTCAAGGTTCATGGAACCGATTTAATTTCCTTTCAAATCCACCTTCTCCTTTATCTGAACCAATTGAAGAGCTCCATCCTGAGTTAAACATTTCTCCCGAGTCAAAGCTGCAATAGCCCGACCTCGTTCCGAGGGCTGCCGGGTTCGATTTCTTCCTTCCATCTAGCAGTAGTCCTGATCTTTCTAGGAAGGACATTTATGATTCATTTTCATACTCAGAATCTGATTCTGACTTCTGAGCCCAAGCTCGAAGAGATCAATGAGGAAAGTGAAGATGAAACTTCCTTGGAGATGAGGGAGAAACTTAAAATCCAAGAAAACATCCATCGTGAAGATGACTGTAGCCTTAAAATTGCAGCTTTAGAGTTGGATCTATCTGCTGCAGATGAAGAACTTCACTCTGCGGAAACCAATATCTGGGATCTCAAGAATAAACTCGAGAGCACCAATGCTTCTTTATGCACTAAGATCATAGAGTTCAATTTGGAAAAGGAGAAGGTTTCCTGCTTAGAGGAAAATCTTACAGAGCTGCAAGAAGAAATATTCAGCCTTACGCATGAAACTGTAATTCTAAAGGGTGCAGCAATATCTACCACTAGGCAGTTCCACAGCCAGTTATTGAACCATGAATCCATTGTCGAAGAATACAAAAACAGACTAATGCTTGCTGAAGAAAAGTTTATCCGTGAGAAGTCCAGCCTTGAAGCTTCAATTGCAGACTTGGAAGGTGCTAACAAGGGACTAATAGCTGAGGTAGAAAAGGTGTCTCAGGAAAAATCGCTAATGGAGCATAGAATTCACGATCTGAAAAACTCAAACTGCTACTCTGTCGACAGGATGCATAGATATTTTTTGAGGTGATCAATTTGACAGTCTTGTATTGTAAAAAAATTAATTGATTAGCAATTTGATTTCAATTTAAAATTTTTATTTGTGTTTATGTTAATTAGTTATATGCATAAATATTTATATTATGAAAATATTGAAAATGGGTGAGATATTTATTAATATATGATATTTTTTATGTCATAATAGAACATTAAATCATGTAGATAAAAATAGTATTGTAAAAATCATATGAAGATATTTCAAAATGTCATAATATATAACTATTAATGATAATTTTAAATGTCTTTATAGACTAATATAGCAAACATTTATATGTGTCACTATAAATTACATAACGAGGTATTTTAAATTAACTTTATAAACTATCATTAGTGACATTTTTTATTATGACTATAAATAAAATTCAAGACACTTATAATTGTCTTGATAAATAATTTTAAAGGACATATAAATTTGTCATCATTACTATAATAAAACAACATATATAAATGTCATTACATATCTATTAGTGACACTCTTTTTTATCACTATAACAATTATTCATGCTATTAGTGTTGTCACTATTTTTATTTTATAGTGATATTAAGAATTGTCATAAGTGATTAGACTTTAGACGACATCACTATAGAGGACATTTTAACTTAATATCACTATATCAAAAATGTCAGTATAAGTAATATATGATGACACTTTTCAATGTCATTAAAAGCATTTTTTCTTATAGTGATTTATTAAAATAAATGATTACAATCATAAGGCGATTGCCTTAGGACAATTCTCTCATATCACTAACAAACTCCCACTTGGCCTAATGCCAATCGCTACGGTACCCATTACCACAGGCTCTAACATGACCCTCAAACTTACTTTGAGGCAAGGCATTAGTTAAAGGATCAGCTAAATTCCTTTCAGTGGGAATTTTCTCAATTTATATATCATTCCTACTTATAATCTCTCTGATCAGATGATAGCGGCGAATCACATGTTTGGATCGCTGATGAGACCT
This sequence comes from Boesenbergia rotunda, assembly GCA_024364735.1. Taxonomy (NCBI): domain Eukaryota; kingdom Viridiplantae; phylum Streptophyta; class Magnoliopsida; order Zingiberales; family Zingiberaceae; genus Boesenbergia; species Boesenbergia rotunda. The sequence continues at coordinate 26,322 of JAGFNQ010008266.1, read as the reverse complement.
TGGTTCCTTCGCTTGTGCAATAGCTCCATTGTTGTCGTAGTAAACTAGTATTGCTTCATCAATGGTTGGAACCACACCAAGTTCTGAGACAAACTTCTTGATCTAGACTGCTTCCTTTGCTGCTTCCGAAGCTGCAATATATTCCGCTTCCGTGGTAGAATCCGCTACGGTGTCTTGCTTGGAACTCTTCCAACTTATTGCGCCTCCATTCAAAATAAATACGTATCCGGACTGAGATTTGGAGTCATCCTTATCTGTCAGGAAACTGGCATCTGTATACCCACGTATTACCATATCACCTTCTCCATATATTAGGAACACATCCTTAGTGTTTCTTAAGTACTTGAGGATTGTCTTGACAGCCGCCCAATGATCCATTCCTGGATCAGAGTGGTATCTGCTTGTGACGCTCAGAGCATACGATACATCGGGCCTAGTACATAACATAGCATACATGATAGATCCTATCGCGGATGCATAAGGAATCTTATTCATGCAAATCCTCTCGTCTTCTGTGCGCGGACACATAGACTTCGAAAGGTTGATCCCATGCCTGATGGGAAGGTAACCTTTCTTGGATTCCGACATGCTAAACCATTCTAGCATTCGGTCTATATATGTAGACTGCGAAAGACCAAGCAACCGTTTTGATCTATCTCTATAGATTCTAATCCCAAGGATATAGGTTGCTTCTCCCAGGTCTTTCATGGAGAAAGTTTTAGACAACCAAATTTTAACTGACTGTAAGACTAATATATCGTTTCCTATAAGTAATATGTCATCGACATATAACACTAGGAATACGACTGCACTCCCACTAACCTTCTTGTACACACAAGGTTCGTCAGGATTTTGTGAGAAATCAAACTCTTTGATTGTCTCATCAAAACGGATGTTCTAGCTCTTGGATGCTTGCTTTAGTCCATATATGGATCGTCGAAGCTTGCATACTTTGGTTTTATTAACCGATGTGAAACCTTCAGGTTGTATCATGTATACATCCTCAAGCAGGTTTCCATTAAGGAAAGCTGTTTTCACATCCATTTGCCATATCTCATAATCATAATGAGCTGCTATGGCCAGGAGCATCCGAATGGATTTAAGCATAGCTACTGGCGAATAGGTTTCGTCATAATCAGTTCTTTGTTTCTGACGATATCCTTTTGCCACTAATCTAGCCTTATAGATAACAACATTACCTTCCATGTCGGTTTTCTTCTTGGAAACCCACTTGCACCCTATGGGCTTAATCCCTTCAGGTGGGTTAACCAAGTCCCATACTTGATTTTTATACATTGAATCCATTTCTGACTTCATGGCTTCAAGCCATTTATCCCTTTTTGAATTTTTCAGAACATCTTCATAACTGATAGGTTCGTCATCGTTAATGAGTAACACGTCGTTCGATTCACTTATGAGAAATCTGTATCTCTCTGGAATATTGCGTGTCCTATCAGACCTACGAAGAAGTGGTGTTCTTTTAGGTTCAACTGATAGCTCATCATTATGAGTTATTGATTGTGGGTCTAGACTAGGTGTCTCTGTAATATCTATTGGAGTTTCTTGAACTTCTTCAAGTTTAAGCTGTCAAATGTTTAATTTGGATAGACTTTCTTGAAAGAAAGTGCCCAAAATTGCGAGCTTTCCATAATTGGTAAGTTTCCAAAAATAAAAGGTTTTCAGAATAATTGTAAGTTTCTGGTACAAAGAAAACTTACGTTTTTCCAAAATTGAAAAATTTCCAAAATAGGAAATTTCCAATATTGGAAAGTTTTCAAAAATTGAAAGTTTTCACAATTATCATAAAATTTCAGAAACAATGATATTTCAAAAGTTTGCGAAATTTCATGAGAATTTCCAAACTTTCAAATTCCTAAATCGAAAATTTACCATAATTGGAAAGTTTCCATAATTGAAAATTTTTCAAAATTGAGATCATGATAAAGCTTTCCGCAAAACAATTATATGATTATGTCGAACACAAACCTCGGCTCTGATACCACTGTTGGGACCGGGTGCATGTTGACATGGATGCGGGTTCATAATTTTAAAATTAATTAAGTGCAACGGAAGGTTTAGCATAAATAATTTCTCAAATTATTTAACCACACATCTAAGCATGCAATTATGTCTTGTGTAGACATGATCATATATTTAAAATTTTACAGAAACGTAAACTAATTTACGTATTACCTCGCGTAACTCGAAGGAAGGGACGAGATCCAACCGTAAGCGTCCCTTGGAAGCTCCGCCTCTATTTGCGTCCACGCCGAGTATCTTCGGGATGACTTCGCAAAGCCGGGAGCCTGGTCGGCAGGGAAGGGGCAGGGGCGCCCGGCTGGTGCTCCTTCTTGGGGCTGGTTGGCGCACGGCAAGAAGGGGAGAAGAGAAGGAGAGAAAGAGAGGGAGAGAGCCTATGCCTTCATCTCTTTGATTATTACCCAAGCCTTGCCTTGGGTCCTTTATATAGTGGCCTCTCAACCATCAAGCCTCTCAAATATGGAATAACTTATTCCATTATGCCAAGTTTGATTTTATATCATGGTTAAAATCATATTTTAATTCAAGATAAAAAATCATCAAGTCTCTTCTCTCCTATGGAATAAATTTCCTTATCATGGTAAATCAATCCATGATTGATTTTATAAAATAAACTAATCCATGGTTCATTTTAATTTCCGTAAAAAATAAACCAAACCTTGGTTTATTATATAAAAATTTATATCATCCATAATTTTATAAAACAAACCACACTTTGTTTATTTTATAAATTGAATCAAAAACTTGGTTCTCTCCCTTTGTTGTGGCCGGCCAAGCAATGAGGATGGAGGCCCTCTTTGGCCGGCCCATCCAAGCCATGACCCAATCAATTAAACTTATTTAATTCATCTATTAAGTCTTCAAAAGATTTAGCCATTTTACGCTTCCGATGCATCTCTGAAAAATTCAGATTCGACTTATCATTTGGCTCAACCAAACTTAATCTCTCTTGATTGGAAAATCCAATCTTTAACTCGTTTTAAATCCCTCGGATTACTCGTAGTGCGTGTGACTAAATAGGCTTTCGATTTATGTTGGTTGTCTATAATTAATCAATTAATTATAGAGCAATCATGAGTAGCACCTAGTAGTACATCATGATCCCCAATTAATCGAATGATCAACGGTTGACCTTAGAAACAATTCTGAAATCCTTCAGCAGCTATAATGAATCGTGCCCCATTCCCTTCACCATCTTATACCCACTTGGTTCAGGACATGGTCTATGTGTGTCAGTCCCCACTAGGCTGACTACGTCACACCTAGCCCATGTAACATTTTCTCGTCCTACGGATTCTAATTACTCTTATGTATTTAAGAGATTCATACTCTGAACATGTCATGGTCTGGCCAGAGGCTTCGAGTAACAATCCGACGATAGGCCTCGGGTATACATCTCCTCGCAAGGTGCGGTGAATCCTTTGTAGGTTGTTCAAACATCTTCGGGCACTTCGGTTTATACCCAATCATCCTGGGTCTACACCTCCTTGGAGACGCTTGCTTAAGATGTTAAAGTATAAGTCTCCATGACCAAGATGACTTGAACACCGCAAGTCAAAGGAACATCGCACTTATGCTGCAGTAAGAACTTCACTGATATATCTATATGTAGACTACCATATGAAGTTTTACAGCCAGTCACTCCAATGAACTAGTTCCCTTAACTAGCATTCATGTTTATCTCCGGACATCTCAATGTCACCAGCCAGTGAGAATCAGCTGATTAGAGAATAACTCATGCTAGTCTCAACAGAATTGATAGTGTCCGTATTTATCAATTCATCGACTAGGGACAATTTCAATACTTCACAATTGCACATGTAGAGATAATCACTAGTTGTGGATTCATCACAAATTCTCTCATGCTGTGAATTGTATTACGGACATTCAGTAAATGAGTTTAAGATCTCAATCAAATACCCAAACATGTATACTCAAATAGTGAATATTCATTTATTAAAATAAATGATTACAATCATAAGGTGATTGCCTTAGGACACTTCTCTCATATCACTAACACCTTTGAATCTTACTTGGAAGGTATGATGACCAAGAGGCCTTTCAAGGCTCAGGGGTATAGAGCCAAAGATATGTTAGAATTGGTTCATTCTGATTTGAGTGGTCCTATGCCTATCGAGGATAGAGGTAGCTTTGAATACTTCGTGAGACGAATATCCAAAGGTATGGATACGTTTACTTGATGGCCACAAGTTTGAATCTTTGATTAATACAAAGAATTCATGACGATTGTGGAGAAACATCAAGGTAGCAGTATCGAGACACTACGATCGGATCGTGGTGATGGGTACCTCTTGAGAGAATTAGGACTTACTTATCAAAGGCTGGGATTCAATCCCAATTGATTGCACCCGGTTCGCCCAACAGTACGGTGCAGTAGAGCGAAGGAAAAGAGCTCTTATGGGGATGTTAGGACGATGATGAGCTGCTCCGAGTTGTTGGATTCAATCTGGGGATATGCTCTGGAAACGACAGCGTACATACTTGATACTATCTAGGTCAGTGCCTCCTACTCCCATAGAAGTGAGGATTGGGCGAAAGCCAAGTCTAAGACATCTTTGGACATAGGATAGCTCAGCATATGTGCTGAGAGGGGATACTGATATGATTGGAATCTCGTGTGCTTGTTCGTAGGCTATCCTGGAGGAACGAAAGGTGGTTCTATAGTTCTAAGGATCAGAGGGTAATCGTTAGGACGAATACTAGATTCTTAGAAGATGACTATGTGATGAACCACAAGTCCATTTGTAGACTAGTTCTTGAAAAATTAAGAGGGAATGTTCTGACCTTAGTACCAACTGTACAAGAAGATATACCACAAGTCACTGCACCGCGTGTCACAGAAGATACACAGGTGGTGCCTTGTTATAGTGGGAGCGTTGGTAGTCAACCTACAGGATTCATGTTCTTGGGAGAGTCTTCGGACTTGATCCCTGGCGACCATGAATCAAGATCTCTAGACCTATGACAAGGAACGTCCACTTTGAAGAGATAAATCCAGTCATATGGATTTATTCAAAGGACAGATGAGATTTGTGTATGTAAGAATTGTGACGGAAACGTAATGGTGTTCTTGTACTATACGTAGATAATATTTTGTTAGTTGGCAACAATGACAAAATATTATCAGACGTAAGGGTATGGTTGTCCAAACAGTTAATATGAAGGACTTAGGAGAAGTAGGTCACATCCTTGGTGATCAAAGTTCTAAGGGATCACCAAAGAAGGATGTTGTGCATATCCCAAGCTTCATACAGTGACACTGTCATAACTCATTTTAGCATGGAAACCTCCAAGAAATGTTTTGAATTTTTCAGCTGTGGAGCTACTCTATCTAAGGAGATATGTTTAGATTATCAAAGGAGATAGAGCAGGTAATGACGGTTCCTTTAGCATCGGCTATAGGAAGCCTCAAGTATGTGTTGGTGCAATTTGCACTAATAGTTAAACTTAAGTTTTGATGAATGACAAATAGGTTAAAGTTAGGCTTGCTTTTGGTTTTGACCTCTTTACTAAGTGTGCAGGGTTGAAAGACTTAGGACCTGACACCAGGCTGAAGTCCAGGGTGGTTGAGTCCTGGTGGGAAGTCCAGTTGGGTTCGCGATGCTTGACAACTGGCTGAAGCCTAAGTTGGTTGAAACTTGGCAAAAAGACTAGGGTGGTTGAGCCCTGGCGGGAAGACCTGGTGGGTTAAGAAGTTGAGTAGAGCTGCACGAGGTAAGTAAGGTAAGTCACTAGAGGAGTGAACCAGTGAGGACGGGTCCTATTTTAGGACTGTAGGCACGGTCCAACTTAGGCCCATTTTGGTGACCTCGGTTGAGTCATGGTTAGATCCTTATCCAAGTTTGGACGGGGTCTAATTAACTCTAAAAGCATTCTTATCTTAGTCCATTGCATTAACTCTATTCTCAGGTTTTATTTGATATGTGAACTAATTAGATTTTGTAGGTAAATTTTACAAAATTATTCCTCATCTAAAGCCTTGGTGGAGGATAAACTCTCATTTAAATTATACATATTTTTTATTTTATTTAGAATAAAATTATAAATTATTCCTCATCTAAAGCCTAGGTGGAGGATAAACTCTCATTTAAATTATTCGTATTTCTTATTTTATTTGAGAATAAAATTACTCCTACTAATGATAAAATGTTATTCTGTACGAGAGTTTAAACTTTAAATTATTTTTTTAATTTAAGTGGAGCAAAGGATAGAAATGTTATCTTCTTCGGATTATTCCAAAAAATAGCTTGCTAACTTTATTTAAATTATTTTTTCAACTTAAGTGGAGCATTCTTATTTTAATTTAAGTGGAGCATTCTTATCTTAATTTAAGTGGAGCATCTTTAATTAACTCTAAATGCATTCTTATCTTAATTTAATTAGCTATTTTTAAATTATTTAAGAATAGCTTGCTGATGGATAAAGTTTGGGCTGAGAAGATCATGCATCGGATTGAATATTGGCAGCTCGAGGCACTATAAAAAGAAGCAAGCGAGCCCTCTAAAGACAGATATTTTTTTAAGTCTGGTTCAAGCTTTGGCGCTCTCTGGCTTCCACGCTCCTCTGCTGCGGTTTGTGCTTTGACTCGACGTTGTCCGACTACTGCCAGAATATCGCTTCCAACACCCAAGCTGCTTCAGATAATCTTAAGTGTTGGGTAACGCATTTTTATTTGTTCTATCTGCACTGAAATTATTTAAGGGGGAAGTGTAGGGTTGTTACACTTCTGCCTAATCTTGTATTCGAATCGCTCTACCGGGAGTTTACCGGTAGAGAATTTTAGTGGATTGCCCACAGGAAAGGTTCAAGGAGCCTGGGCCTTCGAGTAGGAGTCACCGAAGGCTCTGAACGAAGTAAAACTCATCGCTTATTTTTTTATTGTTTTTCGTTTTCGTGTTTCGTTTTAATTCTTCCACCGCACACGTTTTTCAAAGCATCGTACGATCTCCTATCGACTTTGATTTTAAAACAAAAGTTTTAAAAGTTACGTAATTCACCCCCCCCCCCTCTCACAACCGAGATTGACAACCCATCGGGATGGTTGTAGTGTAATTAGGTGTGATTGGTCTTGACCATAGAATTATACTAGTGTGCTTTGAGTACATTGGTTAGGACCAAAACCCAAGGTTATCCAATTTGTACTGACTTGATAATTGGATAGGACCTCAAGATATTATTATGGAGTATGATCCCTTAATCCCGAAATAATATCGGACATATATTATTAATTATTATTTTTTTGATTTACTAATGGGCGAGATCTATTCTGCCGGATCGATAGGCTCGGTAAGTTGGGAGATAATATTAATAATATGATGTGCCGATGATTATTGACGGAATCCGTGTCCTAGTGAGTCAGGATGATGATGCCCCTTGATGAGCTCAAAAGGTTCATCGTGCTAAACCCTGCAGGTGGTTTGATCCAGCACGATGATAAGGTTGAGTGGTACTAGTCAAGGACCCAGAGATTAATTAATTTAAATTGTCAGTAATTTAATTAATTCACGGGCATTCGAGATGTTAATCATGAGGGAATGGACGACTCGTAATAAGTGGAGCTCATATGTAAATATGGGGGATGGTGTGGTAATTCAATGGGGGTCCTTTAGCGGAATGGATCCTCATTAATGGACCGAGTCCATTAGGAGGCCAAGATCCAACTCTTCCATATGGTCCCTACTGTAGCCTTTTATAAATCCCATGGTGGCATGGAACCAGAAATTAATTGATCCAATTAATTAATCCAGTTATAACACAAGTAAACCCTACTTTTATTCTCTTCTCTCTCTCTACCTCTCTCTCTCGGTTCAGCGACGCCGAAAAACAGCCTTGCTATTTTTTCTTCTCCACGCAGTGCAGCACCGGATGAAAAAAATAGGAAACCTGTTGCTCTTCTGCATCCTTGCATGCAACGGTGGCAGTTCGTTGTTTTCTTCTCCACGGGAAGTGGCGGGCACGCAGGGTCTGCATGCCAACGGCGGCGCAAAGAAAACATTGTTTTCTTCTCCACGGCTTTTGCTTTGCCAAGGCAATGAAATTGCCTTGCCTCACGGTTTCCAAGGCAGAGAAAATTGCTTTCGACTCATGGCAATTAAATTGCCAATCGGCAATTGAAGCTGCTGTTTGGAAAAGAATTGCCGCAGGGCAATTGAAGCTGGGGCTTGGAAAAGAATTGCCGCATGGCAATTAAATTGCCGAAGGGCAATTGAAGCAGCGGCTTGACAAAGAATTGTCGCATGGCAATTCTTGGTTTCGGTCAGCAGCCGCGTGATCAATTGTCTCAGTGGAGAAGAAAACATGGTTCGCGTAATTTTCTCAAAGGAAGAAGTGTTACACACGTAACTCTTCTCAAGGGAAGAGAATTGCATGACCTTGAGTTGCTCACACAATTTTCTCAATGGAAGACAGGTTGCACATGTAACTTTTCTCGAGGGAAAAAAATTGCACGAGCTTGAGAGGGATATGCAATTTTTCTCAAGGGAAGAAAATCTGCTCAGGGTTTGTGTTTGGATTATCTCCTTGGAGCAGTCGGCGACATCCCTTTGGCAAGGGATTGGCAGGCACAAGGAGAAGGGATCGACTTGGTGACCACGGGTCTTGGTAGATCGTCGCCCACATGACTTCCAGAATGGGAGGGTCATACGGTAGATGATCGTAAGGTAATGGAAGGTATAATTCTTCCTTGGCTCCTTCGTTTTTATTTAGTGCCTTATTGATTCGTCTCGTTATTTCATGTTTAATAGTTTATTATTTTGATTCCAAATTTGGTGAATAAATTATTAACTGGAGTCCGACCATAAACACAAAAGTCGGCGATCAACTCGTCGCCTATTCCTCAGTCGAACGGTCTAGCAAATTACTAGGCCAGTTTTGGTAATTGGCTAAGTTGTAATTTGGACCGTTCGATACGACACGAGATGGTCGATGGGAACCGGCTCTCCATTCAGATTAAATTTTTAATCCGTAGTCATGGAGAGGTTTCTCAGATCAACCAGGTATTCGTTAAGGAAACCCGCCAAGCCATACCCAACAATTGATATCAGAGCTGAGGTTTCCGGCTTTGTGTGTTTAGGTTTGGTTAATTTTTGCAGTTCATACATTTTATTTTGCTGGATGATGCGTGGATGTGCGTAGGCTAACATTGTGTTGCAGGCACGAGATTCCAACTTCATGGCCAAATATGTGTTGTGTGATTGGTTTGCATATTTTTGTAATTAATTAATCCTCGGGGTTGACGAGGTTAGGTATTTGATTTTTGTAATTAAATACGGCACATGTTTAGCCGGGTTTTTTATTTATAGTTGATCTAGTTTTCATGTACACTCCTTCGTGGAGTATAGGATCAATGATGTAAATAATGAGCTTTTCATTTTGGCTCGGAGATCTCTCAAGGTAGCATGCGCAGAAGGAAGGGAGGAGCGGACGAAGTGACGACACGACTGGAGGCACATTAGAGACCAAGGGGCCATTAAAGTTAGAAAATCTAGGATTTTCATTATTTTATTTCATGTTATTGGTTATGTGCTTGGTTGTGTGGTAGGACTAGAAAATTCCTCGAGATAAATTACTAAGTGGGAGAGGGACCCTAAAGGTCCCACGGCTTCCATTACAATTCGATAAGTGATGCGAACAAGTCTGCGCATCGGCTCTGAGTGTCTTCCTCCCCATCGGATGGACTTGTTCTGCGGATCACTGGGTCGAAAAAGACTATAGGAAATTATTGAAGAGCGTGTGTACTTCCCCATCGGAAGGCACATAATCGGAAATAATTTTCTTAGTGTCGTGTAATGGTGCACACTTAGATGTGAATAATAGTATCCTCCCCATCGGAGTCTCTGCTATTATTTTGCTGAGTCGAAGGAAACCAACTGTTGATCATACTTGTCAAAAAGTTAGGTTGACAAAATAGTAAGATCAATGGGTAAAACCTCCGCTTAGGAATGTAGGGAATCGTATACGCCTACACCATCGTGGCATGCGAATTTCTCGGTGTATAGGGGTGTTGGTTGATTTCGAAAATTAATTGTTTTGAGGAATTAGTTTATTTTCGATTTCTAAAGTAGTGTATGATGTGATTCTCAGGTTTTTCATAATGTCCTTTACTCCACTAGCAACAATTCTTAAGGACAATAAACTTACTAGACCAAACTACATAGCCTGGAAGAAGATTAACCTAGACATTGTCCTTTCCACAGAGGAGTACAAATGGGTACTCTTCGAGGAACGACCTGAAGATGATAACCCACCTCAATGAGATTGAGGTTCTTGGAGGATAAATCGACGGGGAAACCCAGGTCGATATTATACTCCAATCTCTGCCTAGGAGTTTTGAGGAGTTCCGGCTCAACTATAACATGAATAAGCATGAGTATACGTTGAGGGAACCCCTGGGAGAACTCTAAGGGACAGAGGGGCTCTTTCGTAAAGGTTCGCAGGCCTTGGTCACTTAGAAGGTTTCTACTTCTTTGCCGAAAGGCAGGAAGAAGAAGAAACAAGGTGAGTCCAAGAAGGCAGCAGAATCGCAGGGACCTCAGGCTGGTGTGAAGAAACCATGTGCTTCACGAGCTAGCAGGCTGGACATTGAAAGGTGAACTGTCCCCATTGTCAAGAGAAATGTATATATTTTCTTTTGTCGTTGTAACATGTTTTAGCGGTGTTATCTACCGGTACCTGGTGGGTAGATACGGATGCCACTAAACATGTCTGCAATTCTTTGTAGGGGTTCCAGAAAGTCCAACGACTAGCTAAAGAAATGATTACCGTCTGCATGGGATATGCTACAGAGGTGGCAACCATTGTACTGGGAGTTATTTATTTGTCTTTAGAAGATAAAGTTTTGGTTTTAAGATTACTTTTATGTACCTAATTTTAGAAAGAACTCTGGTTCAATTTCTGAAATAATGGATATTCTTTTGCCTTTTGTTAAGAAAAGTGGAATAGAAAGATTATCTGTTTACGAACATGGATAAGCAATTTAAGCAATTAAAACCAAAGTCACCCATGATGCAAATTGTAGCTAATAGCTCATCATCTAACCTAAGTAAGAGAAAGGTTCCTTGCGAGATGAACCAAACATACCTTTAGCATCTATGGCTTGGTCTTATTAACCTTAGTAGGATTCAAAGGTCGATAGCCGATGGGACCTCGGGTTCATTGGTAGTGGGAGACTTGCCAACTTTGAATCTTACTTGGAAGGTATGCTGACTAAGAGGCCTCTCAAGGCTGAGGGGTATAGAGCCAAAGATATATTAGAATTGGTTCATTCTGATTTGAGTGGTCCTATGCCTATCCAGGATAGACGTAGCTTTGAATACTTCATGAGACAAATATTCAAAGGTATGGATACATTTACTTGATGACCACAAGTTTGAATCTTTGATTAATTCAAAGAATTCAAGACGATTGTGGAGAAACATCAAGGTAACAGTATCGAGACACTATGATCAGATCATGGTGATGGGTACCTCTTGAGAGAATTAGGACTTACTTATCAGAGGCTGGGATTCAATCCCAATTGATTGCACCCGTTCGCCCCAATAAAATGGTGCAGTAGAGCGAAGGAAAAGAGCTCTTATGTGGATGGTTAGGACAATGATGAGCTGCTCTGAGTTGCCAGATTCGTTCTGGGGATATGCTCTGGAAACAACAGCGTACATAATTGATACCATCTAGGTCAGTGCCTCCTACTCCCATAGAAGTGAGGATTGGGCGAAAGCTGTTGGTGCAGGAAGCACCTAAGTCAAACCTGGGTTTTGATAATGGCAAAGGGTTTAGAAGTTAAGGTGTTATTGTGATCTAACATGCTTACTAACTGTGCAGGAAAAGTCCTAGGTACACTAAGGCAAGAAATCCTGGCAAAGGGTTGGGCAAGAAGTCCTGGCAAAGGGCTGGGCAAGAAGTCCTGCCAAAGGGTTGGGCACCGAAGACCTGACCGGAAGTTGGGCAAAGAAATCCTAGTCGAGGACTGGGCAAGAAGTCCTGGCAAAGGGCTGGGCACCGAAGACCTAACCGGAAGTTGGGCAAGAAGTCCTAATCGCGGACTGGGCACGAAGACCTGATCAGGTGGATTGGGCAAAAGTCTAACCGGAGGAGCCGATTGGCAAAAGATAAACTCTCCTGAGAGGAGTATGTGAGGACGCGTTACCCGTGCGAGGGAACAGTAGGCGTCGGTACGACTTAGGGTTCCATTTGGGAGACCCAAAGTCATAACCAAGACTCTTTTTGGTTACTTCTTTTTGTTTTGGAACTAACCTTGGTTGTAGGGATCGAAGGAATGAATTTCTGCAGCAGAGGCGCCTCAATGGAGTGAGGCGCCTCACTTGGGCTAGGCGCTCGGATGGATACGGGCGCCGTAGTATAAGGCTAAACCGAAGCAAATGAAGCAAACTGTCAGGAAGCCTCTGGACCAAAGCAGCTCAGGCGGCCTGCACCTTACGGGCGCCCCCATCAGACCAGGCATCCTTGTGAGATGGATAAGCGCTGACCGAGCCTGCGGATAAGAGATCGCGCAGGAGAACCACGTGTAGGTGCCCTCATCGACACTGGCGCCCCTATGGGTGCTATAAAAGGGGGTTCACCTCCAAGGCTTTAGATAACTTCGCTCTCAACACTCCAAGCACTTTCGTTCAAGCGCTACACTCTGACAAGCTCCGACTTCGAGATTCCAGCGGTGACGACGACCCTCTGCTCCGAACTTCGATCCACCTCGGGCGTCGGTAAATTTAATTTACAAAAAGTGTTGCAAATTCAATTTTCAGTTATATATCTGTACTCAATTTGTAAAAGACTTTTGACGACTATAGAATTGCCGAACGTAAACCGTCAAGGACCGTGGGCCTTGGAGTAGGAGTCGACCGTGACTCCGAACCAAGTAAAACCAACTTGTGTTCGCATTTGATTTGTTATTTTCCGTTGCGTAATTGCTCTGTTTTCCGAAAAAAAATTGATATCGATATTCACCCCCCCCCCCATCTATTGATTTTCTCTGATCCAACATGTGGTATCAGAGCGGGTGGCTCAAATTTGGTCCAACCACCAATTTGAGAGTTTTTTTTCGGATTTACAGAATTATTTTATTTTTTTTCGAATCTTTCTCGTTAATCGAGGTCGGTGCAACACCACTCGATCGTTTCTCATTGCTATCAATTTCTTCCGCACTACTAATGTAACGCCCGTAAAATCCTCTGAATATTTTTCTTTAAAATATTGATCATGCCCATATGGATTCTTGAGTAACATATGAATACTAGCTTGAACCTTAGTATGATTTCTTATATAGATTAAAAAGCTAAGTACTAATGGGCTTTACATGGGCCCTTCTAGTACCATGGCTATTAGTGGACCTTGCGTAGAATTTTAACATAAATAGAAATAAGTTCTAATTAGGAATATTAACATAACTCTTGGTGGGCTCTTATGTGGGTCTTGCCAAAAATAAGAGTAAATGGAATAAAAAGAAAGTGCATGCACCAAGGATTGAACCTTGGACCTAGAATAGAGGCAAAGCCTCATCATGCATGTACTAACAAATTCACCTAGCAAGGGAGTGCTATTGGAAAAGAAAGAAGATTTTAGTTGAGGCTAAAGGAGGTGAAGAGGCACCATGCCCCTTCACTTAGTATAAAAGAGATGGATGAGAAGTGAAGATGCACTTAAGTTATTTTTCTCCTCTTTTCTTCAACCAAGACTCTTCCTCTCCTCTCTTCTTCCTCCTCCTTGCCGAGACTCACAAGGGAGTTTTCCCCTTGGAAAACTTCACAAGAGGACTCCCTCTTGAAGATCCAAGGTTTCCTACAAGGCTACAAGGGCAAGGGGTGTTCTAAGGTCAAGAAGGTCTTCACTTTTCTCTATTTAAGGTTTATAACCAAGATAACAAGAGGTAAGATTCCCTCACCTGTGGTATAATAGCTTTTATGTTGTCTTTCTTGATTTATGATTTGTTTGGGATCTATGTTGAGAAAATTATGGAATTAGGGCCTTATAAGTTTCGGCCAAGCACCATTTTAGGGCTTGAGATGATGTTAAAACCTCACTTATACTTCCTAATGCTTTCTCATGATAAAATAAGAATGAATTGTGAGTTGTGGAATTTTTGTAGCACCCAAATCCCTTATGAAGTTTTCGGCCCCTCCCCTTTTCATGGTTAGGATTAGATCTAACCCTCCAAGCATGCTTATTATGATTCCCTATGATACAATGAATGTTAATTGTGAGTTATACGAATTTTCCATGTACTTGTGACCCCTCTAGGATTTCGGCCAAGACCCCTTTCCATGCTAGGAATTAGGGTTAGCCCCAATCATGTGTTCTAATGGCTTCCTATGGCATTGTATGTATTGTATGGGCGTTACTTTAGTTATGGTACCTCACATGTTGCTTGAATAATGGGACTTTCATTTACAAACTTTCGGCCAAACACCTAAGTCTAAGGTTTGGGTTAGGCTAAGGTTTCAAGTGTACTTATTTATGGCTCATTATGATGTAAATATATGTTCAAGTATGTTGTATGAATTTTATGATGCCTAAACCCTAACTTTATGTGCTATACATCACGACCTTGTATGCTTATGTTATGTGCCATGTTTTAGTTGGTTTTATTCATGGATGTTTTAAACCATATACCATGAACACATGTGTTGTGAAGTATGCATCATGTTTATGTAGAATTATGCATGCATTATGTTAAATGCCTTGAACATATGTATTATGATATATATATTATGGTTATGTAGACCTACGCATGTTTTATATTGAATGTCATAAACCTATGTAGTATGTATCATGTTCATATGGATCCTACCCATGCATGCTTTATGATAGATACCATGATCATGTATGCTATGTGATATGTACCATGTATGTAAAAATTTATCTATGCATGCTTACCTTATGTACCAAGATCATGCATGCGTTATGAACTAAGATGATGTTTATGCCTTTAAGGCATAATTATGTATGTATGTCATGCCTTATGAATTAAGATGATGTTCATGCCTCTAAGGCATAATGATGTGTGCATGACATACCTTATGAATCAAGTCTATGTTTGTGCCTTTAAGGCATAATGATGATATGCATTAACTATGAATGATGAAATGCTAAGTATGTATTATACCATGCTTCATGTATTAAGATCATGTTTATGTCTTTAATTATGCTATGTAAGTTCTATGAATGATGAAATGCTAAGAATATTTCTTATGATGTAAAAAGAAGCATGTGAAGCTATTTTACTTTATGGATGGGCTTGTACTGGACCCAAGTAAGGTCCAAGGGATGGGCTCCTTAGAAAGCCTCGATTCTGAGACTACCGTAGCTGTCCAACAGGGATGGGCTCCTTAGAAAGCCTCGGTTCTGGACTACCATAGCTGTCCCTAGGTTGAAGGTAACCTAGTACCCTAGTAGGTCGAGACTAGCTACCTCGCATTTACTTAGGGATGCGCGTAAATGATGGATGTATGTGGTACAAGCTAGAGCCCCCCTTGATGTTGAGATTTATGTTTAAGTACTTATAATTATGATTTTCAAATAAACATCCTTATGTTATGTGCATTTAACTCATGCTAATCATTTTATGCACTAATCATTCATGTTATGCATCTATTCCATGACAAGTATTTTATGTGCTTATATTTTATGTCAAGTACTTCTTATGCTATGAGCTCTATGCACTTTCATTACTTGTTAAGCACTTCTATAGGATTATGTGTCTTCAGGTACATCTATATGCCTTCTCATGTCAAATGCTTTATGAATACCTTCTCATGATATGCTTTTGTTTTATGTTACACTCTCTATGTTATGCCCTTTCCATTGACTATATGTGACGTATGATTTTAGTGAGTAGGAAAGGGTCTTACTAAGCCTATATGCTTATAAGTTTTATTTGCTTATACCGCAGATCAAGCAAGAGGATACTAAGCTAAGGGAAGCAGCAGGAGGGGCAAGTGTGTGTGTGGCAGTGACATGGCAAAAGAAAAAGAAAAAGATCCTATTACTCATAATTGTCATATGTCTTATGTTTTGCATTGTCATCTTTAGTTTTCATGCTATACTTTATGATGGTTTTCCTAAAGAACAACTTACTAGGAAAATTTTAGTATTTATGTTGCTTATGAACAACTTATGTTGATTTCTATACCGTGCTTTATTGCTATACTTATCATTGCTAAATTATGATGTTAACATGCTATACCATGATGTGTTCGTTTAGAACATTATGTTGGCTTTAAGCTTGATGGTAGGATAAGTTATGTTTAATGCAAACATGTTCAAGAATGTTATGTCTCACATGCTATGTCTTATTTTTTTATGTTACGACAACGCTAAGTTTACCAAGTAACCATGTTTAAGAATGATAGCAAAGATATGTCAACATGATTCAAAGTTTTAATTGCATGGTTTAAACGCATATGTATGAAGTTTTAAATTATTCCGCTGCATTAAAATCTCCATATGTGTATATGTATGTTCGCGTAGCGCCGCTTTTCGCCTACATCGTAAGGCGGGAAGGGCGGGTGTTACAACTAATCCAAGACTAAGTCTTGGTACAAGTTTTCTTTGTTTTTAATTTTTCAGAAAATATTAATGGCCATGCAAGAAGGATTCAGCACAGCTAGACCACCGCTTTTCGGTGAAGAAGATTTCTCTTACTGGAAGAGCAGGATGGAAGTCCACCTGAAAACTCAGGTGGACATGTGGATAATTATCCAATCTGGCCTAGAGATTCCTAAGAACGCAGAAGGAGTGGCACAACACTATTCTGAATGGGACGCCTCGTTGAAGAAGAAGATCGAGGTTGATGCAAAGGCAACCCAGACGTTGCAATGCAGATTGACCAAGGAAGAGCTGAACCGGGTGGGACCTTTCAATAGCGCCAAAGAACTTTGGAACAAGCTGATTAAGCTGCACGAAGGTACCTCCGACACCAGAATCAGCAAAAGAGATCTGTTGTTGAACAGACTCTACGCGATCAAGATGAATGAAGGAGAATCTGCAACACAGCTCCACGCCAGAATCCAGGAACTAATGAATGGGCTGCACATGATAGGTCAAAAGGTAGAGAACCGTGACCTAATCAGGTATACTCTAAATGCATTCCCAAGGAACACACTGTGGGCATCTATGGTAGATGCTTACAAAGTGTCCAGGGATCTTTCCAAAATTAAATTAGATGAACTTTTCTCTGAATTAGAATTGTATGAACAGACTAACTCCACTATGGTCGAGAAAAGTATTGCCTTCATTGCAGGAAAATCTCAAGGAAAAGCCCCCAAGAAGAAACCTCAACCAACACCCGAGTCTGACTCAGACTCAGATTCTGAAGACAGTGAAGGAGATCGACCCAAGTTGGTTCGGCTAGCTCGGGACTACTACAAGGAGCTGAAGCACCAGACAAACAGAAAGAAAGCAAGCCGAAGGAAGGAAGATACAACTGAACCTTCAACTTCAAAAAGCAAAACCAATGTCACCTGCTATGAATGCAACAAGAAGGGACATTACAAATCAGAGTGCCCCAATCTGAAGGAGGCAAAGAAGACGCGAAGAAAGAAAGCTCTCCAAGCCACGTGGGATGAATCTTCCTCCGAAGAAGAAGAAGAAGCCCCGCAATCGAATCTTCTTGCCTTAACCACTTCGGAAGACGTCGACACATTATCGGAATCAGAGCCAGACGACGGAAGGCTCACAATCTCGGAGAACGGCCAAATAATGGTAAGAGGTTATTCAGAATACGAACTTTCGAAGTTAATTTCTTATTTATCTCGTAACTTGGCGAAAGCCAAAATCCGGGTTGAGTCCCTCCGACAGGAAGTAAAATGCCTGAAAGAGGAAGCCGACTCGAGATCCTTGACTGAGAAAGTTCAAGAAGGAAACTCCACTCAAGTTCAAAAGCTTGAGAAAGAGAATTCCTCCTTCAAAACTCAAGTCAAGGAGCTCAGAGTGGCTTTAGAACGATTCACATCGGGTTCCAAGGGTCTTGATATAATCCTTGGAAAACAGAAGTCCATTCTTAACCGATCTGGATTAGGGTATCGAACCAAGTCGAGACAATGGTCTTATTATGTTGTATTGAGCCAACCTAGATCTCGAGTTCAAGCATGGGTCCTCAAGCTCTGTTTGAACAAACAAGCTGGACCAAACCAGTATTGGATCCCCAAGGACAAGATTCACAACTTGCCTAACCATTATCGAGGCTATAGTCCAGGGGGAGCCAATATAAAAATAATTTTCATAATTAGATAAGTTTTTTTTGCAATTTTTTTGTCTTACATGCTTGCTTGTTTATGTCCTTCAGCAATTCATTATGCTTAGACCTAGGACTGGTTAGACTAAGGACAAAATGACTTAACTGAAATTTGAACAACATAGTATTGGGTGGAGGTGAAATGATAGTACGTTAGGGAAGTCATTCTGGTGGAACTAGCCGAAGCTACCGATCCAAGACCCAAACTAGTTAGACCAAAATCTTTCAAGAAGTAACTTGAAGATGAATTTTCAATAAAAGGCTTTGTCAAGGAAAGGGTTGATGATCCAATAAGGCTACGGCCAAAGAAGGCCTAGTGCCTCGCCAAGACCTGGAAGCCAATTATTGAAAATCAATTTCACTTTACTATTGTCAGATTTGAATCTAACACAAATTCCAATAAATCTTAGACTCAAACACTTTTCAAAATCAATAAACTTAAACTTAAAACTTAATAATTTTGTTCAAGTCTTTCAAAATTAACCTTGTTTTTCAAAATCAAAATCTGTATTTTTTTTTGAAAAACCTGTCTCACAAAACCTATAAGGTTAACGTGATTGATAACACTAGATTGGAGAGACAGACTAGGTTGTGAAAATCAATTTAAGCTATCCTTAATTCTAATTGGATCCAAATCAATAAATACTTTATGTGTAGGAACATAAAGATTTGGACCAATGGATGTTGGATAGTGCATGCTCCAGACACATGACTGGAGACTAATTGAAATTCACCAAACTCAAGTTCAAGAACCTAAGCTCAGTAGCATTTCACAACAATGCTACACTCAAAGTCATTGGGTCAGGTAACATTGAAATCAAATCTGATTTTGTGATTAAAAAGGTACTGTTGGTTGAAAATTTCAAGTTTAATTTGCTTAGTATAAGTCAACTATGTGACACTGGCTATGTAGTTACGTTTACCAACTCTGACTGCCTGATTAGAAACCTTCAAATCTCAGAAGTCATGCTTAAGAGTACTAGGGAAAACAATGTTTATACTATCAATCTACCTTTAGTACCAAAATGCCTCTTAACTCAATTAGAAGAATCCAACCACTGGCATAGGAGATTAGTGTTAGTGATATGAGAGAAGTGTCCTAAGGCAATCGCCTTATGATGTAAACATTTATATTAATAAATGATAATTCACTATTTGAGTATACATGTTTTATGTATTTGATTGGGATCTTAAACTCATCAACTGAATGTCCGCAATACAACTCACAGCATAAGAGAATTTGTGATGGGATCACAACTAGTGATTATCTCGAATGTGCAATTGTGAAGTATTGAAATTATCCCTAGTCGATGAATTGATAAAAACGGACACTATCAATTCTGTTGAGACTAGCATGGGTTATTCTCTAATCAGCTGATTCTCACTGGCTGGTGACATTGGGATGTCCGGAGATAAACATCGATGCTAGTTAAGGGAACTAGTTCATTGGAGTGACTAGCTGTAAGACTTCATATGGGAATCTACATGTAGATATGTCAATGAAGTTCTTACTGCAGCTTAAGTGCGATGTTCCTTTGACTTGCGGTGTTCAAGTCATCTTGGTCATGGAGACTTATACTTTAACATCTTAAGCAAGCATCTCCAAGGAGGTGTGGACCCAGGATGATTGGGTATAAGCCGAAGTGCCCGAAGATGTTTGAACAGCCTACAAAGGATTCACCACTCCTTGCGAGGAGATGTATACCCAGGCCTATCGTCGGATTGTTACTCAAAAACCTCTGGCCAGAGTATATCATGTTTAGAGTGCGAGTCTCTTAAATACATGAGAGTAATTAGAAATCCAAAGGACGAAAAAGACACTACTTGGGCTAGATGTGACGTAGTCAGTCTAGTGGGGACTGACACAAACAGACCATGTCCTGAACCAAGTGGGTATAAGGTGGTGAAGGGAATGAGGCACGACTCATTGGAGCTGCTGAAGGGTTTCAGAATAATTTCTTCTGAGGTCAAACCGTTGATCTTTCGATTAATTGGGGGTCATGATGTACTACTAGGTGCCACTCATGATCGTTCTATAATTTGTTGATTATAGACGGCCAACATAAATCGAAAGCCTATTTAGTCACACGCACTACGAGTAATCCGAGGGTTTTAAAACTAGTTGAAAATTAGATTTTCCGATCAAGAGAAATAAGTCGAATCTGAATTTGTCAGAGGCGCAATGGAAGCTAAAAATGGCTAAGTCTTTTGAAGGCTTATTGGGCGAATTAAATGAGTTTAATTCGCGATCGGTTCGGGTTGGTTTGGCCGGCCAAAGAGGGTGTCAAACCTCTTTGTTGTGGCCGGCCATTAAAGGGGAAGAAAACCAATTTAATTGGTTTAATTAATAAAATAAATCTAGCGCGATTTGTTTTATAAATTATGGATAAATAAATTGATATATATAAAGAAATTTATATAAAGAGATTTATAAAGAAATTTGTAGTAAATTTATTCTTTTTATGGAAATTAAAATAAATCATGAATTGGTTTAATTTTAATTTATAACATCAATTATGAATTGATTTATCCATGATAAGAAAATTTTATACAAATTTTATTCCATAATTAAAAGAGAGAAAGTATTTGTTTTATTATAAAGTTAGTTATAATAAAACTTGGCCTAAACGGAATAATTAATAAGAGAATTTATAGGATAAATTTCTTATATAAAATTCCGTTAAAGAGGAGACTTGGCAGGAGAGATGATACTATATAAAGGAACCAAAGGCAAGCCCTTAATTCCAATCAATTGAGTTGTCAATTGGTATAGAGCTAATCTCTCCCTCTCTCTCTTATTCTCTCTTCCCCTTAGGGTCGGCACCCATTTTGGGACCTAGGGCCGGCGCCCCTTTGCAAGACCTAGGGCCGGCGCAAGCTTCCTCCACCTAGGGTTGGCGCTTCCTCCTCCTAGGGCCGGCGCAAGCTTCCATCAAGAAGGAGAAGAAGAAGAAGAAGAAGAAGCGGATCGCATCTCCTTCTTTCCGGAATTTGGATTCCGATTCTTGGTGGTTAGTTTCCTTTCTTCTTTCTTGATCTTCTAGTTGTGTCTTCGGAGAATCTAGTAGTTCTCGTCGACACAAAACTCGTGGCTTTGCGAAGTCATCCCGAAGAGAACTCAGTGTGGACGCGAATAGAGGCGGAGCTTCCAAGGGACGCTACGGTTGGATCTCGTCCCTTACTTCGAGTTACGAGAGGTACTTAGTAAATTAGTTTACTTTTCCGCAATGTTTTAATTTATGATTATGTCAACACATCATAAGGTTACATGCTAGATACGTGGTTAAAATAATTTAGGAAATTATTTTATGCTAATTCTTCCGCTGTACGTAAAAATTTAAAATTTTACGAACCCGTATCCTTGTCGACATGCACCCGGTCCCAACAGTTGTATCAGAGCCGGTTAGTGTTCGACATAATCATATAATTGTTTTACGGAAAACTTTGTCATAATCTCAATTTTGAAAAAAAAATTTCAATTATGGAAACTTTCCAATTATAATAAATTTTAGATTTAGGAATTTCTAAGTTTGGAAATCCTCATGAAATTTTGCAAACTTTTGAAATATCCTAGTTTCTAAAAATTTTATAATAATTGTGAAAACTTCCCATCTTTGGAAACTTTCCAATTTTGGAAATTTTCTATTTTAGAAATTTTCCAACTTTGGAAATATGTAAGTTTTCTTTGTACCAGAAACTTACAATTATTCTGAAAACCAATTTATGAAATCTCGCAATTTTGGGCACTTTCTTTTAAGAAAGTCTAGACAAATTCATGGACAGTTAATTGACAATTAAATTTGAATTGGTCTTTAAATTGACAACAAAATTCTTTATTTTGGATTGAGCCTCGGGGAGTCGTCCAATTTAAAGCTAGTTGTTGTAATTTAATTTCCCAATTTTTAATTGAAATTGTCATGTTTGATTTGGATTGAGCCTCGGGGAGCCGTCCAATTGGATTTACAACAAATTATTTTTCTTTGGGTATCTGAGCCTCGGGGAGCCACCCTTAGAAAATGATTTGTTGTAATTAATTAAATCCATGAATAAAATATGCTTTAAGAGGTGATGCTCTTACATATTGTTGTCTCCAAAATTAATTAGGAAATGGTTTCCTATAGAGTTTTCTTAAATGAGATTTTCATGAAAATAATATGTCGTTGAATTAAGGGAATTGCCTCTTAATTTAATAAGATTTGATTTAGAGAAATCAAAGTCTTAAACATATTATTTCCGAAATTGATTATGACAATTTAGGAAATTGTTTCCCAAAACAATTCCTTAAATAAAGTATGAAATTAGAATGAGGAAATCCGGTTCCTAATTCAATTCATGAGACTTGATAACTTAAGTCACATACATACTTTATTAAGGAAATCGTTAGTCATGACATATGTCATGAATGTGCTTAGAAAAGATGAGACACAAAACCCCTTACAAAATATTAAGGCCAACACCTTCCATTAATATGGTTAGAACCGGAGTTTTGTTTCTCGTTTGGGTTGATGGACACATCCATGCCCGACTTGAACCTCAACATGTTCAAACCATAGAATTAGTTTATGGATAATATAGTTGGAGTCAGAGGTCAATCCTTAGTTTTGGTTGTTGGACACAACCAAGCCTGACTAAACGGTTGAATAAGCTCCAACCATATTAAAACTATTTCTTGATTAATGGGTCAGCCTTAAGCTTGGAGCATCGATTTGTTGTGCCACAGCCAAGGTCGATGTAAAGAGAGGTGCAGTTGGGTGCTATGTATAATGATGCATACTTGTTAATGAGTCAACAACCCAATGATTTATGCAAACATTCAATTAGTTGATAGCATAAAGTGATAGTTACATATATGTGATATGTAATCGGTGTAATTACCTACCTTCATAACTAAGAAAACTTGATGCCACAGTCATGGTTGTTCTTATCTATGGTTGGATATCAACCTATTTGGAGATGTTCCTACGATCTCCCGAATTGATAAAAAGGGTTATTCAATTTGAAAAATAAATAGGATTTTATTTATGTATGTTGATACATTCTTTAATCATTCTTCTCACATAAACTCAATTTGTATTTCTAGGATAATCACTCGATCATGTCTTCTCTAAACTTGCGTTCCATTTTGGACACCAATAAACTGACTGGGCCGAACTACATGGACTGGCTTCGAAACCTAAGGATAGTCCTTAAGGCAGAGAAGCTTGCTTATGTCCTTGAAGATCAACTTCCCACCCATCCTCTAGAGAATGCAACTCCAGACCAATTGTTGGCCTATCAGAAACATGTGACCGATTCTGAACTTGCGAGTTGCATCATGCTAGCCTCTATGGTACCTGAGCTGCAAAAGCAGCATGAGCATATGGATGCTTATACCATCATCTTCCATCTTCATGAGTTGTTTGAAGAGTAGGCGAGATCCGAAAGGTTCGAAGTCTCCAGACTCCTCTTCACCACTAAGATGCAAGAAGGCACTTCTGCCTCGCAGTTTGTGTTAAAGATGTTGGGGTACATTAAGCGACTGAGCGCACTCAGTTTTGCAATGGATCATGAACTAAGTATTGACTTAATTCTAAGTTGTTTGCCCAAGAGTTATTCACAATTTGTGATGAACTATCGGATGAACAAACTAGAGTCCACCATTCCTGAGTTGCTCAACCTGCTGAAGACTGTAGAGCCTTCTGTAAAGCCGGATCAAAAGGCAGTACTGTTAGTTGGTTCCTCGAAGAAAGGTTCTAAGAGGAAGGCCAAGGAACAGAACAAAGGGAAGAAGAAAAAGGCCAAGAAGACTGAAAAGAAACCAAAAGGAACTTGCCATCATTGTGGCAAGGAGGGTCACTGGCGAAGAAACTGCAAGGTTTATCTTGAGTCCTTGAAGAAGAAGGCATCCGATGCTCCATCCTCTTCAGGTATCTTCGTTATTGAATGTCATTCTATTTCCTCAAATACCTGGGTACTTGATACTGGGTGTAGCTCACATATATGTAATGATATACAGGGGCTAAGGAATAGAAGAAGACTTGTCAAAGGAGAAGCAGATTTACGAGTTGGGAATGGAGCAAAGATTGCTGCTGTTGCCATCGGAACATATTTGCTAAAGCTCCCCACTAGACGTGTCTTAGAATTGGATAATTGTTATTTCGTTCCTTCGTTAATAAAGAACATTGTATCTATTTCATGTTTGAATGAAAAGGGTTATCATTTAACTTTTAGTAACAATTGTTGTTACATAACTTCAAATGGCGTTCTTTATGGGAATGGAACTTTGTGCAATGACATCTACACGTTAGATTTATCCAGTGACGTTTTCAATATCGAAGTTAGCAACAAACGTGCTCGAATAGATAATCGAATAGACTCCTACACGTGGCACTGTCGTCTTGGCCATATAAGCAAGAAACGCATAACCGAATTGCACTGATGTGGAATTCTGGAATCATTTGAACCCAGTTAATTTGATACATGCGAATCCTGCTTAAAAGGCAAGATGACCAAATTACCCTTTTCTGGAAAGGGTAATCCAGTGGGAGAATTGCTTGGTCTAATACATACTGATCTATGTGGACCAATGTCAACTCTTGCACAAGGAGGCTATAGCTACTTCATTACCTTTATCGATGATCACTCACGATTCGGGTATGTGTTCTTGATGAAACACAAATCTGAAGCTTTTGAGAAATTCAAAGAGTTCAGAAATGAAGTAGAGAAACAACTTGGCAAAAGTATTAAAATTCTTCGATCCGATCGGGGTGGTGAATACTTGAGTCAAGAATTTCAAGATTATCTTAGAGACAATGGGATATTGTCCCAATGGACTCCGCCGTATACACCACAGCATAATGGTGTATCTGAGAGGCATAACCGAACCTTGATGGACATGGTTAGGTCTTTGATGAATCATGCAACTCTTCCAAAATCCTTTTGGGGTTATGCACTTAAGACAGCTGTTTACTTGCTAAACAGAGTCCCGACCAAGGTAGTCTCTACTACTCCATATGAGATATGGAATAGTAAGAAACCTCACTTAACTCACCTTAAGATATGGGGTTGTCCTGCTTATGTGAAGCGGACTATATCAGACAAATTGGATGCTAAGTCTGATAAATGTCTATTTATTGGATACCCTAAGGAAACGAAGGGTTACCAATTCTATCATCCCTTGGAGCAAAAGGTGTTTGTTTCAAGGCATGCTGTATTTCTAGAAAAAGAATTTCTTTTACAAGAAAACAGTGGGAGTGGCATTGAACTTGATGAAGTTTAAGAAACTCCAATAGACATTACAGAGACTCCTAGTCTAGACCCACAACCGATAATTCATAGTGATGAGCTATCAGTTGAACCTAAAACAACACCACCTCTTCATAGGTCTGATAGGACACGCAATATTCCAGAGAGATACGGATTTCTCGTAAGTGAATCGAACGACGTGTTACTCATAAGCGATGATGAACCTATCAGTTATGAAGATGTTCTGAAAAATTCAGAAAGGGACAAATGGCTTGAGGCCATGAAGTCGGAAATGGATTCCATGTACGAAAATCAAGTATGGGACTTGGTTAACCCACCTGAAGGGATTAAGCCCATAGGGTGCAAGTGGGTTTTCAAGAAGAAAACCGACATGGAAGGCAATGTAGTTACCTTTAAGGCTAGATTAGTGGCAAAAGGATATCGTCAAAAACAAGGAATTGATTATAACGAAACCTACTCGCCAGTAGCTATGCTTAAATCCATTCGGATGCTCCTGGCCATAGCAGCTCATTATGATTATGAGATATGGCAAATGGATGTGAAAACAGCTTTCCTTAATGGAAACCTGCTTGAGGATGTATACATGATACAACCTAAAGGTTTCACATCGGTTGATAAAACCAAAGTATGCAAGCTTCGACGATCCATATATGGACTGAAGCAAGCATCAAGGAGCTGGAACATCCATTTTGATGAGACAATCAAAGAGTTTGATTTCTCACAAAATCCTGACGAACCTTGTGTGTACAAGAAGGTTAGTGGGAGTGCAGTCA
>JAGFNQ010008265.1:0-435212 GCA_024364735.1 Boesenbergia rotunda | reverse complement strand
CGATCTTAGTGAGGAGCCCGCGAAGCTGGATCGTTCACCAGAACGATCTGAACAGTGATCCTGATCGGTCATCAGACCGATCAGGAGCAGTTCAGCAAGGGAACTAAACCTCACTGCTGCTCCCTGATCGATCACAGACTGATCAGGAGACAGTCAATGGGTGAAACGCATACTCCCTGATCGGTCACCAGATCGATCAGGAGCAGCACAGTAGGTTCCCAACCTGACTGTGTGCTCCCTGATCGGTCACCCGACCGATCAGTCATCGCTGGATCGGTCACCAGACCGATCCACGAAGGAGCAGCGTGCCAAATCCCTGATCGATCACCAGACCGATCCAGGGACTCAAACTCAGCCCTCCAAGCTAAGTTTCCATCCACCTTAGCCCTCCAAGCTAAGGATTTTCCATCTAACTCTCCAAGTTGGGAATTTGCACCTAACCCTCCAAGTTAGGACTTTCACCTAGCCCTCCAAGCTAGGACTTTTCACCTAGCCCTCCAAGCTAGGACTTTTCACCCAACCCTTCCGAGTTAGAACCTCATCCAACCTAGCCCTCCAAGCTAGGCACCTGACCCTCCAAGCCAGGACTTTTTCACCTAATTCTCCAGGATGGGAATTTGCACCTAACCCTCCAAGTTAGGACTTTTCACCTAGCCCTCCAAGCTAGGACTTTTCACCCAACCCTTCCGAATCAGGACTTTTCCAACACCTGACTTCAATCACCAGAACCCGGCTTCAGTCACCGGGATTTCCAACACCTGGCTTCACTCACCAGGACCCGGCTTCACTCACCGGAATTTCCATCACCCGAGCTTCACTCACCAGGACCCGGCTTCACTCACCGGTATTTCAACCTAGCTTCACTCACCAAGGTTTCATGCTCAGTCCCCGACCAGGACTTTAACCCAAATTCGCTCAACCAAACTTAAATCATTGTTAAACACCAAAACAGCAACCGGGCCAGACTGCATCAACACATGTATCTATCTCATGCTTTACATAATGACTCTTCTCCTCATGCCCAAAGTTCAAGATCTGATTTCTTAACAGAACAATTATTCGCAAAGGGACATACTTGTTCAAAAACTTCTGCTCCAGGCTGCTCCAAGTGTCTATACTCTAAGGTCGCAAAGTATTTATCCAATATTTTGTTGAATGTCGAAGCCTGAACAAGAAGGCCATAAGTCTAATGACGTCAAGTGGAACCCCTTCATATTTCAAAGTGTTACAGAATCTGTGAAATTCCAATAATGGCAATGAGGGTCCTCAGTTTCTGATCCACTAAACTGATCTTCTTGAATCTTGGAAATGAATTCTGGGTTGAGCTCAAAACTACTAGCCCGGAATTCTGGAATCATAATGGGATTTAGCTCCCAAACCGATATGGGGACAGCATAATCCTTCAATGACTTGTTGTTGTTGTTTCCATTAGCCATGGCATTTTGGTTTACCTATGAATCAAACTATGTTCTTTGTTCTCTTCTTCTGCGTCTGAAGGTACGGTCTATCTCAGGATCAAAAGGCAATAAAGTACTTGCAAATGGCAATCTATGCATGCACAACAAATAGAATCTGCAAGAATAAAAAATAGGAATTTTTGGTATTTCTCAAAAGAAGCAAGAATCAGAAAAACAAGTATAGATAACTATATTTTTGTGTTTTCAATGTATGTGTAACAAGAAAAGTAACTATACTTTTGTATTTTATACACGTATGAAAAGAAATTGCAACTATGATTTTGTATATTTTCTATGTAGGAACAATAAATATCTATAAGTAAGAGAAATATAAACCAATATGTACAATAAGCAAAAGAAATACCTAGTGTAACTCTAAGTGTTAGTCACCTAATGTTGTTCTACTCAATCCCCAATAACGGGGCCAAAAATATGTTGTGGACTCTGCAAGTGCACGGGAATGTCGTCAAGTAACAAAGAGATATCATATCCATAGGGATTGATGAAACCAACACTAGGGAGGTTGCACTAGTGAGCTACTAAGCAAGTCAAAAATGAGAGAAGGTCGCACTGAACTTGCTTACTAGAGCGAGAGAGAGTAGAGAGGCGAAGGGAGGAGAAGTAGACTCTTGGTGTTGGAAGACAATGTGGGAGGAATGTCCTAGGGCATAGGTTTCCATGTCGAAGTTCCATGGATTGGTAATGTCTTGGTCTCTATGATTTGGGATCATAGATAGTCTAACTAGATTACCAATGTGAGCAGTTGATTCACATTGGAGTGCTTCCCCTTGGGGTATCCGATGCCATTAGATAGGCGAGGTAATTAGGAAGTCCAGTTAAAGGTCGGCCTCTATCACAAGCTGCCCCAGTCATACGATCCTACATTACACAAGTCATCTCCTAACACGGGATTAAAAACACATTGAGTAAGGATTAGATCATTCCTTACTAGACACAAAGTTCAAGTCAAGGGAATGCTCAAGGTTGTCTTGTTGAAAGGATACCCTTGTCAAAGAGAGCTCCTCGGGCATACAACCTTGAGCATCTCCATATATTGACCATAGGTCTACACAATCTATTCAATCAACACATCAAGCAAGCATACACTCAAGAAAATAAGCATAAAATATTCATAATTTTCATTGACGCATTTGATCAAACAAGATGTGTTCCAAAGCATGGCATCAATCCAAGGGCATTATGCAAACTATAGAGTTTACCTCAAATATACATCATATCTACTCCTTAGCCCTAGAATATAGGGAGATCTACTCACTAGACATAGAAAATGAGATCTAATACACAATGAAAGCTTCTTGAACAAAAGAGAGAGAAAGAGGGGAAGAAGTTTATACGTCGTGATCCACAGTCTTGAGATCCAATCCAAGACTTCGTGATGATGGAGGAGCGTCGGAGATGGTGTGGAGTCGCCAGAGGTCACCGAAATGGAGTGGTGGAGCCTAGGGATGATCCCCCTTGGTGGGGAAACTCCATCCCCCCCCCCCGGCATGAAAAGGGGAGAAACCCCCTTTTATAAGAGAGGTTCGTCGACCTCACAAGGCCCACACGACACAGGTTGTGTGGCATGACACGGCCTAGCCGTGTCACACACGGCGAAATTGGCACAATTGAAGCAAGCTCGTGCTTGGCTGGCACGGCCTGGTCGTGCCACATTCGACGGAATTGGCATGGCCAAAGCAAGGTCATGCTGGCTGGCACGACCTGAACAGGGAAACAGGGCATGGCCTGGGCATAGTCGTGCCTAGCGAACATGACTGCAGTTGGATCCTAAGGCATGGGTCGTGTCGTGGGGCACGACCCCGTCTTTGTGGCACACACAATCGTGCCTAATGGCACAGCCTCACCTGGAATACTGCATGGGTCGTGCCATGGGGCATAGCCCGACCATGTAGGTTGCTGGTGGGGGCATGTCTCTCAGTCAACGCCTCGTCTCGATGGTTTCTGGCTCCGATTTGCTCCTTTTCTTGTTCGTTTGGTTCCAAAACGCTCTCTGAAAGTGAAAGCAGAGAAAGAGTAGATCTCGAATAAGAATTAAGAAATAAGAAATAAGAAATAAGAAATATGTTGATAAAAGCTAAGAAAAAAGGCATAACAACATAAATATGAATCAAGAAAATCAAGTGAATGAGATTGAAAACAAGGATAAAAAGGTATTAAATCTACGCTCATCAAGAACTTCAAGGCAAAGCTTGAAAATCATCGCTTTAAAAAGTTACACTGAGTGTGTAGGAAAGTCCTAGTGTAACTAGGCACAAAGTTTTCATCTGTAGGGTTAAGTACAAAGTCCTAGTCAAGGACTAGACATCGAAGACCTGGTGAGTGAAGCTTGGCACAAAGACCTAACCAAGGGTTGGGCACAAAGACCTGGTGAGTGAAGCTGGGCACGAAGACCTAATCGGGGATTGGGCATTGAAGTCCTAATCCGAAAGATCGGGTAGAAGTCTTAGCCAAGTGAGGATAACAGACAAAAGTCGGGACGAATCGAGGTACAAACGCCGCGAGATCCAGAGTCTTCAGAGGCCGAGCAAAAGTCCAACATGAGATGCTGGTTGGCAACAGGTAACTTCTTTAGAGTGGAGTAGGTGAAGACGTGTTCCTCAGAAGAGGGAACAGTAGACGTCGGCCCGACCTAGGGTTTCAGTTGACACTTGAAAGCTAGGATCGGACAACACTGACTGTTATTGCATGCATTTTCCTTTGCGTATTATCTATTGGACTAACCCTGTGTTGCAGCTAAGTGAAAAGGCAACTGGCGACACTCAGATGCCTGAGAACATAAGTGCCCGAGAGGAACTCGGGCACCCGTGTTCCTATGACTCAGTCAAGGCTCAGCTAAGTTGGTGCACGCTGAGTAGAGGCTCCACATCAACAACACAAGCGCCCAAGAGCAGCCAGAATCCTAAGTGCGGATAAGTCTTGGACCGAGCAAGGATAAGGCAGTGGCCAAATCACAACAACACGGGTGCCCGTGAGGCCTATACGGGCATCCGTGTACCCCTATATAAGGGTTCTTCCACTAGAGACTTGGATCAAGGCTCTTATAACTGGCGCTCATCTGTGTGCCGCAAAAACAAGCTTCCGATGACGACAAAACGCTACTCCGACAACGATGTGTTGTTCCCTTCATTCTGTTTGAAGTTGTCGGTATTTATTGTGTTATTCTTGTGTTTAACCTTCATATTCTTGTATCTTGTACTCATTTCACGGATTAATAGTGATTGCCAAAAGTAAACGGTCAAGGACCGTGTCCCTTGGAGTAGGAGTCGTCACAAGACTCCAAACCAAGTAAAACCAACTTGTGTTAGCGTTTGTTCTCTCGTATTTTCTTTTATTCTGCTGCGTAACTTATTTAAATCCGAAATATTTTTTAAAGTGATATTCATCCCCCCTATCGCTGTCTACGATCCTACATATACCAATATACTTCTACTCGTATGACTAGTAAAGGTTAACCTTGATTTAGTAGGACCTTATCTTGCCTAATATTGAGTTGACTTCAACCTACTAAGACTTCTCTTACTTAAAGATTCTGTCTCCGGGACTTCCACTCATTATTGGACATATGGTTAACTTTGACTTGTCAAAACTTCACCATTGTCAAACATCAATTCCTCTTTGACATGTTTAAACATTCATTCATATGTCTAGCATCTAACCCTCCATAACTTGTTAGAACTTCAACTGTATGCCCGACATCTGATCATTCATAACCTATCATGACTTTCCTTCTCATGCTTAACATCTGATCCTCTATGACTTACTAAAACTTCACACACATGCCTAATATCTTATCCTTCATGACATGATAGAACTTCTATCATTGTCATGTCCAATCAATCTTGACCTACTTAGATTTTACCCTTGCTAACTATTATTCGACTTTTAATTGTCAAATGTCTAGTCAATCATTATCCACTTAAACTTCTCCATTGTAAATTATTCAATCAACCTTAACTTATTTGACATCTCGGTCAATTATCAAATATATTGATTAAATATCAAAATCCAATTTGAACTTGGTTCAATCTTGACCACATCAATTGCACCAATAATTAGATTGTAGTTGGTTTTAAGTGTGTTGTGCTTTATGTTGTCTTCAAAATCTAGTTTGTTGCATAAATGATACATGAATTCATATTCTTGGGAATTTTTTTTTTTACGTCCAGATATCTAATTTTTACAATCAGACTAATACTGAAGGTGTCCGGCCTAGCCCACGAAATTTTCCATTGGCCTCCAAAATAAATCTAGAAGCGTAAGTTTCTCGTCGCCCAGCAACCAATATTCTAGATTTTTTGCTCCAGTAAAGGAAATCACTCTGCAATGTATCACAAGCTGAGGTTCAAACTATGAGTACTTAGGACATCGTTACCGCTGTACGGTAGTTCACCTACACTTGGGGACGTTGCAAGTCTAACAGGGCGTCAAATTTTATAAGAATTAATTGTCTTTAAACATGTATTTGCCTCTCTGTTTCTTATCTATTGTAATAATTCTTTTGAGTGGTCAGTTAAATTAAAATTCTATTTGTGGTGGCATATTCTCAAGGTGGCAATTTTTTTTTCAATCATATTATTCCAAATCCTCAGTGCAATATTCCGCAATTTCATAATAATATTTTAAAAGTTAAAGCATACCAGAATTTATAATCTGGTACTCGAAGATATTGGCAGTTAGCCTTAGCTAAGATGTACATGAACCATGCACACAGTGTGGATTTTAAGCCAACGGTAATTAAGTTGCAATATAAATGTTAATAACCCATTTCGTGGGCTAGAGGATTGCATTAAATAATTACCTAAAATGCTCAACAAAACTTGTCTAGCACAATAAACCCTGATCATAACTTTCTATTGCTCTTTATAATCAAGCGTTTATAAATAAGCTTCATGTAACTTTGTGAGAGTTTATTTATTTTTTTCAATGTACATAAAGTTAATTAAATGAATCGGTTTAAATAGCAAACTAAATGAACAAGTTTAAACGTATATGTATTCAGCTCATTAATATTCATATAATAAAGATCGCATAGAGTATATTTACGACGCTCAAACTACTAATAATGTTAGGGTTAGATTTGATCACGGTTTAGAACCGCAAATTCGATGGTTCAAAATCGATGGTTTGACGGTTCAGAACCGTCGGTTCTACAGCTCCTGACAAGTCGACCCTTAACTGTAACTACTCAAGACGTTTACGGTTCACAGTTCGGAACCGTCAGTTCACGGTTTAGTTCATGATTTGCCAAGGTTCACCACAACTCAAGATTATTATATTAAAATTTTTAAAATTTAAAATTTATTTTAAAAAGGACTTGCACTTATTTAAGTTGTCTACATATCCTCTTAGGATATAAGAGAATTAAAGTTCACGTAGTTCTTTTATATTTTTACCCTTTTACACCACTCACTTCCATTTCTCGTTCCCGTTGTATTCATTCCTTCGATATCAAATTCATCGACTTCGTCATCTGAAAGTTGCATTCCTTGGATTCTTTTCTTGACTCTAGTCCAATTGTCGAGTAATGATTGGGCTTTCAATGAGTTGAGAGACAAAGTCAATCGTCATTCATCTAATATATTGTCGTTAGCACTGAACGTCTGCTTCACAATAACAGTTGGCATTGAATAAGCTAAAATTTCTTTGACGATTATAAAGAGGACAAGAAAGTTTTGAGCCTTCTGTGATCGCTACTTTAGAATATCAAAATTTTCGCTATCTACTTCATTAAAAGTAAAAAAAAGGTAAAATAATTCTCAAGATCTTTTGTGAAACTTGAGGATCCTTGTAGACGTTTCGTCCGTTCTTTTAATAAAAAAAATACTTTTATAAGTTTTAAATTACTATTAATAGTTTATTATATTTCAGAAATACTAGTTTGTATTCTATATTTTACATAATATTGATTATAAATATTATATAAATAAATTCTAATATTATATATAATATTAACCGGAGAAAAAAATATTTAATTAGAATTAAAGCGTTATAATATGAAGTTAATATTTTTTTATAAAACTTCTTTAAATCAACAATCTAAAGTAAATATAATTAAATAAATTTCAAAAATAAAATAAAAATATTTTCCCCAATTAATTTTCATTGCTAATATTCAAGAAGATAAAGATTCGTTATTAATATGTTCATTTAAACCTAATATTATACTAGAAAATTTTTTAAAACTAAATGAACAGTGAGATAATAAACATCGAAAAATTATTCGATTGCTTCGTTAAATACTTTTAAATTTTCACAAATATTAATATAAATATTCCATTGTTATAAAAATAAATATATATTAGTATTACTATTTTGTAAAAAAAAATAAACATAATAATTTTTTATATTGAAATGAATCTTGAATTGATATGTTGAATTCCAATATGTTGGTACATCACATGAAAATATTTTAGGTCTCATTCCTTTAGTTTTACAAAATCTATCTCATTGTTTCATTATAGATGGATGTGATCATAAAAATGAAATTGCTATTCTAATTAGTTTAATATGATTTACTAAAATATTCAAACCATCTTCAACACATAAATTTAAAATATGACATACACAACGAATATGAAAAAAGAAAACCACCAATAGCATGTTGACAAATAATTTTTAAATCTTCCATAAAAGGGTATTAGAACTAGCATTATCTAATGATATTAAAAATATTTTATGAGTTAATCCATATTCTTCTAAAATTAAATATAATAATTGTACGATGTTATAAGCAGTATGTGATTCATAAAAAAACTCTAAAAACTAACAATCATTCTTGGAGAATCTAAGAGTTATTGATCCAATGGCAAGTCAACCCATATACGAATGTGTTTGCCAATGATCACTCAAAATATCATAACATAAAGAAATTTTAGTATTTAATTTACTAAATTTATCAAATAAATTTTTTTTCCTTCTTTTACTAATTTTTAATTGTACAAGTAAGTGTAGTTCTAAGAACACGATTAACACATGAATTAAGAAATTATTTATAAAAATCTTCAAATGTACATCTAGATCCAAAACTAAAAAAAGATATTCTACAAAAATAAATTTAGCTAATGATTCTCTTAATTTATTATTAGACTATAAAAATAAATCGAAATTAGTACTACCGTTTGTTGAAAAAAATCTAGATAATTATGTTTGAGAACGACCGAGTTCATATTCCATCAGGTGCTTCATTTCTACGTGTTGTTTCAATGACCCATAGCCGCCGCCAGCTTCGAATTTATAATAAGCATTGCAGTGCTTACATTTAGTACGTAATTCTCGCAACATAAGAATGACTATCTCAAAATGTTTAATAAAAATAAAAAATTTTAGAGGATGAATTTCCCGAACTATAGAAGTGCATCGGTACTTTCCTTGTGATTTGAGTGTCGGAAGGTGCTCGGCCTCGGTCTCATTATCAGCGGATTGAATTTGAATGTTGGGATCCTCGTGCACTATTTATTTTCCCCTCCGAGATTTAGATGATGAACCTCTACGACCACCTTCCATTATAGTTGAAAGTTGGAAATGAAAGTGCATAGAAATAAAGACTTGGAGTCGAAAATGCGTAGATAATGTGAAATTGAGAATGAGAGTAAAAAAACGACCTTATTGAACAGGATCTATTCTATATGATCGTACAATTGTATTCTTGAGAATGATAGTAGAGAAGATGTATGTGGAAATGATGAAATAAACTCTCTATTTATAAAGTTTAGATAGTAACGGACACTAAATCATAGTCATTGACCAAAAAGCAGTCAAATGATTTTAACCATTCAAAAAATATCCAAAACCCCCTCCAATGGCTAGGAACTGACAGTTCCAACTGCTCTTAAAAAAAAAGGGTTGAACCGGTGGTTAACCAACGATCCGTTGATTTTTTTAGGCCTGGAACGATAATCCTGTAGGGTCGGTTACAGTTCAGCTCAGCGAATCGAGTCAACAAGCAACCAGCTCGTTGACTCGACCCGAGGCCGAGTCTAGTTAGGGTGTCACATCAGAGATCACATGCACTTCCTACATTTACTCTAGTGACCGATGAAAAATTTTCGCTGGGCCAAATCGGCCACTATAAAAATTAGTCGGATCACAAGAGTTAAATACCTAGATTACTAAAAAAAAAGTGAATGCATATTGTGAACTATTCACGAATAATATTCATCAATAATATTTTTATCAATATGGTTAATAAATAAATAAACTTATATTATCAAGCTTAATAATTAAACAAATTTAAAAAAATAAAAATTTCAAACAGTCAAGCAAGTTAAATTGAGAACTTGATAATATCTAAATAAACCAATATCAAGTTAATCTTAAACCAAACTCAAGCTAAAAAAATTTAAAAAAATCATATCAAGGTTGAACAACCATTTCAACGTCTTAAACTAACTTGGCTTAATTACCTTATCAGGTAAGTTTAAACACTACAAAATTTGACTTGACTTAGCTCAACTCATTTAACGCCCTAGCTCTTTCCATATTCATCTCTTCTCTAATCAGGACTACAATGATGAGATTAAGAACATTAAGACCATAATAATAATCATAGCAACAACAAAAGCTCAACTCTCAAATGGTTGGAGACAATATATAAGTCCTCCAATGTTCTAATATGAACAATATATAGATCCTAATACTCTAATATGAATAATGCATAGTTGTTGATCCTGTCGCGAAGCGGGGTGGCTATCCCATAGGCCAGATGGCCTTCCGAGTGACACGAGCGGATGAGGTGGTCGCGAGCTGGCAGTGCCCTAGCATGGCTCTGCAAAACAGCGACCGTCAGTATACCCGCCGGGGATTTCCCCGGTCAGGCACTCCAACGGTCAAGTCAGTATCGCAGGCATAATAGTGGAATTAAAATGAGATAGGGGCCGAGAGGGCTCTTGTGCGCGCGTTTGGACGTACCTGTGGTAGGAGGAGTGCGAAGTTTATATAGCCGGGGGAGCTGACAACCCTTGTACGTGATGACGAAACAAGGGTGTGATAACTGTCAGCTCGTAGGGAACACTTAGGAGTGGCGCGGCATAGCGCGGGGTGCTCGAGCAGTACGAGAGTACTGGTTGAGCGGATTCACCGCGATAAGTGTCAGAGAAGAGTAAGGTGTGTGGAACCCTGTTAGCAGGGTCGTACCTTACTTCGAGTTACACGAGGTATTGAGTAAATTAGTTTACTTTCTGCCAAATTTTAATTTATGATCATGTCCACACATCATAAGGTTGCATGCTAGATATGTGGTTAAAATAATTTAAGAAATTATTTATGCTAATTCTTCTGCTGCACGTAATTAATTTTAAAAATTACGAACTCGTATCTATGTCAACATGCACCCGGTCCCAACAGTTTTCTTCCTTGTTCTTCATTTCTTTACCGTTTTGCTTGAAGTTTTCTTCCTGAGATCGCGCGGCCAACATCAACTCATTCCTTCTCAAGATTTCAGATCATCTAGGTAATTTCCTTGCTCAATTGGCTAACATGAATCTCGCAGCTGAAGGGGCAAAGGGTACAATTGGAGTTGGTCTGTGGTACCCCCGTACAGAGTCATTTGATTTACTTGGCTACACCGACTCCGACTATGCTGGATGCAAGTTGGACCGGAAAAGCACAAGTGGGGGTTGACAATTCCTAAGTTCATCACTAGTTAGTTGGTCAAGTCGGAAGTAACATTGTGTAGCTCTCTCCACGACCGAGGCAGAATATTTCGCCATGGGAGAGAGTGTATCACAATTGTTGTGGATGATTCATACATTAGACGACTATGGATTGACCTACAAGGGTGTGCAAGTGTTGTGTGGCAACATAAGCACAATCAACTTAACTAAGAATCCAGTCCATCATTCTAGGACCAAGCATATTGAAGTGCGTCACCACTTCATTAGGGATCATGTTGCTAGAGGAGATATTGTACTCTCACATGTAGAGTCCAAATCAAATTTAGCGGACATTTTCACTAAACCACTCCCCGAGAATGAATTTAGTTTCTTAAGAAGGGAGTTGGGAATGTGTCGTGCTTCATAGAAATTAAAAAGCATTTCTAAACCCTTCATGATCAATTCAAATTGTTGGGAACAATTGGGTAACTTGGGGACATCTCACACAAACTATAAGATTCACCAAAATATTTTTATTTGCTAGAAATGGGGTGAGATGCTAGGATCAACTTAATTTCTCAAAATGTCAATGCATCCCTTGAGAAATTAGGTTGACGAGACAATAATCACTATGTTGACCAAGTATGGGGAAAACCAATGCATAACATATGTGTACTTGGCTCCATGATCATACTTGGGCATTCCAATCAAGGATACTTGATTGGAGACTTGAATTTGATACAAACTTGGTTGAAAATTGATTGCATGGTTGTGATTGAGTTTGACTCCACTTGGGTGGAGCAAATTGGTTTGTTAGACCCATAAGGACCTTTGATCTTTGTTAAAGGATCAATTATAGACAAGGGATCACTTCCAGGATCGATAATTTTCATCAAATCTTATCAGAAATCGATAGGGGCTCTGAAACTGAAAGTTTCAGATCGTGTCAGGAAAAATCAGGGAGCCTGATTGGTTTGTTAGAAAAAGTATGTTTCTTGCACTAATCAATGGTTTGTTGTGTGTCGTGCACTTCTCCCAATCCCATTGATCTTTCGGTTGGGTGCTCATTTTTGTGTGTGTCGTGATCCTCCGTGACCTAACCCTATCAAACCTTGTTAATGATCAAACCATATCCTTGTATGTGTGCCATTGACGATAATCCCCCTGATCACCTTGTTCATATGATCAATTCCATCTTGTGTTATAATTCCTTCCTGTATCATTGATTACCATATCAAACTTTTGTTGATTCACTTCATTTGATCCAATCTATTCCCATGGTTTAATTCCAACCCTTAGGAAATCTCCTAAAGGCAAAGAGCCGGCTGAGGGCACCTCACAATCCAGAGCTCCCTCATCCTTTTCAAGACCTCAACCACCTCCTTATACTAGATTTCAAAATATCCAATACGCACTAGCCTTTGAATATCAAACTTTCAAACTCATGCCCTGTCGAACTGTAGACAGAGCATTCATCTACGAACATTATCCGTCGGTATGATGAATCATTGAGTTTTATGAACTTCAGTCCATTCTCTTTCTCGAAAGGCCAATCAACTTTGATTTAGTCTCCGAATTCTATAACAACATGGTCAGTGGAGAGGGTTCGGGATGGAGGACCCGTGTCGCCAGTATCAACCTCAATTTTAACTTATCAATCTTCACTGCATTTCTTGATTATCGACGATCTGATAATAACTTTCCACTTTACCCTTATCTTCCAACTCCTCTACCGGTTCCCTTCGATGGAGTCACACCTTACTCTATCCATGAGTACTTTTTCGGTCATCCCAGGTCAAGGGATCTCGGCGAGGATGCTAATGACTTCCTCACATTTGCTGCCCTCAGGCTTTCCCCCACTGATTATGTCATGTTTAAGATTATCACTAATTGCCTGATACCCATTACCTCTAAGCCTCTTTCTGAAATTCGCTCATTCCACTACTTGATGCTCTACGGGATGCATCGGCAGTTAGACTTTGACATTGTGTCCACTATCTTCTTCTCTATTATCACCTACAGTCAGAGCTACGGTCAGACAGTTTACATGCCATTTGGACATATCATTACTGTTGAGGCAATCGACCCTTAAATGATTGGAAGATCATGGTTTTGATGTGTGGGCGAATAGGTTTAAAGTTAGAGTGTTATGTTGTATTTGATTCGTGTGATTGAGTTTGTAGGACTTGGAGAATCACACTTGGTGGACCTATCCGAGGGACGAGAGCCGAGGGAGGAGAGCTTCAAGGGCAAGCCGGGAAGTGGACTTTAAAGGGCACACGCGAAGGGTGGCATGGAGGCAAGCCAAGGGAAGGCTTGCGTGCGCATCCGAGGGACGATAGCCAGAGGAAGAGAACTTCAAGGGGCGAGCCAAGGGAGCAGACCTGAAGGCACACGCGAAGGAGAAGGCTCGGAGTGGCTGGAGCTGAGCTGGGAGGCAGGGCAGTCGACTGGCCCAGAGGCAGTCGACTGCCAAAACCCACAGAAAGCTCGCAGCTTCGGATCAGTCTACTGGCCTTGGGCCAGTCGACTGGTATGCCCAGAAACTAGCCGTTGGCCAGCATTTATTGCTGGGCCAGTCGACTGGCCCATAGGCAGTCGACTGGTGCGAGACTGGACAGACTGCAAATCTGTCCTTTTCACCTGTAAAAGGAGCTCCACGTTACACGTGTGTGTACAGTTCCGTACAGTAACGAAGTGCTGCCAAAATGTAGAGTGATCTTTGCTTCCTCCATCACATTTCTGCATCTGTAAAGAGGAAGCTTTTGCTGTAAAGGTTTCTCCACCTCAAGGAGACTTTTTGATAGTGAAAAGTGGTGCTCATAGCGTGGATCCTTCAATTAGTCACCCATCTGGGTGGATACCAAGTAAAACAACTTTGTTAGCATTGTTATTTCTTTTGCATATTATTTCCGCTGCGCTAACATCTCTGTAGAGATCAAAACGATCAAAGAAAGTGCATTCACCCCCCCCCCCCTCTGCACGCCTACATCGATCCTTCAGTTGGTATCAGAGCCGGTGCGTTTCGGAATATCTAACAGTCAACCGGAGCAATTGTAATGGTGTTTCAAGAGGGATACTCCACCGCACGACCACCATTCTTCGACGGCAACGACTTCACGTACTAGAAAGGTAGAATGCAGTACTATCTTATGAATGACATAGAAACATTGATAAGTGTTGCAGATGGCTTCGAGGCGCCCGTCGATGAAAGAGGAGACCCTACACCTATGAGAACATGGTCAAAGGAAGTGATGAAAAGGACGCAGTCAAATGCCAAGGCCACCACCACACTGCAATGCGGGCTCTCAAAGGAGCAACTGAGCAAGGTGGGGTCGTTCAAGAGCGCCAAAGAACTATGTGGCAAGTTGATAGAACTGAACGAAGGGTCAAACGAGTCCAGAAGAGCCAAGGACTTGTTGGTGGCCCAACTGCAATCCCTCTCCATGAAGAGCAACGAGACAGTCAGTCAGCTGCATGGAAGGGTAAAGGAAGTGATCAACGAGCTCCATGTAATTGGAGAGAAAATCGAAAACCGGGAGATCGTCAGGTATGTCTTACAAGCCTTCCCAAGAACCACCCTGTGGGCATCCATGGTTGATGCTTACAAGGTATCGAGGGACTTATCTTTAGTTAAACTAGACGATCTATTTTGTGAATTTGAACTGCACGAGCAAGCTAACATTTCGGCAAAAGAGAAAGGTATTGCGTTTGTTGCAGAAAAGGAGAAGAAGAGGAGAAAAGAGAAGAAGAAGGCGATCTACTCATCATCCTCGGACTCAGAGGAGTCAAGTGCCTCTATGGACAGTGACCAAGAGACCTTTATGGTAAGGAAATTTCGTAAAGCATTTAAAAGTTTTTCTAACAAATCATATGCTAGGAAAGGGACCAAAGGTAAGGGTAAGGCCAAGGAGATAATCTGCTACAACTGTCACTAAGAGGGACATATGAAGAACGAGTGTCCCCAGTTGAAGAAATGGGAGGGCAAGAAGGAAGAGAAGAAGAAGAGTGACAAGAAGAAGAAGAAGAGTGACAAGAAGAAATCAAAGGGAAAGGAGAAGAGTGCCACGAACCTTAAGGCGACTTGGGATGATCCCTCTGTAGCGACCTGCCTTCTCTGCCTTAAACGGATCGTTACTTTCTTTACTTCTTGACTCTAATGCACGACTAAGAATGCGAAAATCCTTTTTTTTTCTTCTCATTTTAAATCTATCTATGATATACTAACTCTAATAGTCATGCATGATACAATGGCATACTTCCTTTCTCTAGAGCTTCACTGCAACGGTACCAGTCGACTGCCCTCTGACCAGTCGACTGGTATCGGCCACAGAAAGTTTCTGGGCGCGGCACCAGTCGACTGGCCTCTTGGCAGTCAACTGATGCATCGAACAGAAGCTACTGTTCGATAGGTCAGTCGACTGATACTGAACCAGTCGACTGGCACGCCTGGAAATCTGAATTTCAGATTCAAGGCCTTGTTTCAAAACTCCACCAAACCTATACTTTCGAGCCATACAAAATCATGACACCATTTCTATACTATATACTAGTTTTCTAAACAATTTAGCCAATCAAAACGAATCCATTAACTTGAAATTAGGACTTTTGCGGGATTTAGCAAGTTATGAAAGTCTATATAAACTTTAGGCTAAAGTTTGTACCAAACTTAACTTCTAACCATTGAAACTCATCACACAAAGTTCTATAACATCACTAAGGCATTATGAAATGAGAAAGCAACTTTTCTAAGCATGTTTAAGCAATAAAAACTTGATTCAAAGGGGGACTAGTACTATCTTGGCACATGCATCAATATCTCCAACAAAGTATCAATATTTCAAACTACTCACACTTCTATTCATCCAATGCAATCATAAGGATATGTATGCTAAATGAAATGGCATGGAATCTTTATTCTACGAAATTGAGCATGTAAGACTATCCAAAGCTTAAACGTTCGCTAAAACTCTATAAAGCAATAACTTGGAATTTGAATAAACTTAAACATTGTAATTCAAATAACTAAATTGTCTCGTC
Organism: Boesenbergia rotunda; assembly: GCA_024364735.1. Lineage (NCBI taxonomy): Eukaryota > Viridiplantae > Streptophyta > Magnoliopsida > Zingiberales > Zingiberaceae > Boesenbergia > Boesenbergia rotunda. The sequence goes on along the minus strand of JAGFNQ010008265.1, from coordinate 419,104 downwards.
TCAAGGATCTCTCCAAAATCAGCCACCACACACACGCCGCTCAGCATCGCCTTGTCGCCTTCCTTCAGAATTGCTTGTCTTTACCTTTACCTACAGTAAGAGGAAATGCATCTATAAGCATAAAGCTTAGTAAGTACTATCTAGCTCACAAAATCTCGAAATTGTGCAAACATGCTTATTAAACAAGGTGAAATCACATGAGATACTTTTTATGCTTGAAAGAAAACTAAACTAAACATGTATAACTCAAAACATGCATACTCAAGCATTAATAAATCTCAACTTGCTTTTCTTGGCTCAACTTGAAACTTTAGCTATTCTTTAACTTTTTGAAAACTCTTTAAACTTTAGAAACTTTGCTAAAGCATATACTTGAAAATAATAATCACTTGGATCCACTGAAGACGTAAGTACCATCTCATATGCGCGTTCCCTAAAAGGTTGGGGTAGCGAGCCACCAATCCTAATAGAGCAGACCTTGGTCTACCAGGGCCAAGACCTTGGAATTGGACACCTGGATTTCTTTAACGACGCCCTTGGACGCCAGGTACTGGCCTTAGAAAAATAAAATAGCTTTTCTTTCTTTTCTTTCTTATCTGTAAATGCCTTGGCATTTTCTCGAGCACCTTGCGTGCTAAAATCCCTAAGTCTTGACTTTTGGGGATTTCTTAAGGTCTTGGCCCTTTTCTTTTCTTATCTTTATCTTCTATTTTCTTTTCTCATAGCTTTTCTTGGACCCTAAACTCACATAGGGTACTTAATCAAACTTATATAAGCATATAATGAACTAAGATCACATGCAAAAACTCAAACAAAAAGGAAATATCTCTTTTAAAACTTTTAAGAAAAATTCTTGCGGAAAAACCGCCTCTTACTGCAGGTGAGCAGTACTTACATTGGTTTTCTTGAACTTACTACCGAAATTGAGATCCAGGGCTCGTGAGAAACGTGAGATCTCCACGAACCGTCCGCGCCTACGCGTTCTCCTCGTCGAGACGGACGAAACGCTCCGTCTCCTTGGTTCCCTCTTGGCCGGCGCCCCCTTGGAAGAGGAGAGGAAGTCTCGGCTTGGTGTTGGCGTGCGCACAAGAGAGGGGAAGAGGATTCCCGTGCGTGTGTCGCGCGGCTAGGGTGAGGAAGAGAGAAAACCAAAAAATCCAATTTCCTCTCTTAACTTATCTATTTATACTTATGGGGTGGATTGACCTAACCACAACTTATCTATTGGTTCGCTTATTCTCTATCAACAAAACGAACCAGCCCAGCTGCTCGCGCGCGCGCCTGGTGTCCTGGTGGTCGCGGGTTCGAACCCCCTGCTGCCCTTAAATGTTTTTCTTTTTTTAAAAATACTAAACGGACTCGAAAAATTCCATAAAAATATTCTAAAAATTCCTAAAAATATCTAGAATATTTCTAAACCATTTTCAAATAATTCTAAGGACTTTAAGAACTAAAAATGGGAATTTTGGGGCGTTACAATCCCCCATACCTTATAAAAAGTTCGTCCTCGAACTTAGAATAATTCTGGATATCTTTCTCTCATGCTGTCCTCACGTTCCCAAGTAGCCTCCTCATGCTTTTGATTCTGCCAGATGACCTTCACTAGTGGCACTTCTTTGTTTCTTAATCTTTTAACTGCTTTGTCCACTATCTGTGTCGGTCTACTCTCATAGCTAAGATCTTCTTGGATCTGCACTGACTGAGGCTGAATCACTTGGCTAGGATCGTGAATACACTTCTTTAGCATGGAGACATGAAATGTACTGTGGATAGCTGACATATCCTCTGGCAAGTCCAGCTCATAGGCTACCTTCCCAACTCTCTTTATAATCTTGTAGGGTCCTATGTAGCGAGGACTCAGCTTGCCCTTTTTGCCAAATCTCATCACTCCCTTCATAGGGGCGACCTTGAGAAATACTGAATCTCCAACTTGGAATTCAAGTGGCCTACGGCGTGTGTCAGCATAACTTTTCTGTCTACTCTGGGCAGTCTCAATCCTCTGGCGGATCGTCTGGATAGCCTGAGTGGTCTCATCTATAAGCTCAGTCTGGCTGCCTAGTCCTGACTCCATCTCTTTCTTCTCACCAGCTTCTTGCCAACATATGGGTGATCTGCATTTTCTGCCATACAATGCCTCATAAGGTGCCATCCTGATAGTGGCCTGATAGCTATTGTTGTAGGCAAACTCAGCTAAGCACAGAAATTTGCACCAACTGCCTTTAAAGTCTAACGCACAAGCCCTGAGCATGTCTTCTAAAATCTGATTTACTCTCTCTGTTTGTCCATCTATCTGGGGATGGAAAGCTGTGCTGAACTGAAGTCTGGTGCCTAGGGCGTCCTGAACACACCTCCAAAAATGGGAGATGAACCGCCCGTCTCTGTCAGAAACGATCGACTTCGAAACTCCGTGAAGTCTGATTACTTCTTTCACGTACAGCTGTGCTAACTGCTCTACCGAATGCGATAACTTGATGGCTAGGAAGTGGGCAGACTTGGTCAATCTATCCACTATCACCCATATTGCATCGTGTCCATGGGTGGTTCTTGGAAGACCTGTGATAAAGTCCATGGATATTTCTTCCCACTTCCACTCTGGAATGGGAAGTGGCTGTAGAACTCCTCCTGGTCTCTGGTGTTCTGCTTTGACCCTCTGGCAGGTCAAGCAGGTACTGATATATCTGGCCACGTCTTGCTTGAGTCCAGACCACCAGAATCTTTTCTTTAAATCTTGGTACATCTTGGTAGAACCAGGATGCATAGAGTACGGGGGTACTGTGGGCTTCTTCTAAAATATTCTTTCTTAGTTCCTCATCATTTGGGGACGCCAAAGGCGGTCTCCAAGATAGAGGATGCCACTGTCTGATACTCGAAACTNAAACGGACTCAGAAAAATCCGAAAAAATATTTCTAAAAATTTCTAAAAAATCCAAGAATATCTCTAAATTATTTTTAATATTTCAAGGACTTTAAGGACTTAAAATGGAAATTTTGGGGCGTACAATCTCCCATACCTTATGAAAAGTTCGTCCTCGAACTTAAAATAATTCTAGATATTTTTCTCTCATGCTGTCTTCACGTTCCCAAGTAGCTTCCTCATGCTTTTGATTCTTTAGGTGACCTTCACTAGTGGCACTTCTTTATTTGTTAATCTTTTAACTGCTTTGTCCCACTATCTGTGTCGGTCTGCTCTCATAGCTAAGATCTTCTTGGATCTGTACTGACTGAGGCTGAATCACTTGGCTAGGATCGTGAATACACTTCTTTAGCATGAGACATGAAATGTACTGTGGAATAGCTGACATATCCTCTGGCAAGTCCAACTCATAGCTACCTTCCCAACTCTCTTTATATCTTGTAGGGTCCTATGTAGCGAGGACTAGCTTGCCCTTTTTGCCAAATCTCATCACTCCCTTCATAGGAGCGACCTTGAGGAATACTGAATCTCCAACTTGGAATTCCAGTGGCCTACGCGTGTGTCAGCATAACTTTCTGTCTACTCTGGGCAGTCTCAATCCTCTGGCGGATCTCTGGATAGCCTGAGTGGTCTCATCTATAAGCTCAGTCTGGCTGCCTAGTCCTGACTCCATCTCTTTCTCTCACCAGCTTCTTGCCAACATATGGGTGATCTGCATTTCCTGCAATATAATGCCTCATAAGGTGCCATCCCGATAGTGGCCTGATAGCTATTGTTGTAGGCAAACTCAGCTAAGCACAGGAATTGCACCAACTACCTTTAAAATCAGCGCATAGCCCTGAGCATGTCTTCTAAAATCTGATTTACTCTCTCTGTTTGCCCATCTGTTTGGGGATGGAAAGCTGTGCTGAACTGAAGTCTGGTGCCTAGGGCGTCCTGAACACACCTCCAAAAATGGGAGATGAACCGCCCATCTCTGTCAGAAATGATAGACTTTGGGACTCCATGAAGCCGGATCACTTCCTTCACATATAACTGCGCCAAATGCTCTACTGAGTGCGACACCTTAATGGCTAGAAAGTGGGCAGACTTGGTCAATCTGTCTACTATCACCCAAATTGCATCGTGTCCATGGGTGGTTCTTGGAAGACCTGTGATAAAGTCCATGGATATTTCTTCCCACTTCCACTCTGGAATAGGAAGAGGCTGTAGAACTCCTCCTGGTCTCTGGTGCTCTGCCTTGACTCTCTGGCAGGTCAAGCAGGTACTGATATATCTGGCCACGTCTCGCTTGAGTCCAGACCACCAGAACTTTTCTTTAATCTTGGTACATCTTGGTAGAACCAGGATGCATAGAGTACGGGGTACTGTGGGCTTCTTCTAAAATATTCTTTCTTAGTTCCTCGTCATTGGGGACGCAAAGGCGGTCTCCAAGGTAGAGGATGCCACTGTCTGATACTCGAAACTCTAAATTTTCTGCCTCTTGGATCCCCTGCTTGATCTTCTGAATCTCTGGGTCTTTATCTTGCTTTCTTGTATATCTATAAGCAGGGTTGATTCTAGGGTCAATGCAGAAAATTGCCCAACCATAACTCGACTCCAAAATCTTTATTTCTTTCTGAAGTGGTGGAGACAGTGATGATAGGGACATCAGTGCTGCACAGGATTTCCTGCTCAGTGCATCTGCCACTTTATTAGCTTTACCTGGGTGGTAGAGGATTTCACAGTCATAATCTTTGACCAACTCTAGCCACCTGCGCTGCCTCATATTCAGATCCTTCTGAGTGAAGAAGTACTTCAAACTCTGATGGTCTGTGAAGATTCTGCACTGCACTCCATACAGGTAGTGTCTCCAGAGCTTCAGTGCAAAAACCACAGCTGCTAGCTCAAGGTCATGGGTAGGGTAATTCTTCTCATAGTCCTTGAGCTGTCTGGAGGCATATGCTATTACTTTACCGTCTTGCATGAGGACAGCTCCAAGGCCCATCTTGGATGCATCACTGTAGATGTCAAAGGCCTTGTCACTCTCTGGAACAGTCAGGATGGGAGCACTGGTCAGTCTCTTCTTCAGCTCTAGAAAACTGTGCTCGCATTTATCTGACCATTCAAACTTCTGTTCTTTCTGGTCAAGGCTGTGAGTGGAGAGGCTATTCTGGAAAAGTCCTCCACAAATTTTCTGTAATATCCTGCCAGGCCTAAGAAGCTTCTGATTTCACTGGCATTCTTGGGTCTACACCAGTTGCTGACTGCTTCTATCTTGGCTGGATCAACTTGAATGCCTTCTTTGGATACAATGTGACCTAGGAAGGTCACATGATCTAGCCAAAACTCACACTTTGAGAATTTTGCATAGAGCTTCTCCTGCTGAAGGATCTGCAGCACTATCCTCAAGTGTGTAGCATGGTCCTCTGGAGTCTGTGAGTATATGAGAATATCATCAATAAATACAATGACGAATTTATCGAGATACTCCCTGAAGATGTGGTTCATCAGCTCCATGAAGACTGCTGGAGCATTGGTTACTCCAAAAGGCATCACTACAAATTCGTAGTGGCCGTATCTTGTCCTGAAGGCCGTCCTGGGGATGTCACTTTCTTTAACCTTTAGCTGATGATACCCAGAACGCAGATCTATCTTCGAGAACACTGTAGCCCCTTTGAGTTGATCAAATAAATCATCTATTCTGGGAAGGGGGTACTTGTTCTTGATGGTTACTTGTTCAGAGCTCTGTAGTCTATGCACAGGCGCATAGACCCATCCTTCTTCTTGACGAAAAGTACAGGAGCTCCCCAGGGTGAATGACTCGGGCGGATGAAGCCCTTGTCTAGTAGCTCCTGGAGTTGCTCTTGTAATTCTTTCAGCTCTGCAGGAGACATACGATATGGGGCTTTTGAGACCGGACCGGTACCTGGCACCAGCTCAATCTCAAATTCCACCTCCCTGTTGGGCGGTAGTCCAGGTAGTTCTTCTGGGAACACTTCTGGATATTCGCAGACTACCCGTACATCCTCCTGCTTGAGTTCTTTCTTTGCTTCTGAGTCCACTACGTGTGCAAGAAAACCAGCACACCCTTGCTCTAGCATCTGGTGGGCTGCCAAGGCTGAGAGGAATTTCTGAGTCTTCCTCTTTGGGGCTCCTTGAAACTCGAATGGTGGTTCTCCTTCTGGGCTGAAAACCACCTTCCTTCTACGGCAGTCCACTGAAGCGCTGTACTTACTGAGGAAATCCATCCCTAACATGACATCATAATCCTTCATCTCAAGGACTATCCAGTCACTATAGAGCTCTCGGTTGGAAATCCAGATTGGTACTGCCCTTAGCCTCTAAGTAGAGGCCATTTCTTCCCCTGACGGTAAGGTTGTTAAGAACTTCATCGTTCAACCTTTCTGGTGGCCTTTATACTGTTTAAGTAGTGCTCAGTGATCAAAGCACCACGTATTAGTTCTTCGGAGGTTTGTAGCCTCTTAACACTGCTAGCCCTCTTTAACGCTATCTCAGGCCTTAACATCTTGAGCGTTAGCCTAACCATCTCTTTTCCTGTGCTAACTAGCTCTGGCACAGATGAGCTAACCGCTTAAACATCTTCACTGCTTCATCCACGGATAGTTCTCCTTGTCTGAACTCCGTGAATTCATCATAATGCTTGTTGGTTTCTTGCATGTGAAAGTATTCTTCGAAGAACTCAGTCCCGAAGTCGGCCCATGCCATCTGGCTGACATTTCTCTTGGCCTTGACTCTCTCCCACTATATTCTAGCATCTCCCGTAAGGCAGAAAGATGCACACTTTATCTTCTCTACCTCATGCCAGTCCAGTAGCCCTACTATTCTTTCCAACGTTTTGAACCCTGCTTAAGCATCCTATGGTTCACTTGTGCCTGGGAAATTCCCTGGCTTCAGTTTCTTCTACTGAATGAGGTATGCTTCTTGCCTTACTCTCCCGAGCCACCACCTCTAAGAGATTTGGTGGTGGTACTGACTCTGTTATCTCTTGCCCTCTAGGAACTTGCTCCTCGTTTTGGGCCTTTCTAGGGCGTCCTCAAATGTATAACTTAACACTTAACGGTAATGTTCTCAAACTTGCTTTAGGATACAACAATACCTTGGTCTTGTTTCTCATCTCATTTCTTAGTCCTATAGCTCGTTCTTGGGCTTAGTAAGACCTTGGTCTTACTCAGAACTTTTATCGGACACCTTACATGCCGAAATCCTCTAAACCTTGTGTTTGGGCAAATCAAGACCTTGGTCTTGCTATACTAAGATCACAACCTGAAGGACGTCCTCCACTCCTGCTGTGGGTGGTGTAGGGGGCACTGGGTGCTGATTTACCATCAGTGTGGCGATGGTCTTCTGTTGTTCTGTAATCTGAGCTTGCATTTGAGCAATGACTGCCATCAGGTTTGGCTGTTCTGTGCCAGGCTCATTGTTATCTTGAACTGGAGTTCTATTCCTTGCATTAGGAGCTCGGCCTCTTCTTGCCATCTAATAATGCATAAGGGAACAAGAAATCACTACTACCTCTCTAGGTATAAACTTGTCTTCTTACTTAGTAACCTAATATCCATTCTAGGGATTACACATGATTCCGTGATACTAAGATATTAAACATGCTTCTTTGTTCTATGCACATATGAGTAAGTACTTAAGCATTTCTCTATACTGCAATTAAGTAAAGGAGCAATAGAAAAAACTGAAACTTAAAGCTTTCTTACTTGAAGACGGCAAGGTTGATGCTGATGTGTGTGTGATGCTGGAGAATGGGAACTGCTCTGATACCACCTGTAGCGACCCGCCTTCTCTACCTTAGACGGTCCGCTACTTTATCTACTATCTTGACTCTAATGCACGACTAAAAATGCGGAACTTCTTTTTTTTTCTTTTAAATCCATCTAGGGATGATATTCTAACTCTAATAGTCATGCATGATACAATGGCACACTTCCTTCTTCTCTGCAATGGTACCAGTCGACTGCGATCTAACCAGTCGACTGGTATCGGCCACAGAAAGTTTCTGGGCGCGGCACCAGTCGACTGGCCTCTTGGCAGTCGACTGATGCATCGAACAGAAGCTACTGTTCGATAGGGCAGTCGACTGATACTGAACCAGTCGACTGGCACGCCTGAAAACCTGAAATTCAGATTCGAAACTTTGTTCAAAAGTCCACCAAACATATGGTTTCAAGTCATACAAAGACACAACAACATTTCTATACTCTATACTAGTTTCCTAAACATTTTAGCCAATCAAAACAACTTCATAAACTCGAAATTAGAACTTTTGCGGAAGTAATTAAGTTATGAAAATCTATATGAACTTTTAACTAGAGTTTTGTACCAAACTTTACTCCTATGCATTCATAATACCAAAACACATGTTCTACACCTCACTAAAGCATTTTGGAATGTAATGCAACTTTTCTAAGCATATTGATAGCAATAATAATTTGATTCAAAGGGAAACTCTCAATATCTTGGCACATGCATCAAATAGCTCCATCAAGTATCAATATTCAAAACTACTCACACTCATACTCATCCAATGCAATCATAAGGATATGTATGCTAATTAAAATGACATGGAATCTTTACTCATGGTTTTAAGACATGCAAAATATCTAAAACGCAATTACTTGGATAAATGCTATATGATCTAACTTAAACTAAGACTTTATAATAAATACACTTTGAGTCTTTTATTCATCTTGTCCCAAGGACCTCTCCAAGGTCAGCCACCACACACACGTCACTCAGCACCGCCTTGTCGCCTTCCTTCAGAATTGCTTGCCTTTACCTTTACCTGCAGCAAGAGGAAATGCAACTAATAAGCAAAAAGCTTAGTAAGTACTATCTAGCTCACAAAATCTCGAAATGTGCAAGCATGCTTTTTAAACAATGTGAAATCACATGAGATACTTTTATGCTTAAAAGAAACACTAAAACAACATGTATAACTCAAGACATGCATACTAAAGCACTAATAAGTCTTAACTTACTTGTTCTTGGCTTAACTTGAAACTTTAGCAATTCTTTGACTTTAAATCTTTCTTTAACTTTTAGAAAACTTCTTAAACTTTAGAAAACTTTGCTAAAGCATATACTTGAAAATAATATCTCACTTGGATCCACTTAAGACGTAAGTACCATCTTATGCGCGTTCCCTAAAAGGTTGGGGTAGCGAGCCACCAATCCTAATAGAGCAGACCTTGGTCTACCAGGGCCAAGACCTTGGAATTGGACACCTGGATTTCTTTAACGACGCCCTTGGACGCCGGGTACTGGCCTTAGAAAATAAAATAGCTTTTCTTTCTTTTCTTTCTTATCTTAAATGCCTTGGCATTTTAACGAGCCCTTGTGTGCCCAAATCCCTAAGTCTTGACTTTTGGGGATTTCTTAAGGCCTTGGCCTTTTCTTTTCTTATCTTTATCTTCTCTTTTCTTTTCTCATAACTTTTCTTAGCCCCTAACCTCATATAGGGTGCTTAATCAAACTTATACAAGCATGGATCAACCTAGGATTACATGCAAAATCATAAACTTTAAGGAAAATTGCATTTTAACTTTCTAACGGGAAAATCTTGCGGAAAACCGCCTCTTACTGCAGGTGAGCAGTACTTACATTGATATCTTGGACTTACAACCAAAATTGACGTCTAGGGCTCGGGAGAAACTTGAGATCTCGATGAACCGTTCGCGCCTACGCGTTCTCTCGTCGAGACGAACGAAACGCTCCGCACCCTTGGTTCTTCCTTGGCCGGCGCCCCCTTAGAAGAGGAGAGGAGGTGGTGTGTTCGCCCAAGAGAGGGAAGAGGGGGTCGGCGTGAGGGCTTGGGCGAGGGAGAGAGGGTTTAGGTTTAGAGAAAATAAAATTCCTCTCTTTAATTATCTATTTATACTTAGGGTATTTAAGTCCAACTTTATAACTTAACTTAATATTTCTCTATTTTCTTTCAGCACACCCCTGCTGGGGCTCCTGGTTAACCCGACCAACCTAAGTCGTTGATCCCATGGGAGGTCTCGGGTTCAAAACTCGTCCAGGCAACTTTTTGCCGAAAACTCTATTTCTTTTAGTAAAAATACTAAACGGACTCAGAAAATCCGTAAAAATATTCTAAAAATTCCTAAAAATCTAGAATATTCTAAAATTTTTAACTAATTTCAAGGACTTTAAGGACTTAAAATGGAAATTTTGGGGGTTAATACAGTGCATAGCCCAAAAAAAAAAAAAAAAAAAAAAAAAAAAAAAAAAAAAAAATGAATTACAAAGTCATGGCCCAAAACCAATTTTTAATAAGATTAAAATTGTGTTGTAATTCATAATACGGCCTGCGCCGTTTTTGTACATGTGCGTGTTGTATTGTTTTGCGACCTGCGTGTCGGCTTTTAATATTTTATTTCTTTGTATTTCATATTTAGACTCGAATGTAACTCGAGTATAAAAATTTGTAATGTACAAAAGTGAAGACGACGGAAATTCCGGAGAACTTGGACTCGGGAGAACTAGCCGACAACACAAAGACGGTCAAGAGGAAGCGCTTGGAGAAGCCGCTAGACCTAGGTTGACCATCGGATCCTCTCATTGGCTTGAGAGGGTCTTAGTAGGGCCATGACCAAGTCACTTATGTTTATTTATATTATTGCTATGCTTGTGATGTATATGATGCATGATAATGTAGAATAGTAAAAATAAACTTAAGTGTATGAGATGCACAAGTAATGTGGGAACCACATTTTGATGTGCACTTAATACACATTTAGGATTAAATTAGATTTCATAAATGCCTAGATGTGATGCACATCCTCGATTAGATTAGATCTAAAATCGAATCAACTCGTAAACGCCTACCAGGTCCTGATACCCATCACTACCTCGATCATATGCGCTTGTCGATTCTGCCAAAGCAGAGCAACGCATTTAATCTTGGTAGGATGCGGAGGGACAACCTTGGTCCCGCCTATCACGGCTCGGGTTAGATCGAGCTCAATCAGATTGAGTAACTAGTTAACTCAATTGGATCGAGTAAAGCTATAGGCGTATTCCAATAGTTGGAAAGGGTAGGACAAAATCACCGTTTTAAATAGTCTTGAGCGATTTAGCCAAGCTAACTCAAGATTATTCGTAAACGTTAAATCTTGATCCTATAAACAAGAGTTGCATAGAGATGTAATTGATAAATTAGTTATCTACCGATCATACTAAGTCTTGGGCGATTTAGCCAAAGCTAACTCAAGGCATAGTATGATGTGGATCTTGTCCCACATAAATTATAGTAAATTGGTACGGATCTAGTAGTGTGGTTTGACCACTCCAATGACTTGATTCCACCAAAATTCCTATAATTTAGTGGGAGCATCATTTAATTAAAGGCCTAATTAGATGATTACTAGAATATGATATTTATTCTCTGCATTTATCTGTTGTAGATTGCCATGTCTTCAAACGTGAATACTCTCTCTCTGCGATCTGTCCTTGAGAAGGACAAGCTCACTGGAGCTAATTTCCTGGACTGGTACAGGAACTTGAGGATAGTCCTCAAACAGGAACGTAAGCTGTACGTTCTAGAGCAAGCAGTTCCTGAAGCACCACCACCCTCAGCCATCCGTAGCGTTAGAGATGCTCATCAGAAGCATCAAGACGACGCGTTAGACGTGTCGTGCCTAATGCTATGCTGCATGTCCTCTGAGCTTCAGAAGCAACACGAGAACATGAATGCTTACGATATGATTGGCCACCTCAAGCAATTATATCAAGGGCAGGTAAGGCATGAGCGGTTCGAAGTGACTCAGGCCCTCTTTTCATGCAAGATGAAAGAGGGAACCCCAGTAGGAACTCACGTACTCAAGATGATTGGGTACGTCGAGAACCTCGATAGACTAGGGTTTCCCTTGGGCCAAGAGCTGGCTACCGACCTGATTCTGCAATCGTTGCTGCCAGGTTACCGTCAATTCATCATGAATTACAACATGAACGAATTAGACAAACCACTTCCCGAGATACTCAACATGTTAAGAACTGCTGAGCCTAATCTCACCAAGCCTAGTACCGTCCTGATGGTACAGAAGGGCAAAGGCAAGGGTAAGTGGAAGCCCAATGGTAAGGGTAAGACCCAAACCAAGGGCAAAGCCAGCTCTATAGCACTTAAACCCAAGGGTGGGGTGCAGAAGGATGCCACCTGTTTCCATTGCGGTGAGAAAGGGCATTGGAAAAGAAACTGCAAGATCTACCTGGAGGATCTTAAGAAGAAGAGAAGCGAGCCTTCTACTTCAGGTATATATGTTATAGAAATCAACCTTTCTATTTCTACATCATGGGTATTAGATACTGGATGTGCTTCTCACATTTGTACCAATGTGCAGGGGCTGAGAAATAGCAGGGCATTGGCATAGGGCGAGGTGGACCTACGAGTAGGCAATGGAGCACGAGTTGCTGCTATTGCTGTAGGAACTTATTTTCTATCTCTGCCCTCTGGGCTTGTACTGGAACTAGATGATTGTTGTTATGTACCTGCACTTACTAAGAACATAATTTCTGTTTCTTGTCTAGACAAGAAAGGCTTCTCATTTATAATTAAGAACAAATGTTGTTCAGTCTATTTAAATGAAATGTTCTATTGTAGTGCAGATCTTATCAACGGACTCTACATTCTAGACTTAGAACGCCCTATCTATAATGTAAGTACCAAGAGGTTGAGATCAAATGAGTTGAACCCAACCTATCTCTGGCACTGTCGCTTAGGCCACATAAATGAGAGTCGCTTGTCCCAGCTCCATAAGGATGGATTGCTGGATTCATTTGATTTTGAATCATATGAGACATGCGAGTCATGCCTTCTAGGCAAGATGACTAAGACTCCCTTTAGTGGACATAGCGAGAGGGCAACAGATTTGTTAGGACTCATACATTCTGATGTATGTGGCCCTTTCAATGTTGCTGCTCGAGGTGGTTATAGATACTTCATCACATTTACTGATGATTTCAGTAGATATGGTTATGTGTACTTGATGACACATAAGTCCGAGTCCTTTGAAAAGTTCAAAGAATTCAGAAATGAAGTACAAAACCAACTCGGCAAGAGTATTAAAATACTTCGATCAGATCGAGGTGGAGAATACTTGAGCCATGAGTTTCGTGACTATTTAGCTAAGTGTGAGATTCTATCTCAACTCACTCCTCCTGGGACACCACAGTGGAATGGTGTATCCGAAAGGAGGAATCGTACCTTATTAGATATGGTACGATCTATGATGAGTCACGCAGATCTTCCTATATCCTTTTGGGGATATGCTCTAGACACGACAGCGTTCACACTTAACCGTGTTCCATCAAAGGCGGTCATGAAGACACCATATACGATATGGACTGGGAGGAGTCCCAAGATGTCTTTCATGAGGGTTTGGGGTTGTGAGGCTTACGTTAGACGTCAAGTCTCAGACAAACTGGGACCCAAGTCCGATAAGTGCTATTTCGTGGGATATCCCAAGGAAACTAAGGGATATTACTTCTACATTCCCAATCAACACAAAGTGTTTGTTGCTAAGACTGGGGTCTTTCTAGAAAGGGACTTTGTTTCTAGAAAGACTAGTGGGAGTTCGTTTGATCTTGAAGAAGTTCAAGACAACGACCATAGCACTGAGCCCTTGATGGATACTGAACAGGAACCACAAGAAGTTGTGGATGAGATTGTTACACAAGAAGTTGTGGAACAACAACCTGTTCAGGTAGACCTACCTCTTCGCAGGTCTGATAGGGTACGTCGTCAGCCTGAGAGATATTCATTTCTCTTGCCTGACCATGATGACGTTATGATCATTAAGAATGAGCCTAGCACCTATCAGGAAGCTGTGATGAGCCCAGATTCTGAGTCATGGCTGGAAGCCATGAGATCCGAAATGGAATCCATGTACACTAACCAAGTTTGGACCTTGGTTGATCCACCTGAAGGGGTCAAACCCATTGGGTGTAAGTGGGTCTTTAAGAGAAAGCCTAACATGGATGGACTTACTCATACCTATAAGGGTAGACTGGTAGCTAAAGGTTTCAAGCAAATTCATGGTATTGACTATGATGAAACTTTTTCTCCAGTAGCGATGTTTAAGTCCATTCAGATCATGCTTGCTATTGCAGCCTACCACGATTATGAGATCTGGCAGATGGATGTCAAGACAGCGTTTCTGAATGGAAACCTCCTCGAGGATGTGTACATGACACAGCCTGAGGGTTTTGTAGATCCACAGCATACTGGCAGAGTATGCAAGCTGCATAGGGCCATTTATGGTCTAAAGCAAGCTTCTCGGAGCTGGAATCTTCGATTCGATGATGCGATCAAACAGTTTGGTTTCATCAAGAACGAAGATGAACCTTCTGTCTACAAGATGGTTAGTGGGAGCACAGTAGTCTTCCTAGTCTTGTATGTGGATGACATACTACTCATTGGGAATAACATCCCTTCGCTACAGTCTGTGAAGACTTGGTTGGGGACTTGTTTCGCAATGAAGGACTTAGGTGAAGCAGCCTGCATTCTAAGCATTAAGATCTATAGAGATAGATCTAAGAGATTGCTTGGCCTAAGTCAGAGTACATACATCGATACGGTATTACACCATTTTGCCATGCAGAATTCCAAGAGAGGAATTCTGCCAATGTCACATGGTGTGAGTCTTTCGAAGACTCAGAGTCCCTCTTCTAGAGAGGAGAGAGACCGCATGGATAAGATCCCTTATGCTTCTGCCATAGGATCTATCATGTACGCCATGTTATGTACTCGTCCTGATGTCTCGTATGCTTTGAGCATGACGAGCAGGTACCAGTCAGATCCAGGTGAACGTCACTGGATAGCGGTTAAGAATATCCTTAAGTACTTAAGAAGGACTATGGAATATTTTTTGATATTTGGAGGCGATGAGCATCTAGTTGTAAAGGGTTACACTGATGCCAGCTTCCAAACCGACCAGGATGATTACAGATCGCAGTCAGGGTTCGTGTTTTGCTTGAATGGCGGTGCTGTGAGCTGGAAGAGTTCGAAGCAGGACACAGTTGCAGATTCTACAACAGAAGCTGAGTATATTGCTACATCAGAGGCAGCAAAGGAGGCAGTTTGGATCCGCAAGTTCATCACTGAGCTTGGGGTGGTTCCTAGCATATCTGATCTCGTAGAGCTCTATTGTGACAACAATGGAGCTATTGCGCAGGCTAAGGAACCTCGCTCACACCAGTGGACCAAACACATACTACGGCGATTCCATCTCATTCGAGAGATCATCGATCGAGGAGATGTGAAGATTTGCAGAGTACCCACAGAGGCTAACGTCGCAGATCCATTGACCAAGGCTTTGGCACAGATGAAGCATGATGGTCACACTAGGTCATTGGGTATTAGATACTACAGCGATTGGCACTAGTGCTAGTGGGAGATTGTTAGTGAGAGCCCTAAAGCCAATCATATGATGATTACTTTTTGGACTCATTGTATCATATTCTTGTATATATATTTCTTATATATAAAGGCATTTCTTATGGTTATTGTACTTATGTGTATTGGTGTCAAATAACTTAGTATAATAACGTCCTTGAGTAGAAGGTTCTTATCTATATCAATCGATTAGTTGAATCGATAGTGAGATGATATAGAGAACACTACTCTTAATTATTCCTAGTCAAGTATTAACATTCAAGGACAATGTTAATGCATAGAGACTAGCATGTAGGTCATCATGATGACTTGATCTCACAAGTCATGGATATGAGATATCAAGTTGACACATGGGTATACATTAGAGAATGTTTACTGAATGGCCCGCCATGAGAAAGTATCATGGATCGTTATATGAGTGTCATATACTTTCTCATGTGACTATTAGTATGACTATAGTCCTAGACCTGAAGTTACCATAGTTTTCTACATAAGGAGTTACGTACTTTGGCTTCGTCAAACGTCACCGTAACTGGTGTTGGGACCGGGTGCATGTCGACAAGGATACGAGTTCGTAAAATTCAAAATTTTTACGTGCAGCGGAAGAGTTTGCATAAAATAATTTCCTAAATTATTTTAACATCGTATCTAGCATGCAACCTTACATTGTGTTGACATAATCATAAAATAAAACTTTGCGGAAAAGTAAACAAATTTACCAAGTACCTCTCGTAACTCGAAGTAAGGGACGAGATCCAACCGTAGCGTCCCTTGGAAGCTCCGCCTCTATTCGCGTCCACGCCGAGTTCTCTTCGGGATGACTTCGCAAAGTCACGAGTTTTGTGCCGACGAGAACTACTAGATTCTCGGAAGGCACAACTAGATGAACAAGAGAGGAAAGATAGGAAACTAACCAACGAAGTAACGGAATCGAATTCCGAGAAGAGAGGAGTCGCTATCCGCTTCTTCTTCTTCGTATTCGGGTTCTCCTTCTTCTTCTTGAAGCTCACGGCCTCCTCCAAGGAGTCCTTTGTGCGCCGGCCCTAATCCTCTAGGGTGGGCGCCGGCCCTAGGCAAGAGAGGGAAGAAGAGAAGAGAGAAGAGACTAAGAGAGAGAGGGAGAGAATAATTAATCTCTTAATTAGGAATAAGGGCTAGCCTTTGGTTCCTTTATATAGTAGCAACTCCTTTGCTAAGCCTCCCTCTAAACCGAATTAACGGAATTAACGAAATTAGTTATAAGAAATTTATCTTATAAATTTTCTTATTAATTATTCCGTTTAAACCGAGTCTTTATTATAAACTAATTTATAATAAAACTAATTCTTCTTCTCTTTAAATTATGGAATAAATTTTATAAGAAATTTATAAACTTTCTTATTATGAAAAAATCAATTCATAATTGATTTTATAAAATTAAAATAAACCAATTCATGGATTATTTTAATCTTCCATAAAAGAATAAATTTCTATAAATTTTATTTATATAAATTTCTTTATACAAATTTATTTATCCATAATTTATAAAGTAAATCGCACTAGATTTATTTTATTAATTAAACCAAAATTAATTGGTTTTCTCCTCTTATTGTGGCCGGCCACCAAAGGGGGTTTTGACACCCTCTATGGCCGGCCAAACCAACCCGAACCGCCACGAATTAAACTCATTTAATTCGCCCAAAAAGCCTTCAAAAGACTTAGCCATTTTAGCTTCCATTGCGCCTCTGACTAACTCAGATTCGACTTATTTCTCTTGATCGGAAAATCCAATTTTCAACTCATTTCAAATCCCTCGGATTACTCGTAGTGTGTGTGACTAAATAGGCTTTCGATTTATGTTGGCCGTCTATAATTTAACTAATTATAGAACGATCATGAGTGGCACCTAGTAGTACATCATGATCCCCAATTAATCGAAAGATCAACGGTTTGACCTCAGAAGAAATTATTCTGAAACCCTTCAGTAGCTCTAATGAATCGTGCCCCATTCCCTTCACCACCTTATACCCACTTGGTTCAGGACACGGTCAATGGTGTCAGTCCCCACTAGGCTGACTACGTCACACCTAGCCCAAGTAGTGTCTTTCTCGTCCTTTGGATTTCTAATTACTCTCATGTATTTAAGAGACTCGCACTCTTAACATGATATGCTCTGGCCAGAGGCTTTGAGTAACAATCCGACGATAGGCCTGGGTATACATCTCCTCGCAAGGAGTGGTGAATCCTTTGTAGGCTGTTCAAACATCTTCGGGCACTTCGGCTTATACCCGATCATCCTGGGTCCACACCTCCTTGGAGATGCTTGCTTAAGATGTCAAAGTATAAGTCTCCATGACCAAGATGACTTGAACACCGCAAGTCAAAGGAACATCGCACTTAAGCCGCAGTAAGATCTTCATTGACATATCTACATGTAGATTCCCATATGAAGTCTTACAGCTAGTCACTCCAATGAACTAGTTCCCTTAACTAGCATCCATGTTTATCTCCGGACATCCCAATGTCACCAGCCAGTGAGAATTAGCTGAATAGAGAATAACCCATGCTAGTCTCAACAGAATTGATAATGTCCGTATTTATCAATTCATCGACTAGGGATATTTCCAACAATTCACATTTGCACATTTAGAGATAATCACTAGTTGTGATCCCATCACAAATTCTCTTATCCTGTGAATTGTATGGCGGACATTCAGTATATGAGTTTAAGATCCCAATCAAATACAAACATGTATACTCAAATAGTAAATTATCATTTATTAAAATAAATATTTACAATCATAAGGCGATTGCCTTAGGTCACTTCTCTCATATCACTAACAACTGGGTGGACTATAAAGGCGATTACTGGGTTTGTAACAAATTATACGGAGGGATGTGAGTAACGTAGATGGGATCTATCCCTCCTATATGACGGGAGTGATATCTTCGTTCTTGATAGAGTAAGACCACTAAGTGCATGGCCATACCCAAATAAGGCAATATTAGATATTGAGCTTATTTGATTATAGTGAGTCTACTTGGAGATCAAGACATATAGATTGATTTGAGGATGACACGGTCTATGCCTCATGAAAGATCAATCTAGATAACGAGGATAGAAGGACGTTGTCACATATTGTGATGGTCACAATTATTAGTCACAATGGTGATGTTGGATCTCGACATTCTTGTAACTTGGGTAGCAATGATGTGTTGCTAGATACCTCTCATTGCTTATGTCCTTAAATAGGTTTAAGGGCATTGCCAACGTTACAAGAACCTATAGGGTCACACACATAGAGCAATAGATGGAGAATAAGTCCATATGATGGACCGAGAGTAATGAAGTCAAAGTTTGACTTTGGCTAAATATGGAAAGTCCATAAAAGGCAAGTTTGACTTGACTCAAATTAGACAACTTGAGTTGGACTCGAGTTTGATCCAAGTGTTGGATGAATCTAATCATGGGAGAATAATGAAGTC
This sequence comes from Boesenbergia rotunda, assembly GCA_024364735.1. Classification (NCBI taxonomy): domain Eukaryota; kingdom Viridiplantae; phylum Streptophyta; class Magnoliopsida; order Zingiberales; family Zingiberaceae; genus Boesenbergia; species Boesenbergia rotunda. The sequence goes on along the minus strand of JAGFNQ010008265.1, from coordinate 400,322 downwards.
AAAGTTTGACTTTGGCTAAATATGGAAAGTCCATAAGAGGCAAGTTTGACTTGACTCAAGCCACATCGCCTTGACTTGACCAAGTGATGACTTGGCATCATCATCAAGGCTAAGTAACCTCCCCATTTGAATTTTGAATTCAAATAGGGGGTTACCAAAGGTGGTGGCCGGCCACTTAAACACACAAAAAAAGGAGTTTTTTTGTGGGTGTGTGATTCATTCTTCTCCTTACTTGGTTTTGTTTTGTTTTGCTCTCCCTCTCCTCTCATCTTGCCGAGACCCCAAGTAGTGCTAGCACACTTTTGGGCTCTCCTCTCCACTCTCTTGCTTGTGTGGATACTTCTAGAGGGTTGCTACTTTGCATCCTTGAGATCCGACACCAACCGAGGAGCGAGCGGGAATTGCGGGGCACGCATCGAAGGTAGTTTTTCTCTTCTCTAATAGATCTAGGTTGTAGATCGGTTTTGAAGCATGTAAACGAGCACTCGTAAATTTTTGAAATGGTTTTCTTCGCTCGGATCCTTTCTATTGGGGCTTTCGGGGTTTCCACGACGCGAAAATGTGGTTTTCGCGGCCCGAAAAACCCTACACCTCCAGCTAGCTCTTGTCGCTCCTTGTGGGTGGAGAAACCTCGCCACAATCCCAAGCAAACCTCTGAGCACAAAGACTACTATCTTGCCTTCAACCAAGATAAGATTCGTCAAGCGTTTCGGCCACCATGAAGCCCTCTTTAAATAGGACTAAAACTGAAACCCTCGCCTCCCTCGCCACCAGTCGACTGCTCCCAGGGCAGTCGGCTGGTGTCACTGAAATTCGACCGTTCCAACTCCCAACGTTCGAATTTCAGCCAACTCACCAGTCGATACCAGTCGACTACTCCCAGGGCAGTCGACTGGTCCCCCGGCCAGAACCTTTCTGTGAGTTTCATCAGTCGACTGCTCACATGGCAGTCGACTACCCCACTCACACACCTAGGGTTTCCCTTCCCGAGTATACTTCTCTCAGCACTCAGACCCTAGGACTTTCTCGAGTACAATCACACAACACTCGTACCCTCACGACTTGACTGACTCCTCATTCGCAGCCTCGACTATTGCCTTCGCGCCCTCTTCATCTTCCGCTCCGTCCCTTCGATGCACGTACGCCTCTAGCTTGCCTCCATGCTATCTTTCATGCATGCCTCGAAGTCCGCGCCCCCAAGCTCATCATCCCTGCTCTCCAAAGCCCCTCAGGTGCGCACACAAGCCTCCAGCTTGTCTCCATGCCACCATTCACTGTACTGAGGCCGTCCAGTCAAGTCCATATGTGTAACTTGTACATCCTGCACACTCAACATACACATATGAGATAACAAGGGTAAACCTAACTTAAACCCTATGCCCAAACATCAAAACACTTGGTCACTCCGGACTACAGATTGCCTCAACACTAGGAAGCTTGTTGACCACAAGTACTCTTCCTCTGAGCCTTTAGGGTTTGGTTCAGATCAAAAGAATTATTTAATAATTTCAAAAATAATTGCCAAAATTTTTTTTAGAAAAATAATTGTCAGAAAGTTTTCTTTTGACTTAGACTCCCCCTAAATTTGACACATCCTATAAATCCTTGTAGATCATGAAGAAGATTTCCTTTGTGTCTTTAGGGTTTATCAAAATCAAAAGAATTAATGACATTTTGAGTGTGGTAATTCTCAAGGAGATAATTTTTGAAAATACAATTTAGAATGATGATAATTTTAAAGCATAAACCTTTTTCGAAAAACCTAAGTGATAATAATTTTTCAAGCACAGTTTTCGAAAAACAAAAAAAATCTTTTTAAAAGAATAAGACACTCCCCCTGTATCCAACACCGTTTGACTCTATCTAAGTGCCTTAAGAGACTTTAGTGTTGACCTAAGAGGCTTGTGTCTAATTGTGTAAGTCAAACAAATTTTTGAAAAAATATAATTTGGAAAATGTATAATATAGATAAGCACTCAAACAAGCATGAAATCCATAAAAATATTATTATGTTAAAGCACTATTTTGAAAATAGATTTTTGGAAAAATATTCTAAGAATTTTGAAAAACATTTTTGAAAACCATTTTTCAATTTATTAGTCATTAACATCTCACCCATTTTAGATGTCTCAGTACAAGCAAGCATGGTTGCCTTATGGGTGTATTGTGAGATGGTTGAATAATTTTTCTTAATTTATTGTTAAATCTAAGAGTTAATCAAAACTTGGGTTAGATGCAAATTTATCAAATAGTAAATTGAATATGAGTTTCAATGATTGGCTTCCAGGTCTTGGCGAGGCACAGAGGCCTTCTTTGGCCATAGTCTTATTGGAGCAACAACCGTTTCCTTAACAAAGCCTTTTATCGAAATTTCATTTTCAAATTACTTCTTGAAAAATTTTGGTCTAACTAGCTTAGGTATTAGATCGGTAGCTTCGGCTAGTTCCACCAGACTAAACAGACCAAGAAGGGTACGACTTACCTTACTTGACCTTATTAGAAGGGTTTCCCTAACGTACTATCATCTCACCTCCACCTAATACTAGGTTGTTCAAGTTTTAATTAGTCTTTTTCCTATAGCCGTTCTAAATCATGCATAAAATTAAACATGAATGATATGACATATATTTTAAAAAAAAATAGCAGATGCATGGCATGACGGTTATGCATGAGTCAAACAATTCATAACATTTTACTTAAGTTTCTAATAATATATCAAATTTCCGATTTGATACATATCGTGTGAACCCGCGAATATGTCAACCCACTTTGACATATTTAATTTAATTAAATTGATTGTTGTAGTTTGGGTAAGATTTTATTTAATTCAAGTTTAAGTTATTATGATTTAATTGGATTTAAGTTAATTGTAATTAAATTAATGAAGAATTAATTGAAGTTGAAGTAATTAATAGTTAATTGAAGTTAAATTGATTAAGAATTAATTGAAGTTAAAGTTGAATTAATTAAAAATTAATTGGAGTTAAATTAATTAAAAATTAATTGAAGTTGAAGTCGAATTAATTGAAGTTGAGGTTGAATTAATTAAGAATTAATTGGAGTTAAATTAATTAAGAATTAAATTAAGGTAAAAATGATTACGATTAAATTAACTAAGAATTAATTAAGATGAAATTACTTAAGGATTAATTAAAATTAAATAAATTTAGGATTAATTAAATTTAAATTAATTAAGGATTAATAAAGGTTAAATTAATTATGAATTAATTAAAATTATATTAATTAAGAATTAATTAAAATTAAGAATTAATTTAATTAGGCTAATTAATAACGGATTAAATTAAGGTTAAAAATTAGTTAAAATTTAATTAAAGTTTTTAAGATTTAACTTGATTTAAGTTTCAAAATTTCTGGGTTAATTAAAAGTTGTGGGTTTCATCATTTCATGATTTTAAAAATTTTTGACTCATCTTGTAATGACCCGGCCCGTCGACCCGACCCGTCGGCCCCTTGGGCAGCCAAATTCAATTTTTGGCGACCCAACTACCTGGCCCCTTTGGTCGTTGACCATCGACCGTCGTTACTCATAAGAACTTTCCAACCCGACCCCTCAGCCCCTTGGGCAGCCAAATTCAATTTTTGGCGACCCAACTACCTTGCCCCTTTGGTCGTTGACCGTCGACCGTCGTTACTCACAAAACCTTTCCACCCCTGGCCAGTGGATTTTTGCCTTCCCCAGGATTCGAACTCTAGACCTCCAGGCTAAGTACTAGAGTTTATAAATCCTGGTAGCCAAGTGAGCCGCGTTCACTTGGCTACTAGGATTCATAAACTCTAGTACTTATCTTGAAGGTCTAGAGTTCGAATCCTGGGGAAGGAAAAAATCCACTGGCCAAGGGTGGAAAGTTCTTGTGAGTAACGACGGTCGATGGTCGACGACCAATGGGGCCAGGTTGTTGGGCCGCCAAAAATGAAATTTTGCCACCCAAGGGGCCGAGGGGTCGGGTCGACGTGCCGGGTCATTACAATAAAAAGACGCCTTTTTATTGTAATGACCCGACCCATCGACCCGACCCCTTGGCCCCTTGGGTGGCAAAATTTCATTTTTGGCGGCCCAACAACCTGGCCCCTTTGGTCGTCGACCGTCGACCGTGTCGTTACTCACTAGGACTTCCCACCCCTAGCCAGAGGATTTTTGCCTTTCTCAGGATTCAAACTCTAGACCTCCAGGCTATGTACTAGAGTTTATGAATCTTGATAGTCAAGTGAGCTCACTTGGCTATCTGGATTCATAAACTCTAGTACTTAGCCTGGAGGTCTAGAGTTCGAATCCTGAGGAAGGCAAAAATCTACTGGCCAGGGGTGGGAAGTCCTAGTGAGTAATGGCTCGGTCGATGGTCGTCGACATTGGTTGTTGGTCGACAACTTAAGGGGCCAGGTTGTTGGGCCGCCAAATGTTGATTTGGCTGCCAGGTTGTTGGGTCGCCAAGTGGGCCACCAGTTGGGCCGCCCAAGGGGCCGAGTCGTTACAATAAAAAGGCGCCTTTTTATTGTAACGACCCGACCCGTCGACCCGACCCCTCGGCCCCTTGGGCGGCCAAATTCAATTTTTTACGGCCCAACAACCTGGCCCCTTTGGTCGTCGATCGTTAGCCATGTCGTTACTCACTAGGACTTTCCACCCTTGGCTAGTGGATTTTTGCCTTCCCTAGGATTCGAACTCTAGAGCTCCAGACTAAGTACTAAAGTTTATGAAACCTGGTAGCCATGTGAGCCACGCTGACTTGGCTACCATGATTCATAAACTTTAGTACGTAGCCTGGAGGTTTAAAGTTCGAATCCTGAGGAAGGCAAAAATCCACTGGCCAGGGGTGGAAAGTCCTAGTGACTAACGGCATGGCCGACGGTCGACGACCAATGGGTCCAGGTTGTTGGGCCGCGAAAAATGGAATTTGGCCGCCCAAGGGGCCAAGGGGTTGGGTCGACGGGCCAAGTCATTACAGGATGCGTTCCTTGAACGAGGGAACAGTAGTTGTCGGTCCGACCTAGGATTTATTTGAAAACCAAAGTTTGGATCAGATAGCTCTGGCTGTTAAACATGCATTTTATTTTATATACATTACATGTTATTTGTATTTCGGGCTAACCCTATGATGCTGCTAAAGTTTGTGGGATCGGTGGCGGTCGATAGGGGGTGAATATCAACTCAAACATTTTCGTACAACTTCATCGTCTGTTCAATCGTCTTTCAATTAAAGTGTTAGTACGCAGTGGAATATAAAATAAAGACAATAAAACACAGCAGACATGCGGGATTTATTTACATGATTCCCAACCCCCTAGGGTCACAAGGTCCAAGGCCTATGTACTCTGCATGAGTCCACTAGTGGTCTCCTTTCTAGAATTTCCAGAGGCGGAGAAAACCCGTCTTATAGTTTGGATTTACATATACAAAAGATAAATAGTAAAATAACTTGTAAACTAAATTAAACCAAACAAGTAGACGATCTCAACCAATCTGGAACTCCGAAGCGTCGCGCACTTCCTCCTGGAGCCTCCTCGATCGCAGAGCATCGCTTGAGCGATTTTGCTTTGCATAGAACGTATGAGAAGATGGAAAACTTGATGTCTTGATGTGAGGGGTCGAACCCCTTTTTATACTAGGTTTACGAGCACCTAATAAGCTTCTAGGGTGCCTCACATGCGTTCAAAAAATGATCCGTAGCAACGAACTCGGCGCAGGGATAACATCAGCTTCTTAGGCCCCTTATATCACTCAAGAGCCTAATGCGCCTCAGGCACCTGATAAGCCTCAGGCTCTAGGGTTCTATGAGCCTGAATTCAATCAGGTGCCTGGGAAGCCCTTTTCCCAGGTCATTGTTTTGTTTTGTGTTCTGTTCTCCTATCATGCCTCGAACTCTAGGTACCTGCAAGACAACAAAACACACAAACAAAACAAATAATCTTAAGCCTTAATTGATTGGTTCTGAGTTTGGATTTCAACAGAAATCATATGTCGAACTGACGCCTACTGTTCCTTTTCCCGGGGAACGCGTCCTCACCTACTCTACCTTAGAGAAGTTACCTTTTGTCAACTGAGACCTCCCGTTGGACTTTTTCTCAGCCTCTGAGAACCCGGATCTTGAGACATCCGACCTCAATCCGTCTCTACTTCTATCCGCGATCCCCGCTCGGCTAAGTCTTTAGATCGGTCCCCCGGACCAAGACTACGTGCTTGGTCTCCGAAACTCTCAGATCTCAAGACGTCCGATCCTCGACCCGTCTCTACTACTGTGCGTAGTGTTGGGACCGGGTCCATGTTGACAAGGATACGGGTTCATAAAATTTTAAAATTTTACGTGCAGCGGAAGAATTAGCATAAAATAATTTCTTAAATTATTTTAACCTCGTATCTAGCATGCAACCTTATGATGTGTGGACATGATCATAAATTAAAACATTGCGGAAAAGTAAACTAATTTACTTAGTACCTCGCGTAACTCGAAGTAAGGAACGAGATCCAACCGTAGCGTCCCTTGGAAGCTCCGCCTCTATTCGCGTCCACGCCGAGTTCTCTTCGGGATGACTTCGCAAAGTCACGAGTTTTGTGCCGACGAGAACTACTAGATTCTCTAAAGCACAACAAGAAGATCAAGAGAGAAGAAAGGAAACTAACCACCAAGAATCGGAATCTAAATTCCGGGAAGGAAGGAGATGTGATCCGCTTCTTCTACTTCTTGGTTGGCTTCTCCTTGGTGTTGATGGCTCACGGCAATTAATCCTAAAGAAAAACAATTGCCTCGGCCGCATCAACAATTGCCTTGCCTCAAGCCGCAGGCAATTCCTCAAGCCGCAATTGTTGACCAAAATCAACAATTTCCTCTCGGCAATTACCTCAAGCTATCGGCAAATCCTCAAGCCGCAATTGTTGACCAAGATCAACAACTGCCTCTCGGTAATTCCTTGAGCCTCTCGGCTATTGCCTCAAGCCGCACACAATTGTTGACCATCAACAATTGCTTGCCTCTCGGTAATTGAGTCGCCGGAGAAGATTTTTCTCCATGCATGAGTCGGCGCGACCAGAGGGGAAGTGAGAGGAGAGGGAGAGAGGGAGAGAGAGTAGTACCGGCCCTAGAGAGAGAGAGGCGTGTAGAGAGAGAGAGAGGGAGTAATTAATCTCTTGATTAATTGATTGGAATTCAAGGCTTGCCTTTGGTTCCTTATATAGTTGCTTCTCCCTTGCCAAGTCTCCTCTTTAACAGAATTTTTCATAAGAAATTTATCCTATAAATTCTCTTATTAATTATTCTGTTTAAGCCAAGTTTTATTATAACTAACTTTATAATAAAACAAATACCTTTTCTCCTTTAATTATGGAATAAAATTTTATAAGAAATTTATAATTCTTCTTTATTATGAAAAATCAATTCATAATTGATTTTATAAAATTAAAATAAACCATTCTATGGATCATTTTAATTTCCATAAAAAGAATAAATTTCCATAAATTTATTTATATAAATTTCTTTATACAAATTTATTCATCCATAATTTATAAAACAAATCGCGCTAGATTTATTTTATTAATTAAACCAAATAAATTGGTTTCTCCCCATGATGGTGGCCGGCCAAACCAAAGGGGTTTGGCACCCTCTTTGGTCGGCCAAACCGAGACGAACCATTCGCGAATTAAACTCATTTAATTCGCCCAATAAGCCTTCAAAAGACTTAGCCATTTTAAGCTTCCATTGCGCCTCTGATTAACTCAGATTCGACTTATTTCTCTTGATCGGAAAATCTAATTTTCAACTCATTTTAAATCTCTCGGATTACTCGTAGTGCGTGTGACTAAATAGGCTTTCGATTTATGTTGGCCGTCTATAATTAACCATTATAGAACGGTCATGAGTGGCACCTAGTAGTACATCATGACCCCCAATTAATCGAAAGATCAACGGTTTGACCTCAGAAGTAATTCTGAAACCCTTCAGCAGCTCTAATGAATCGTGCCCCATTCCCTTCACCATCTTATACCCACTTGGTTCAGGACATGGTCTGTTTGTGTCAGTCCCCACTAGGCTGACTACGTCACACCTAGCCCAAGTAGTGTCTTTCTCGTCCTTTGGATTTCTAATTACTCTCATGTATTTAAGAGACTCGCACCCTAAACATGATATGCTCTGGCCAGAGGCTTTGAGTAACAATCCGACGATAGGCCTGGGTATACATCTCCCCGCAAGGAGTGGTGAATCCTTTGTAGGCTGCTCAAACATCTTCGGGCACTTCGGCTTATACCCAATCATCCTGGGTCCACACCTCCTAGGAGATGCTTACTTAAGATGTTAAAGTATAAGTCTCCATGACCAAGATGACTTAAACACCACAAGTCAAAGGAACATCGCACTTAAGCTGCAGTAAGAACTTCATTGACATATCTTTATAGATTACCATATGAAGTTTTACAGCTAGTCACTCCAATGAACTAGTTCCCTTAACTAGCATCCATGTTTATCTCCGGACATCCCAATGTCACCAGCCAGTGAGAATCAGTTGATTAGAGAATAACCCATGCTAGTCTCAACAGAATTGATAGTGTCCGTATTTATCAATTCATCGACTAGGGATATTTTCAATACTTCTCAATTGCACATTTAGAGATAATCACTAGTTGTGATCCCATCACAAATTCTCTTATGCTGTGAATTGTATTGCGGGCATTCAGTAGATGAGTTTAAGATCCCAATCAAATACACAATTATGTATACTCAAATAGTGAATTATCATTTATTAAAATGAATGTTTACAATCATAAGGCGATTGTCTTAGGACACTTCTCTCATATCTCTAACAATCTCCCACTTGGCCTAATGCCAATCGCTACAGTATCCAATACCATAGGCTCTAACATGACCCTCAAACTTGTTTTGAGGTAAGGTCTTTGTTAAAGGATCCGCTAAATTCCTTTCAGTGGGAATTTTCTCAATTTGTATGTCATTCCTACTTATAATCTCTCTGATCAGATGATAGCGGCGAAGCACGTGTTTGGATCGCTGATGAGACCTTGGTTCCTTTGCTTGTGCAATAGCTCCATTGTTGTCGCAATAAACCGGTATTGCTTCATCAATGGTTGGAACCTCATCAAGTTTCGAGACAAACTTCTTGATCCAAACTGCTTCCGTGGTAGAATCCGCTACGATGTCTTGTTTGGAACTCTTCCAACTTATTGCGCTTCCATTTAAAGTAAATACGAATCCAGACTGAGATTTGGAGTCATCCTTATCTGTCTGGCATCTGTATACCCACGTATTACCATATCTCCTTCTCCATATATTAGGAACACATCCTTAGTTCTTCTTAAGTACTTAAGGATTGTCTTGATAGCCGCCCAATGATCCATTCCTGGATCAGATTGGTATCTGCTCGTGACACTCAGAGCATACAATACATCGGGCCTAGTACATAACATAGCATACATGATAGATCCTATCGCGGATGCATAAGGAATCTTATTCATGCAAATCCTCTCGTCTTCTGTGCGCGGACACATAGACTTTGAAAGGTTGATCCCATGCCTTATGGGAAGGTAACCTTTCTTGGATTCCGACATGCTAAACCCTTTTAGCACTCGGTCTATATATGTAGACTGCGAAAGACCAAGCAACCGTTTTGATCTATCTCTATAGATTCTAATCCCAAGGATATAGGTTGCTTCTCCCAGGTCTTTCATGGAGAATGTTTTGGACAACCAAATTTTAACTGTCTGTAAGACTGATATATCGTTTCCTATAAGTAATATGTCATCGACATATAATACTAGGAATACGACTGCACTCCCACTAACCTTCTTGTACACAGAAGGTTTGTCAGGATTTTGTGAGAAATCAAACTCTTTGATTGTCTCATCAAAATGGATGTTCCAGCTCCTGGATGCTTGCTTCAGTCCATATATGGATCGCCGAAGCTTGCATATTTTGGTTTTGTCAACCGATGTGAAACCTTCAGGTTGTATCACGCATACATCCTCAAGCAGGTTTCCATTAAGGAAAGTTGTTTTCACATCCATTTGCCATATCTCATAATCATAATGAGCTGCTATGGCCAGGAGCATCCGAATGGACTTACCTTCCATGTCGGTTTTCTTCTTGAAAACCTACTTGCACCCTGTGGGCTTAATCCCTTCAGGTGGGTTAATCAAGTCCCATACTTGGTTTTCGTACATGGAATCCATTTCCGACTTCATGGCTTCAAGCCATTTTTCCTTTTCTGAACTTTTCAGAACATCTTCATCACTGATAGGTTCATCATCGCTTATGAGTAACACGTCGTTCGATTCACTTACGAGAAATCCGTATCTCTCTAGAATATTGCGTGTCCTATCAGACCTACGAAGAGGTGGTGTTGTTTTAGGTTCAACTGATAGCTCATTACTATGAGTTATCGGTTGTGGGTCTAGACTAGGTGTCTTTGTAATGTCTATTGGAGTTTCTTGAACTTCATCAAGTTCAATGCTACTCCCACTGTTTTCTTGTAAAAGAAATTCTTTTCCCAGAAATACAGCATGCCTTGAAACAAACACCTTTTGTTCCAAGGGATGATAGAATTGGTAACCTTTCGTTTCCTTAGGGTAACCAATAAATAGACATTTGTCAGACTTAGCATCCAATTTGTCTGATACAGTCCGCTTCACATAAGCAGGACAACCCCATATCTTAAGGTGAGTTAAGTGAGGTTTCTTACTATTCCATATCTCATATGGAGTAGTAGAGACTATCTTGGTCGGGACTCTGTTTAGCAAGTAAACAGTTGTCTTAAGTGCATAGCGCCAAAAGGATTTTGGAAGAGTTGCATGATTCATCATAGACCTAACCATGTCCATCAAGGTTCGGTTGCGCCTCTCAGATACACCATTATGCTGTGGTGTATATGGCGGAGTCCATTGGGACAATATCCCATTGTCCCTAAGATAATCTTGAAACTCTTGACTCAAGTATTCACCACCCCGATCGGATCGAAGTATCATAATACTTTTGCCAAGCTGTTCCTCTACTTCATTTCTGAACTCTTTGAATTTCTCAAAAGCTTCAGATTTGTGTTTCATCAAGAACACATACCCGAATCGTGAGTGATCATCGATAAAGGTGATGAAGTAGCTATAGCCTCCTTGTGCAAGAGTTGACATTGGTCCACATACATCAGTATGTATTAGACCAAGCAATTCTCCCACTGGATTACCTTTTCCGGAAAAGGGTAATTTGGTCATCTTGCCTTTTAAGCATGATTCGCATGTATCAAATGAACCAGGTTCAAATTATTTCAGAATTCCACATCGGTGTAATTCGGTCATGCGTTTCTTACTTATATGGCTAAGACGACAATGCCATGTGTAGGAGTCTATTCAATTATCTATTCGTGCACGCTTGTTGCTTATTTGGATATTGAAAATGTCACCGGATAAATCTAACATGTAGATACCATTGCATGAAGTTCCAGTCCCATAATGAACACTATTTAAAGTTATGTAACAACAATTGTTACTAAAAGTTAAATGGTAACCCTTTTCATTCAAACATGAAATAGATACAATGTCCTTTATTAACGAAGGAACAAAATAACAAAATAGAGTGACATTCAATAACGAAGATACCTGAAGAGGATGGGGCATCGGATGCCTTCTTCTTCAAGGACTCAAGATAAACCTTGCAGTTTCTTCGCCAGTGACCCTCCTTGCCACAGTGATGGCAAGTGCCTTTTTGGGTCTTTTCAGTCTTTTTGGCCTTTTTTTTCTTTCCCGTATTATGTTCTTTGGCCTTCCTCTTAGAACCTTTCTTCGAGGAACCAACTAACAGTACCGTCTTTTGATCCTACTTTACAGAAGGCTCTATAGTCTTCAGCAGGTTGAGCAACTCAGGAAACTGGTCTGGAGTTGCATTTTCAGGAGGACGGTTGGGAAGTTGATCTTCAAGGACATAAGCAAGCTTTTCTGCCTTGAGGACTATCCTCAGGTTTCGAAGCCAGTCCATGAAGTTTGGCCCAGTCTGTTTATTGGTGTCCAAAATGGAACGCAAGTTTAGGGAAGACATGATCGAGTGATTATCCTAGAAATACAAATTGAGATTATGTGAGAAGAATGATTAAAGAATGTATCATCATACATAAATTAAATCCTATTTATTTTACGAATTGAATCACCCTTATTATCAATTCGGGAGATCGTAGGAACATCTCCAAATAGGTTGATATCCAACCATAGATAAGAACAACCATGATTGTGGCCATCAAGTTTTTCTTAGCTATGAAGGTAGGTAATTACACCGATTACATATCACATATATGTAACTATCACTTTATGCTATCAACTAATTGAATGTTTGCATAAATCATTGGGTTGTTAACTCATTAACAAGTATGTAACATTATACATAGCACCCAACTGCACCTCTCTTTACATCGACCTTGGCTGTGGCACAACAAATCGATGCTCCAAGCTTAAGGCTGACCCATTAATCAAGAAATAATTTTAATATGGTTGGAGCTCATTCAACCGTTTAGTTAGGCTTGGATGTGTCCAACAACCAAAACTAAGGATTGACCTCTGACTCCAACTATATTATTCATAAACTAATTCCATGGTTTGAACATGTTGAGGTTCAAGCCGGGCATGGATGTGTCCATCAACCCAAACTAGAAACAAAACTCTGATTCTAACCATATTAATGGAAGGTGTTGGCCTTAATATTTCGTAAGGGGTTTTGAGTCTCATCTTTTCTAATCACATTCATGACATATAATTATGTCATGACTAACGATTTCCTTAATAAAGTATGTATGTGACTTAATTTATCAAGTCTCATGAATTGAATTAGGAACCGGATTTCCTAATTCTAGTTTCATACTTTATTAAAGGAATTGTTTTGGGAAACAATTTCCTAAATTGTCATAATCAATTTCGGAAATAATATGTTTAAGACTTTGATTTCTCTAAATCAAATCTTATTAAATTAAGAGACAATTCCCTTAATTCAACGACATATTATTTTCATAAAAATCTCAATTAAGAAGACTCTATAGGAAACCATTTCATAATTAATTTTGGAGACAATAATATGTAAGAGCATCACCTCTTAAATCATATTTTATTCATGGATTTAATTAATTACAACAAATTATTTTCTAATGGTGGCTCCCCGAGGCTCAGATACCCAAAGAAAAGAAATTTGTCGTAAATTCAATTTGGTCCGTTTCGGAAACGCAACCAAATCAAACATGACAATTTCATTCAAAATTGGGAAATTAAATTACAACAACTAACTTTAAATTGGACGGCTCCCCGAGGCTCAATCCAAAATAAAGAATTTTGTTAATAATTTAAAGCAAATTCGAATTTGAAATTGTCAACTAATTATCCATAAATTTGTCTAGACTTTCTCAAAAGAAAGTGCCCAAAATTGCGAGATTTCATAATAGGTTTTCAGAATGGTTGTAAGTTTCTGGTACAAAGAAAACTTACATATTTCCAAAATTGGAAAATTTCTAAATTAGAAAAATTTCCAAAATTGGAAAGTTTCCAAAGATGGGATGTTTTCAGAATTATTATAAAATTTCAGAAACTAGGAAATTTCAAACGTTTGCGAAATTTCATGAGGATTTCTAAACATTGAAATTCCTAAATCTAAAATTTATTATAATTGGAAAGTTTCCATAATTGAAAATTTTTCCAAAATTGAGATCATGACAAAGTTTTCCGCAAAACAATTATATGATTATGTCGAACACTAACCGGCTCTGATACCACTGTTGGGACCGGGTGCATGTTGACAAGGATACGGGTTCGTAAAATTTTAAAATTTTACGTGCAGCGGAAGAATTAGCATAAAATAATTTCTTAAATTATTTTAACCTCGTATCTAGCATGCAACCTTATGATGTGTGGACATGATCATAAATTAAAACTTTGCGGAAAAGTAAACTAATGTACTTAGTACCTCGCGTAGCTTGAAGTAATGAACGAGATCCAACCGTAGCGTCCCTTGGAAGCTCCGCCTCTATTCGCGTCCACGCCGAGTTCTCTTCGGGATGACTTCACAAAGTCACGAGTTTTGTGCCGACGAGAACTACTAGATTCTCTAAAGCACAACAAGAAGATCAAGAGAGAAGAAAGGAAACTAACCACCAAGAATCGGAATCTAAATTCCGGGAAGGAAGGAGATGTGATCCGCTTCTTCTACTTCTTGGTTGGCTTCTCCTTGGTGTTGATGGCTCACGGCAATTAATCCTAAAGAAAAACAATTGCCTCGGCCGCATCAACAATTGCCTTGCCTCAAGCCGCAGGCAATTCCTCAAGCCGCAATTGTTGACCAAAATCAACAATTTCCTCTCAGCAATTACCTCAAGCTATCGGCAAATCCTCAAGCCGCAATTGATGACCAAGATCAACAACTGCCTCTCGGTAATTCCTTGAGCCTCTCGGCTATTGCCTCAAGCCGCCCACAATTGCTTGCCTCTCGGTAATTGAGTCGCCGGAGAAGATTTTTCTCCATGCATGAGTCGGCGCGACCAGAGGGGAAGTGAGAGGAGAGGGAGAGAGAGGGGTGCCGACCCTAGAGAGAGAGAGGCATGTAGAGAGAGAGAGAGGGAGTAATTAATCTCTTGATTAATTGATTGGAATTCAAGGCTTGCCTTTGGTTCCTTATATAGTTGCTTCTCCCTTGCCAAGTCTCCTTTTTAACGGAATTTTTCATAAGAAATTTATCCTATAAATTCTCTTATTAATTATTCCGTTTAAGCCAAGTTTTATTATAACTAACTTTATAATAAAACAAATACCTTTTCTCCATTAATTATGGAATAAAATTTTATAAGAAATTTATAATTCTTCTTTATTATGAAAAATCAATTCATAATTGATTTTATAAAATTAAAATAAACCATTCCATGGATCATTTTAATTTCCATTAAAAGTTTAAATTTCCATAAATTTATTTATATAAATTTCTTTATACAAATTTATTCATCCATAATTTATAAAACAAATCGCGCTAACCAAATAAATTGGTTTCTCCCCATGATGGTGGCCGGCCAAACCAAAGGGGTTTGGCACCCTCTTTGGCCGGCCAAACCGAGCCGAACCATTCACGAATTAAACTCATTTAATTCGCCCAATAAGCCTTCAAAAGACTTAGCCATTTTAAGCTTCCATTGCGCCTCTGATTAACTCAGATTCGACTTATTTCTCTTGATCGGAAAATCCAATTTTCAACTCGTTTTAAATCCCTCGGATTACTCGTAGTGCGTGTGACTAAATAGGCTTTCAATTTATGTTGGCCGTCTATAATTAACCAATTATAAAACGGTCATGAGTGGCACCTAGTAGTACATCATGACCCCCAATTAATCGAAAGATCAACGGTTTGACCTCAGAAGTAATTCTGAAACCCTTCAGCAGCTCTAATGAATCGTGCCCCATTCCCTTCACCATCTTATACCCACTTGGTTCAGGACATGGTCTGTTTGTGTCAGTCCCCACTAGGCTGACTACGTCACACCTAGCCCAAGTATTGTCTTTCTCGTCCTTTGGATTTCTAATTACTCTCATGTATTTAAGAGACTCGCACTCTAAACATGATATGCTCTGGCCAGAGGCTTTGAGTAACAATCCGACGATAGGCCTGGGTATACATCTCCTCGCAAGGAGTGGTGAATCCTTTGTAGGCTGCTCAAACATCTTCGGGCACTTCGGCTTATACCCAATTATCCTGGGCCCACACCTCCTAGGAGATGCTTGCTTAAGATGTTAAAGTATAAGTCTCCATGACCAAGATGACTTGAACACCGCAAGTCAAAGGAACATCGCACTTAAGCTGCAGTAAGAACTTCATTGTCATATCTTTATAGATTACCATATGAAGTTTTACAGCTAGTCACTCCAATGAACTAGTTCCCTTAACTAGCATCCATGTTTATCTCCGGACATCCCAATGTCACCAGCCAGTGAGAATCAGCTGATTAGAGAATAACTCATGCTAGTCTCAACAGAATTGATAGTGTCCGTATTTATCAATTCATCGACTAGGGATATTGTCAATACTTCTCAATTGCACATTTAGAGATAATCACTAGTTGTGATCCCATCACAAATTCTCTTATGCTATGAATTGTATTGCGGACATTCAGTAGATGAGTTTAAGATCTCAATCAAATACACAATCATGTATACTCAAATAGTGAATTATCATTTATTAAAATGAATGTTTACAATCATAAGGCGATTGCCTTAGGACACTTCTCTCATATCACTAACACGTAGTCCTTGCTTGGAAAGGATTCCATTGCCCGTTCCCCGACTAGGACTTCATGCCCAATTCCTCGAACTAGGACTTCGTGCTCAATCCTACAAGTCAAGACTTCATACCCAGCTTCACTCACCAGAACTTCGTCCACCTAGCTTCACTCACTAGGACCCAGCTTCACACACCAGGATTTCTTCCACCTAGCTTCACTCACTAGGACCCAGCATCACTCAGCAGGATCTCTTCCATCTAGCTTCACTCACTAGGACCTAGCTTCACTTACTAGGATTTCATTCCTTCATAATGACTTCTTTGCTAGTCATCTTAATCATGACTAGACTTTCTCTCTGCCAAACATCAAGTCCTGTTTGGCTCAGTCCTTTGGTCTATCTAACTAGATATGAGTTTAGTCTCTCTGCCAATCATCAAGTCCTGTTTGGCTTATCCCTTGGTCAAACTGACCATCCCTGGGTTCTATTCACTCTGTAAAACATCAGATCGTATTTGGCTTAACCCTTTGTCAAACTGATCAAACCTGAGTTTACACTACCAAACATAAGGTCCTGTTTGGTTTAATCCTTGATCACTTCGACTTGACCTTAGTATATTGTTATTGCCAAGCATTAGGTCCTATTTGGCTAACCCTTTGTCAAACTGATCAAACCTGGGTTTATCCTACCAAACATGAGGTCCTGTTTGGCATAACCCTTGATCACTTTGACTTTACCATAGTATATTGTCAAACATCGAAACACTAGAGGTTGACCGTTCATGATTGATGCTCTTTGCACCAAAAATCTCCCCGTTTTTGATCATTGACAATAATCTTAAGATAAATTAGGTCTAAGGGTTCTAGGTTTAAAACTTGGGAGTAATCTAAAAAAAAATCTATCTTAAGGTACTTCCGGAAAAATAAAATACTAACACAGCTTTGAAAAAGAGAACACAGACCGGAAAAATAAATGAAACAATACTAACACAGTTTCTTTTTACTTGGTTCAGAGTCTTTTACGGCTCCTACTCTAAGGCCCACGGTCCTTGACCACTTTCGTTGGGCAATTCTATAACTCGAATAAGATTTACAAATGTTGAACTTGAGTACAGACTTAAACAGTGAAATTAAAAATTTACCGACGACACTAAAGGATTTGCAAAGTGTCTCGGGCAGCGTGTCGTCAATCTTGATCATTGTCAGCGTAGGAAACTTGAGTACGGAAGAAATACGGAGAGCGTTTGAGTGCTTGAGTCACAAGAAGGTTGTTCTAAATTGTTGTGGAAAGCTAACGGTGAAGCCCCTTATATAGGCTATTCTTGGGCGTCGGCCACGTGTAGTGAATTGAGCGCATCCTTATCCGCAGACTCGGCCAAAACTCTATCTCTCGATCTTGGATGCCTGGGACCTTTGAAGCGCCTAATGGATCATGGGCACCTGAGATACTGACGTGGCAACTTGCTAGCTCAACTTCTCACCCACTGGAAACGCCTCAACTCAAGCGTCTGTTACCTATCAAGCGCCTGGTCTCTCCGACGCCTGAACCCTTTCAAACGCCTAGGATGCAACTGTTAGGATGTATACTAAAAGCTTTTCCTTTTGGTTAAGCATACATCTACATTTTATAGAGAATCAAAAAATCACATAGTGCATGTTTATATTAGTATGTGCATTAAACGTCTAATGCTTGGCATTGTAGATAACATGGTGCGTGGTATCACACAGAAGATCATGTTATCAGGTTCCTTACCGAAGCATATGAAAGAGGCTCACAACCAAGATGGAGTTGGACAAACCATCGGAATGGTTGTAGTGTAATTAGGTGTGATTTATCTTAACCATAGGATTACACTAGTGTACTTTGTGCTCATTGAGTAGGACCAAAAGAGAGGTCATCCAATTTTTGTACTGACCTAGTAAATTGGATTAGACCTTGGGTGCTATTATGGAGTACGATCTCTGAATCCCGAAATAATGGCGAGCATATATTATTAATTATTATATCTTTGACCTACCAATCGGCGAGATCTATTCTGTTAGATCGATAGACCCGGTAAGTTGGGAAATGATATTAATAATATGATGTGCCATTGATTATTGATGGAATCCCTGCCCTGGTGAGTCAGGGTGATGATGCCCCCTTGGTGAGATCAAAAGGATTGTCATGTCATATCTTGCAAGTGGACCATGGTCCGGCATGTCGAAAAGGTTGAGTGGTACTAATCAAGGATTAAGAAGATAATTAATTTAATTATCAGTAAATTAAATTAATTATCGGGCATACGATATCTTAAACACGGGGAGATGGACGACTCGTAATAGGTGGAGCCCATATGAAAATATGGGGGTTTGTGAGGAAGTACAATGGGATCTTTTAGTGGGATGGATCTCCATTAATGGATCGGGTTGGATCCATTAGAGGGCCAAGAACCAACTCCTCCTCATGGTCCCTATCTTAGCCCATTAAAGCCCCATTAGAGTCATGATAAAAGGCTGGATTAATTAAGAAATTAATTTAGGATTAATTTATTTATTAATCTCAAAATTAATTGAAGAATTTATCATAGAATAATTAAGGAATTATTCTATATAAAAATTTGGATGGAATAATTAAAAGAATTAATCATGGGAATTATTCTATATAAATTTTTATAATCAATCCATATTTAATTGGAAATTTTTTTCCAATTAAACTAACAAATCCCCTATAAAAACCTCACCTCTCTCTCTCCCTTTCTCTATTCTAATCTCTCCTCTCCTATAAACCCTTGGGCGCCGGCAACCAAAGGAAGAGAAGGGCTTGGCCCTTCTTCCTCCTTAGTTCTTCTTCACTCCTTCGAGGTCGCTGCGGATCACCGAGCAAGGGAGGAGCTCTCTCCATCGCTTGGTGGCGTGCGGGAAGAAGAAAGGAAGGAGGAGTTTGGTGGCGCAAAGGATAGGAGTTGGCATCGGCGGGGAGCTTCTCTTCTCCCTTCTTCTCGGTCTCTTCTTCCTTCACCCCTGTTGCAGACGTTCACGGGACAAGGAGGAGCTTTCTTCTCCTGTTGTGGCGTGCGGTAGCAAGGGAGGAAGAAGGTTGGAGCGCCGGCAAGTGTGGCCACCTTTGGTGCTTGTCGCCGGGAAAAGGAAGGGTTGAACGAGAGGTTTTCTTCCTTGTGGTGTTGCTGCCGCAAGATAGGAAGAACATAGAGAGGGTGGTGTGGGATGTCGTGAAGGAGAGGAGCTTGTCTTCTTGACCTCACCATCATCTTCTTCAAGGGTCGCCAGTTGGGGAAGCAAAACCCTAACCCTAGGGTTTTGTGACTTAGCGCAAAGAGAAGGAGAAGAAGAAGGATTGATTCACGTGCCTTGGTGACTCCACGACTTGGTAGATCATCGCCCACACGACGTCCAAGAGGGCAGGGTCATAAGATAGAAGACTGCGAGGTAAACGGCGAGGTATATTTCTCCCTGGCTCAGTTTTCTTTATGCTTTGTTTTATTGTGCCTTTATGTTTTGCCTTGTCATTTCATGTGTGTTAAATTATTATTTAGATTTGAAATCTTAGATAAGAATAATTAACTGGACCCCGAAAATAAACACAAAAACCGGAGATCCAAATCGTCATCTTTTCCGTGTTAATCCGAAAAGTTACAAAGCCTTTGTGGCTAAGTTGCGACTTGGACTAATTAACACGACGACGAATCGGTCGTTATAGGGACGAGTCTCTATTTGGATTAAATTTTTAATCCATGGACATAGAGAGGTCTCTCAGATATGACCACGTGGTTGTCTTGGAAACCGCCAAGTCATACCAATAGCAGCAGTTACTCCCTTTCACTCTACAACTAGGGTCAGTCTAAGAACAGTATAACATTAACAATAAATGCATGGATAACAGCCGGAGCTATCTTGGTTCTGACTTTGGATTTCAAAATGAAACCCTAGGTCGAACCGACACCTACTGTTCCCTCTTCTGGGAAACGCGTCCTCACCTACTCCTCTCAAGAGAAGTTACCTTTTGCCAACCAGCTCCTCCGGTTGGACTTTTTCTTGGCCTCCGAGACAGCCGAATCTCTAGACGTCCGTACCTCGACCCGCCTCTACTTTTGTCCGCAATCCTCATTCAGCTAAGACTCCTGCCCGATCATCTAGATCAGGACATCAGTGCCCAACCCTCGGCCTTGTCTTCTTGCCCAGTCCTCGACTAGGACTTCTTGCTCAACCCTGCAAGTCAAGACATCGTGCCTAGGTGAACTAAAACTTTATTGCACACTTGGTAAATTCATTAGATCACAATATAAACTTAACGTTAATCCCTATGCCATTATCAAAACCAAGTTCGATCTGGTGCTTTCGGCAACAACACCTTTGACATACATCAAAAAGAAATAAAGAATAATAACAAAGATTTGAAGTTAGAAATTTGCACCAACAATATGATTTTTGAAAATATTTAAGTTTCTATATGAAAATATAATGTTCAAATATCCTCTTTTTTTAAAAGAAAAACTAAGTTTTTTTATAATATATTCTAAAAGTCACAAAGTACTTGAAAATTTGCACCAATAATATATGAATTTGAAAAGAATTTGAACTTTTCTAACTCTGACACAATCCTAATAATCATGTTGACCATAAGAAAATTCCTATGTGTCATAGGGATTTTTCAATCAAAATAGAGATTTTCAACCTATGATTTGAATAGATTACTTGGTTTGGACACTTCCCCAATTTGATACAATCCAAGGAAACCTTGTCAACTACAAGGAAAACTTTCCTATGTGTCTTGGAGATTTTTCCAAACTCAGAATTTTTTTTGAAAGATTTTTAGAGATGTTCAAAAGATGAAAAGATTTTCACAAAATGATTTTGAAAATGAGAATAAAATGATTTTGAAAAAGATAGTGTTTGAAAATATAATATTTTTGAAACCTCTAATGGTTCTTTTAATTTGAAACTCCCACTAAAATAGATACAGTCCTAAGAAGCTTGTTGACTACAAGTTGATCTTCCTCTGAGTCTTAGGGTTTGATTCAAATGAAAAGAAATTACAAAAAAAATTAAGAAGTATTTTGAGGTTTTTGAAAATATAGTATTTTTGAAACTACTAATGGTTCTTTTAATTTGAACCTCCCCCTAAACCTGACACGGTCCTAGGATGTTTGTTGACTACAAGATGATCTTCCTCTGAGTCTTAGAGTTTGATTCAAATAAAAAGAATTACAAAAAAGAAATATTTTGAAGTAATCAGGAATAAAAATATATTAATTTCTTTTGACTTGGACTCACCCTAAACCTGACACAATTTTAGGAATTCTTGTAGATCATAAAGAAAACTTTCTATATGTCTTTAGAGTTTATCCAAATCATAAGAGCAATTAATGCAATTTTTGAAAAATATTTTTGAAAGAAAATGATAGTATTTGAAGAAGTATTTTTCGAAAAATATTTTTAATGACATAATAATTTTTTAAGCAAAAACCATTTTGAAAGAGATAAATTTTCGAAAAGAATAAAAAAATATTTTTCAAAAGAATTAAAAAAATCATAAAAGATAAACTCCCCCTGAACCTGACATCTTCTGGCAACCCTTGTTAACAACAAGGAACTCTACCTAAGTGTCTTAAGGGACTTTAGTGTTGACCTAGAAGGTTTGTTTCTAAGTGTAGGTCAAACAACTTTCGTAAAGATATATAATTTTTTTGAAAATGTATTTGTAAATAAACACCCAATCAAGCATGAAATTCATTAAAATATTATTATGTTTAATCATTATTTTGAAAATAGATTGTTAAGAAAATATTCTAAGGATTTTGGAAAATATTTTGTAAATATTTATCAATTAATTAGTCGTTATCATCTCACCCATTCTGAATGTCGCAGTACAAACAAGCATGGTTGCCTTATGGGTATTTGTGAGATGCTTTGAATAATTTTTCTTAATTTAATAATATAGATTGTTTGACCTTGAGTTAGATTCAAGTTTAACAATTAGTAACTTAAATGTAAATTTCAATAATTGGCTTTCAGGTTTTGGCGAGGCACAGGGGCTTTCTTTGGTCTAAGCCTTATTGGATCAACAACTCGTTCCTTAGACAAAGTCTTTTAAAGAAATAATACTTATAATTTACTCTTTGAGAAACTCTGGTCTAACTAGTCTAGGATGTGGCGAAGTAGCTTCGGTTAGTTCCACTCAGCTAGGTCGACCAAGTCAAGTACTCCTTACCCTTTCTAACCTCCCAGATGAAGCTTCCCTAACGTACTATCATTTCACCCCACCCTGGTACTGTGTTAGGCAAGAATCAACCAATCTTTTTCCTATCTATCCATTCTAAGTTAAGCACAAAAGTAAATATGAATGGCATGACAGATATATATTAAAAAATAGACAGATGCATAAACATGATAGTTATGCATGTATCAATCAAGTCAAATCATTTTAATTTAGTTTCTAATAAAGTATCAAATTTTTCATTTGATACAGAACATTTGAACCCATGAAATGTCAACCCACATTAACATATTTATTATTATTAATTTAAATGTTTCAGTTGGGCAGGATTTTATTTAGTTTCATAATTGAAGGTAATTAATTCGAATTTAGTTTATGGATTTTGTTGGATTAAGGATTTAATTTGTTATAAAAGTTGAATTGTTAATCAATTAAGATTTAAGAATTAATTAAGATTTTAAGTTGTTAAAGTTTAAGTTGTTAAGAATTAATTAAAATTTTAGTTGTTATAATTAATTAAATTTAAATTGTAAAGAATTATTCAATTTAAGTGGTCAAGAGTTATTTAAAATTTAAGTTGTTAAGAATTAATTAAAATTTAAAATTAATTAAAATTTAAGAATTAATTAAAATATATGTTGTTAAGAATTAATTAATTTAAGTTGTTAAGAATTAATTAAAATTAAGAATTAATTAAAATTTAAGTTTAAGAATTAATTAATGTTGTGAAGAATTAATTAAAATATAATAATTAATTAAAATTTAAGTTGTTAAGAATTCATTAAAATTTAAGAGTTAATTTAAATTTAAGTTTAAGCATTAATTAATGTTGTTAAGAATTGATTAAATTTAAGGATTAATTAAAATTTAAGTTGTTAAGAATTGATTAAAATTTAAGGATTAATTAAAATTTAAGGTGTTGAGAATTAATTAAAATTTAAAATTTTGTTGTTGAGATTTAATTAAGGATTAGTTTGTTAAGAATTAGTTAAGGATTAAGAGTTAAATTAAGAATTAAGTTGTTAAGAATTAAATAACAATTAATAGTTAAATTAAGAATTAAGATCTGAAGAATTAATTAAGAATTAAATTAAGATTTAAGTTGTTAAGAATTAATTAAGAATTAAGAGTTAAATTAAGAATTAAGAATTAAATTAAGATTTAAGTTGTTAAGAATTAATTAAGAATGTTAAATTAAGAATTAAGTTGTTAAGAATTAAATTACAATTTATGTTGTTAAGATTTGAATAGTAATTTTAGATCTAATTCCATCATTTCTATTGATTCAAAAATTTCTGATTCATCTATTTTTTTTATTTTTAAATTTTCAATTTTATTTTATTTGAATTCTTGTAAGCCTTTTTAATTATAGTTTCAATTTTGGTAAATTTATCTTCATCTTCAGAATTATATTCTTCTTCTTCTTCAGGGTTATATTCAGAGTTAATAAAAGTTGTATTATTATCTTCAAAATAGGTAGAATAATTTTCAGGATTGTTAATTAAGGTTGTATCATTATCTTCAAAATAAATAGATTCATTAATTAAGCGTTGACTATTATCATCAACATTATCTTCAGAGTTAATAGAATTATCGGAAATAATATTAACTAAAATTTCATCACTATCCTTAGAATTATTAGAATTATAAGAAAGATTATTAATTAAAGTATTATCATTATCCTTAAAGTTGTTAGAATTATCTGAAAAGTTGTTAATTAAAGTATTGTCATTATCCTTAGAGTTGTCAGAATTTTCAAAAAAATTGTTAATTAAAGTATTAGAATTAATTTCAAAAATTATAGCATTAATTTTAAAGATCAATGAATTAATATTCAGTATTTTAATGTTATCTAAATTTGATTTAGATTCAGTACTAGCTAATTTATCATGCAACATATTTAATTTATTGTGTAAATAATCTAACTTAACAGTAAAGTCAACATGATTATCTAAGTTATCAGAAATATCTAATTTTGCAAGAATTTGAAAGGAATCTTTCCAGAAATTAACTTTTCGTACCTCCTTTACCGTGGTCAGACATTAGTTCTTGTAGTGTCCTTGAATTTTGCATTTGAAGCACTAGATATGACTTTTGTCCCTTCGGACTCCTGGAGTTGGTACCTCCATTTCCTTCGGTGGTGAAGTATGAATCTGACGAGTAGGATACTTATTTTTGTAGTGTTCTCACTCCCTGCACTTTAAACAAATTATATGAACTTTAAAAATGACATAATTAAAATATACCTTTATTCACCCTTGGCTCCCCCTCAATTCCTGGCTTTCTTTGCTCTTTTGGCAGTTAGTTCGACCAGAGCCACCCACTCTGATACCAATTGTGGAATAAGTGGCGGTCGATAGTGGGGGGGGGTGAATATCGACTCGAACTTTTTCGTACAACTTTGTCATCCGTTCAATTGTCTTCCTATCAAAGTGTTAATACGAAACGGAATATAAAATAAAGATAATAAAACACAGCAGACACGTGAGATTTATTTACTTGGTTCCCAACCCCAGGGTCAGTACGTCCAAGGTCTATGTACTCACCGTGAGTCCACTGTGGTCTCCTTTCCAGAATTTTCGAAGGCGGAGAAAATCCATCTTATAGTTTGGATTTACAAGTACAAAACATAAACAATAAAATAACATGTAAACTAAATCAAACAAAACAAGTCGATGATCTCGACCAATCTAGAACTCCGAAGCGTCGCGCACTTCCTCCTGGAGCCTCCTTGGTCGTAGAGTTTCGCCTGAGCACTTTTGCTTTGCATAGAATGTATGAGAAGATGGAAAACATGATGTCTAGAAGTGAGGGGTCGAACCCCTTTTTATACTAGGTTCACGGGCGGCTGATAGGCTTCTCGGGCGCCTCACATGCGGTCAAAAACTGATCCATAGTAGTGAATTCGGCGTAGGGATAACATTAGATTCTTAGGTGCCTGGTATCACTTAGGCACCTGATAAGCCTCAGGCACCTGGGTTTCAGGTGCTTGATAAGCCTCAGACATCTGGGAACCCCTTTTCCCAGGTCCTTGTTTGTTTTGTGTTCTGCTCTCCTATCATGCCTCCAACTCTAGGCACCTGCATGGCAACAAAACACATAATCTTAAGCCATAATTGATTGGTTCTGATTTTGGATTTCAACTGAAATCCTAGGTCTAACTGAAGCCTACTGTTCCCTTTCCCGGGGAATGTGTCCTCACCTACTCCACCCTGGAGAAGTTACCTTTTACCAACTGGGACCTCTGGTTGGACTTTTGCTTAGCCTCCGAGAACCCGGATCTCGAGACGTCCGACCTCAACCTGTCACTGCTTCTGTCCACGATCCCCGCTCAGCTAAGTCTTTTGCTCGGTCCCTCGGACAAAAACTTCGTGCTCGACCTCCGAGACTCCAGGATCTCGAGACGTCCAATCCTCGACCCGTCTCTACTTCTGTCTGTAGTCCTCACTTGGCAAAGACTCCATTGCCCGATCCCCGACCAGGTGCCCAATTCCCCGAACCAGGACTTCATGCTCAACCCTGCGGGTCAAGACTGCTTGCCCAGCTTCACTCACCAGGATTTCATCTACATAGCTTCACTCACTAGGACCCAGTTTCACTCACCAGGATTTCTTCCTCCTAGCTGTTGGTGCAGGCAGCACCTAAGTCGAACCTAGGTTTTGATATTGGCAAAGGGTTCAAAAGTTAAGATGTTATTGTGATCTAATGTGCTCACTGAGTGTGCAGAACGAAGTCCTGGCGAAGGGTTGTTGGGCACCTAGCGAAGGACTGCTAGGCATCGAAACCCGAAGACCTGGCGAAGGACTGCTGGGCACCTGGCGAAGGGCCGCTAGGAGTCAAAGACCTGGCGAAGGACTGTTGGGCACCTGGCGAAGGGCCGCTAGGAGTCTAAGACCTAGCGAAGGACTGCTGGGCACCTGGCGAAGGGCCCCTAGGAGTCTAAGACCTGGCGAAGGACTGCTGGGCACCTGGCGAAGGACTGCTTGGTACCGAAGACCTGGTGAAGGGCTGCTAGGCACCTGGAGAAGGGCTGCTGGGCAAAAGTCCAACCGGAGGAGTCGGTTGGCAGAAGGTAAACTCTCCTGAGAGGAGTAGGTGAGGACGCATTCCCCGTCGAGGGAACAGTAGGCGTCGGTTCGACCTAGGGTTCCATTTGGGAGACCCAAAGTCAGAACCAAGACAGCTAAGGCTGTATAAACCTAACATTTCTTGCCTTGTTTGTTGTGGAACTAACCTTGGATGCAGGGACCAAAGGAACGTGTTTTTGTAGCTCAGAACGCCCCAAAGGAGAGGGGCAGCAGCTGGGCTAGGCGCCCGAGAGGTCCCAGGCGCCCGAGGTCAAAGCCAAACGAACAAGCTAAGCATGAATCGCAAGAATCGCTTCGGAAGCTCACTGGGCCAGGCGCCCTCAAGCTCCCGGGCGCCCTGGATGCCTCGGGCGCCCCGGGTCCAAGCCAACAAGCAATCGAAGCCGAGAAGCCAGGAGACCATTTCAACCGGGGCGTCCCCGTTAGCTCCGAGTCCGATTCTGGAGGGATAAGCGCTGACCGAGCTTCGGATGAGAGTTCTCGGATCCGAAGGCACGTGTCAGGCGCCCCCAGCGTCCCGGGCGCCCCCAAGAGTGTTATAAAAGGGGCTCGACCCCTAAGGCTTCAAAACACACTTTTCCAACGCCCCAATGCTCTTCGCTCAAGCGCTCTGCTTTGGAAACTTCTGATCTCGAGGTTCTAGCGCCGACGACGACCCTCCGAACCGAAGTACAATCCACACCGGGCGTCGGTAACGAAGAGTTAAATTGTTCTTTTTTACTGCACTACTACTGTACAAATCTCTGTAAAACTTTGCGCATTAGAGAATTGCCCGCAGTAAACGGTCAAGGACCGTGGGCCTTGGAGTAGGAGCCGACCGCGACTCCGAACCAAGTAAAAACGCTTGTGTTCCTTGTGTGTGTTTTTAATTTCCGCTGCGTATTCTCTTAACGTTTTATCCGAAACGTGTTCACGATATTCAGCCCCCCACTATCGTGTTTTCTCGATCCAACAAGTGGTATCAGAGCGGGGGAAGCTCAAATTTGGTGCAACCACCAATTTCAGAGTTTTTCAGATTTTTGCGAAATAATTTTTTTTTTCGATCGAATTTTTTTTATCGTTAATCGAGGTTGGTGCAACACCACTCGATAAAAATTTTTTTCTTCTTCCCGCACTGCTAATCCAAGACCAAGTCTTGGGACATTTTTTTCATTATCTTTGTTTCAGAATAATTCCTAAATGGCCATGCAAGAGGGCTTCAGTACAGCCAGACCACCACTCTTCAGTGGGGAGGATTTCTCCTACTGGAAGAGTAGGATGGAAGTCCACCTGAAAACTCAGGTGGACATGTGGATAATTATCCAATCCGGTCTGGAAATCCCAAGAAATTCTGAAGGAGTGCCACAACCTTACACCGAATGAGACGCCTCACTCAAAAGAAAAATCGAGGCCGATGCTAAAGCAACCCAGACACTCCAATGCGACCTAACCAAAGAAGAGCTGAACCGGGTGGGACCATTCAACAGTGTAAAAGAACTCTAGGATAAGTTAATTGAGTTGCACGAAGGAACCTCCGACACCCGAATTAGCAAGAGGGACCTACTACTAAACAAGCTCTATACAATCAAGATGAATGACAACGAATCTGCAGCCCAGCTCCACGCCAAAATTCAAGAGCTGATGAACGGTCTACATACAATCGGTCACAAGGTAGAGAACCGTGACCTGATCAGGTATGCTCTTAACGCTTTCCCGAGAAATACTTTGTGGGCATCTATGGTAGATGCGTACAAAGTTTCAAAGGATTTGTCTATTTTGATAAAACTGTTTTATTATTAATCAGTTTCTACTTAATTTGAAAAATCAGTTTGTTGCATTTTTTTTAAAAAAAATAATTTTTCGACTTAGTTTTTTATGAAAAAAAATTACCCCCTTCAAAACTATGCCTTTTTCGCAAATGGACTTAGCTTAGGCCCTAACCCTAGAACTGCATGTACCTATAGATCTAGAAGCCAGCATCTCACAAGCACCTTAGGGTACTTTTTGATTGATCACCTAGAATGGGTTGAGATGCTTAGGTCTTTGCCTTGATTCAAGATGCTTAAGTCTGTGCATCTGCAGTAATTGGGGCACTAAATACCAATAAACAGTAATCAAGTTAAGTGTCAAGCTTAGAAAATCTAACTTGAACAAAACACTTAACTTGACTAACCCTAGCGAAACCTACTGTTTATAACAGTTAGTAAGTAGCTAATTGGGTTAGACAGGACCCGAAAGAGATAAGTCAAATTGATTTGGTCCAGTTTATACCTTGAATTGGTTCAGTACAGCACATTATTCTTTTGCTATTGCTTTGCTATATTGTTTTGCTATATGGTTTTTTTTATATATGGCAAAGGGGGAGAGATTGGAAAGGAGAGAAGGTTTTTTTTCAAAATTCAAAACCTTATTTCAAAAAGTTGCTTGCAAAATTGCTTCTAAGTACTTGACTTAGGCTATTTTTCAAAATTATTTCTAGATACTTGACTTAAGTCAATTTTCAAAATTACTTAAGCTGCTTTTCAAAATTTTTCTAAGTACTTATCTTAAATGTCTCTAATAGAAAATTTCTAAGTTTAAAAACTTCTTTTTTTCTAAGTATTAAAAAACTTCAGAAGAAGTTTAGAAATTTTTCTAAAGTGCGGAAACTAAAGTATTAACTTGAAAATTTTCTAAGTGTAAATTCTCTAAGTATAAATTTTCAAGTGCCCAACTCAAAAATTATTTTTGGAAAATAATTTCTAACTTACATTGTTTTCCAACCCAATATTTTTTTTTTGAAAAATGTTTTCTAACTTCCATTTTTTTGGAAAAGATTCTAAGTGGTGAAAAACAATTTCCCTTTTAGACTTAGAAATTTTTTCAAACCCCGCGAACCGTTGAAAAATCTATGGGGAGATTCCTTCCAGGGGGAGGAAATGAAATACGATTTTTTTTCGATTTCTGTTTAAACTTAACTTTTTGAACTGGGTTGCCATAAATCAAAAAGGGGGAGATTGTTGGTGCAGGTAGCACCTAAGTCAAACCTGGGTTTTGATATTGGCAAAGGGTTCAAAAGTTAAGATGTTATTGTGATCTAATATGCTCACTGAGTGTGCAGAACGAAGTCCTGGCGAAGGGCTGCTGGGCACCTAGCGAAGGACTGCTAGACATCGAAACCCGAAGACCTGGCGAAGGACTGCTGGGCACCTGGTGAAGGGTCGCTAGGAGTCGAAGACCTGGCGAAGGACTGCTGGACACCTGGCGAAGGACTGCTTGGTACTGAAGACCTGGCGAAGGGCTGCTAGGCACCTGGCGAAGGACTGCTGGGCAAAAGTCCAACCGGAGGAGCCGGTTGGCAAAAGGTAAACTCTCTTGAGAGGAGTAGGTGAGGACGCGTTCCCCGTCGAGGGAACAGTAGGCGTCGGTTCGACCTAGGGTTCCATTTGGGAGACCCAAAGCCAGAACCAAGACAGCTAAGGCTGTATAAACCTAACATATCTTGCCTTGTTTATTGTGGAACTAACCTTGGATGCAAGGACCAAAGGAACGTGTTTCTGTAGCTCAGAACGCCCCAAAGGAGAGGGGCAGCAGCTGGGCTAGGCGGCCGGGAGGTCCCTGGCGCCCAAGGTCAAAGCCAAATGAACAAGCTAAGCAAGAATCACTTCGGAAGCTCACTGGGCCAGGCGCCCTCAAGCTCCCAGGTGCCCTGGTGGTCCCGGGCGCCCCGGGTCCAAGCCAACAAGCAATCGAAGCCGAGAAGCCAGGAGACCATTTCAACCGGGGCACCCTCGTCAGCTCCGAGTCCGATTCTGGAGGGATAAGCGCTGACCGAGCTTCGGATGAGAGTTCTCGGATCCGAAGGCACGTGTCAGATGCCCCCAGCGTCCTGGGCGCCCCCAGGAGTGCTATAAAAGGGGCTCGACCCCTAAGGCTTCAAAACACACTTTTCCAATGCGCCAACGCTCTTCGCTCAAGCGCTCTGCTCCGGAAACTTCTGATCTCGAGGTTCTAGCGTCGACGACGACCCTCCGCACCGAAGTACAATCCAGACCGGGCGTCGGTAACGAAGAGTTAAATTGTTCTTTTTACTGCACTACTACTGTACAAATCTCTGTAAAACTTTGCGCATTACAGAATTGCCCGCAGTAAACGGTCAAGGACCGTGGGTCTTGGAGTAGGAGCCGACCGCGACTCCGAACCAAGTAAAAACGCTTGTGTTCCTTGTGTGTGTTTTTAATTTCCGCTGCGTATTCTCTTAAAGTTTTATCCGAAACATGTTCACGATATTCACCCCCCCCCTCTATCATGTTTTCTTGATCTAACACTAGCTTCACTCACTAGGACCTAGCTTCACTCATCATAATTTCTTCCACCTAGCTTCACACATTAGGACCCAGCTTCACTCACCAGGATTTCATCCACCTAGCTTCACTTACTAGGATTTCATTCCTTCATAATGACTTCTTTGCTAGTTATCTTAATCCTGACTAGACTTTATCTCTGCCAAACATCAAGTCTTATTTGGATCAGTCCTTTGGTCTATATAACTAGATATGACTTTGGTCTCTCTGCCAAACATCATGTCTTGATTGGCTTATCCCTTGGGCAAACTGACAAACACTGGGTTCTATTCACTCTGCCAAACATCAGATCCTATTTGGCTTAACTCTTTGTCAAACTGATCAAACCTGGGTTTACCCTACCAAACATAAGGTCCTATTTGTTTGGTTTAACCATTGATCACTTTAACTCGACCTTAGTATTTTGTTACTGCCAAACATCAGGTCCTGTTTGGCTAACCCTTTGTCAAACTGATCAAACCTGGGTTTATCAAACCAAACATTAGGTCCTGTTTGTTGAGGCAATTGACCCTATAATGATTGGAAGATCATGGTTTTGATGTGTGTGTGTGAATATGTTTAAGGTTAGAGTGTTATGTTGTATTTGATATGTGTGATTGAGTTTGCAGGACTTGGAGAATCACACATGGTGAATATATCCGAGGGATGAGAGCCGAGGGAGGAGGACTCCAAGGGTTAGCCGGGAAGTGGACCTCAAGGGCACACATGAAGGGTGGCATGGAGGCAAGCCAAGGGAAGGCTTGTTAGTGATATGAGAGAAGTGTCCTAAGGCAATCGCCTTATGATTGTAATCATTTATTTTAATAAATGAATATTCACTATTTGAGTATACATGATTATTTGATTAAGATCTTAAGCTCATTTACTGAATGTCCGCAATACAATTCACAGCATGAGAGAATTTGTGATGAATTCACAACTAGTGATTATCTCTACATGTGCAATTGTGAAGTATTGAAATTGTCCCTAGTCGATGAATTGATAAATACGGACATTATCAATTCTGTTGAGACTAGCATGGGTTATTCTCTAATCAGCTGATTCTCACTGGCTGGTGACATTGAGATGTCCGGAGATAAACATGAATGCTAGTTAAAAGAACTAGTTCATTGTAGTGACTGGCTGTAAAACTTCATATGGTAGTCTACATATAGATATGTCAGTGAAGTTCTTACTGCAGCTTAAGTGTGATGTTCCTTTGACTTGCGGTGTTCAAGTCATCTTGGTCATGGAGACTTATACTTTGACATCTTAAGCAAGCATCTCCAAGGAGGTGTGGACCCAGGATGATTGGGTATAAGCCGAAGTACCCGAAGATGTTTGAACAGCCTACAAAGGATTCACCACTCCTTGCGAGGAGATGTATACCCGAGGCCTATCATCGGATTGTTACTCGAAGCGTCTGGCCAGAGCATGACATGTTCAGAGTATGAATCTCTTAAATACATGAGAGTAATTAGAATCCATAGGACGAGGAAATGTTACTTGGGCTAGGTATGACGTAGTCAGCCTAATGGGGACTGACACACATAGACCATGTCCTGAACCAAGTGAGTATAAGATGGTGAAGGGAATGGGGCACGATTCATTATAGCTGCTGAAGGGTTTCAGAATCATTTCTGAGGTCAACCATTGATCTTTCAATTAATTGGGGATCATGATGTACTACTAGGTCCCACTCATGATCGTTCTATAATTAATTAGTTAATTATGGACGGCCAACATAAATTGAAAGCCTATTTGGTCACATGCATAACGAGTAATTCGAAGGATTTAAAACGAGTTGAGAATTGGATTCTCCAATCGAGATAGACTATTTTTGGTAAGTCCAAATAATAGTCAAAACTGAATTTATTTCAGACGTATCGGAAGCATAAAATGGCTAAGTCTTTTAAAGGCTTAATGGGTGAATTAAATAAGTTTAATTCATTAAGGGATTTGATCCAATTGGGGTTAGATGGGCCGGCCAAGGAAGGGGGCCTCCTCTCTTCTTGTCATGGCCGGCCACCACCATAAGAGGATAATGCTATTTTGGGTTGTTTTATAAAATAGACCAAAGGTTGGTTTATTTTATAAAAGGTTATATAAATTTTTATATAATGAACCATGAGTTGGTTTTTTTAATAAAATTTAAATAATGAACCAATGGTTGGTTTGTTTTATAAATTTTTATATAATGAACCAATGGTTGGTTTGTTTTATAAATTTTATATAATCATGCCAAAAGAAAGAGAGCCTTGATTATGGATTGATTGAGAAATTATTCCATAATCAAGGAGAGGTTTGCTTGGGAATTAAGAAACCTCTCCCTATATAACGGACCCAAGGCGTGCCATGGAAGAGGATCCATCCAAGAATTGCTTGGGCTCTCTCCTCTTCTTCTCTCCCTCTCTCTTGGCCGGCCATAGGCCTTCCTTCTTTCTTCTTGCCATGAGCACAAGGAGAAGCATCAAGGCGACGAAGTTCTTCCTTGCGACGATCTTCCTCTTCGACCAACCTTGGTGGTGAGTCTTTCGATTTGATTACTCTCTCGGTTTTCGTCGTGTTCACGAAGAATCTAGTAGTTCTCGTGAACACGAAACTCGTGGCTTAGCGAAGTCATCCCGATGATACTCGGCGTGGATACGAATAGAGGCGGAGCTTTCAAGGGACGCTAACGGTTGGATCTCGTCCCTTCTTCCATGTTACGCAAGGTAATTCGTAGAGTAATTTCCTTTTCTGCAAAAATTTTATATTACGATTATGTGAACACATTGCATGCTTAGGATGTGTGTTAGAATAATTTAGGAAATTATTCATGCTTTTGTTTCCGCTGCATGTAATTATGTAACAATTACAATACGTGTCCACGTCGGCATGCACCCGGTCCCAACAATGCTTGTGTGCGTATCCGAGGGATGAGAGCCAGAGGAAGATGACTTCAAGGGGCGAGCCAAGGGAGTGAACTTGAAGGTACACGTGAAGGAGAAAGTTCGGAGTGGTTGTGGCTGAGCTGAGAGGCAAGGCAGTCGACTGGCCAAAGGGCAGTCAACTGCCAAAACTCACAGAGAGTTTTCAGCCTCGGACTAGTTGACTGCCCCAAGGGCAGTTGACTGGTAACACCCCAAAACTAGCCGTTGGCTAGCAATTAATGCTAGACCAGTCGACTCCCCCAGGGGTAGTTGACTAGTGCGGGTCTGGACAGACTGCGAGTTTGTCCTGTTCTCTTATAAAAAGAGGACATTTTTACACGTGAAACGGTACGGTTTCGTACTATAACGTGGTGATATTCATGCTTCGAGTCTTCTCATCTTCCTCTCTCTCCAATCATTACATTCTGTAAAGAGGAAGACAACGCCGTTGTAAAGGTTTCTCCACCTGAAGGAGATTTTTCTTAGTGGAGGTGGAGTACTCACATGGATCCTTGGATTAGTCACTCATTCGGGTGGATCCCAAGTAAATCCTTGTGTTAGCATTTTTATTATTGCTTTTCATTATATATTTTTGTGCTGCGCTAATAATATTGTAGAGAATTCAACCGTATAGCACTATTCATCCCCTCTAGCAACGTCTTCGATCTATCAATTGGTATCAGAGCCGGTTCGTTTCGGAAGAACTCACCGTCGACTGGAGAAAAGTTAAATGGCGTTTCAAGTGGGATACAGCACTGCACGGCCACCCTTCTTCGACGGGAACGACTTCGCGTACTTGAAAGGTAGGATGCAATACTATCTTATGAATGACATTGAAAACTGGATTAGCATTGTAGATGGATTCGATGCACCCGTCGACGAAAGAGGAGAGCCAACACCCATGAGATCATGGTCGAAGGAGGTCATGAAGATGGCGCAGTCAAATGCCAAGGCCACCACCTGTAACGTCCGACCTTATATCTACCCTAAAGGCGGGGTTACGGGTCCATACATTCATATCATTTACCATGTTAAGCATGTATATCAAGTAGAACAATTACCATGCAGGAATAGTAGTAAGCATGCTTGAGCAAAAACCTATCATTTGTCGACATGCATTTACAACATAATAGCAAATCATTTAACTTCGTAGTTTACTGGTCTAAACATGGTTTGAGCAAGATAGAGCATGGCATAATCTAAACATAACTTACTGCAAGTGATCCAATTAAACACTATAGCATGAAATCTCAAGTAAGAATGTAGCATGAGTTATCTAACATAACATAGGTTCCATAACTCTAACTTGACCAACAGTAGAGTAGACATAGTCTTCACACAATCAATATATAGTAATACAACTTGTAATCTTTTAGAGGAAGCAATTTGGATTCTAAACAAAAATGGTAGATAAGAATCCTTCTTTCTTTCCCGAGCCATCACCACACACATCCCTTAGCTTTCCCTCTACCTATTCCTTTAGTTCAAGTATTTCTTACCGCTATCTGCAACATAAGAAAACAACATGAAACTAGTAAGCAAAACATGCTTAGTAAGAATCCGGGCCTACTCGCAAAATCCGTATCGATACCTCATATCATGTACACAGTAATCAAGATGGAATTATAAGCATCATAAGCATCACATCCAATATTTCTCAGTGCTTGCATCATAAGCTTCACATCAAATATTTCTAAGTGCTTTACAGAACAAGATCATCACATAATGAGAAAATGCTTTATAAAAGGTTCCATAAAGGTAAGTACTTAAAAATATAACATCATCTAGGGCCTAGTTGTAGTACCACATCAAGCGCGTTCCCTAATGAGTTGGGGTAGCGAGCCACCAATCTAATTAGGGCAGGACCCTTCCGTCCTACCAATGTCATGACCTTCAGTTAACATGTACATTAGATTTTGTTTAACGACCCCCTTCCGAGTCGGGTACACAACTTTCAAAGTAAAGTATCTTAACATGTAATTACATATACATGCATATGCTTAAAGGTACTCCTAATAACATCTTCAAGGGACACACCACTCTTCAAGGGTGCTCATGATCCCCTAGGGACACACCACACATTTAGGGGTGCTCTTGATCCCAATTTCAATAGAGTATCCTTTTTCAAGCATATTATCAAACATATCATGTTCATATCATCAAGGTGCCCCATGGGCTATAAGGCATGCTTTTATACCTAACAAGATAGGTCACATAAATTATACACACATCACATAAGTGATAGCATGCTTCATGGTTTCATTAAGTACTTCCCAACCCTAGAACTAGGGTTGGCCGAAAGTCACAGGTAAAGGAGTTTGGTTTTCCAATCAAGCATTCATTCAAGCATTCTTACAAACACCTCACCTATACTTATTAAGCATGGATATATCATAAGGAAAATCATACAACCTTGAACCCTAATTCCCCTAGGGTTGGCCGAAACCTTGTAGGGTAGAGTAGGCTAGGTTTTTGACATCCAATCTTCACACAAACATTTACACAAATATCTTATCTACAATACTAATCATGGAAACATAATAGGATAGCAAGCAACTCAAAAGCCCTAATTTTTCTCCCTTGGCCGAAAGTTATATAGGGTACCAAACCCTAATTTTGTCTTCTCAAAAATTTGGAAAACAACACACATGTGTATAGAGTCCCTAGGGCACTAGCATGTATCAAGGTTTGATCAAAAACCCTTCTCTTGGACCCCTTACAAGGGGTGGCCGAAACCCTCTACAAGGACAAACCCTAGGTTTTGTTCTTGACACCATGAAGAAAAATCCATCTACATGTATACCCTAAGTCTCAAGGTCTTCCAATGCATCAAGGAAGGAACCAAAGTCTCCCTTGAAGGTGTTGGCCGAAACTTACAAGAAGGAAAACACCCATTTCAAAATCAATCAAAGCATGGAAATCACACAATAACGATTACACTGCAGGCGAGAGGACACTTACATCCTTGCGCTGGAATTTCACCTTCTCTTTAAACCGTAGGGTACCCTAGACTTGGAGGGCAAGTGAAAATCCTCTTCTTCAAACTTTCTCTAGGGCTCCTTGGACTTAGTAGAGGGCAAGGTCTTGGAGGGTCTTCTTCCTTCCAAATTCCCTAGGGTTAGAACCCTAGGGTGTGTTGTTCTCTTTTTTTCGAAAATGCAAGGGAGAGGGGAAGGGATTTCGGTGGGAGTGAGTGAGGAAGAAGAAGAGAGAAAGTGTAACTTCCTTTCCCCCTCTCTTATTTATACTCTTCTCATGAAGAGACATGTCTCTTCCCTTCCCTAGCTTTGACAAGCATGTTTCTTATTCTCTCAACAAGAAACATTGCTTGGTTCATTGGTTATGACATGGTGAGTGCAACTAGGAGGTTCAAGGTTCAATTCTTGCTTCCTCCTTTCTACCTCTTCTTTTTATCACAATTTGCACTAATCCATATCAAAGCCCATTAAGCCAAGCCCATCATGAAATTTCACAATATTAATAATATTTCATGGATTCATAATATTTCATAATATCCCATAAATATTATTTAATAATATTTTTAATATTTTATATTCATGAATCCATAATATTTCATGATAATATTTCATGAATTTCATAATATTTCATATACATGAATTCATAATATTTCATGATAATATTTCATGATCTTCCATAATAATATTTCATAAATTTCATGATATTTCATAACATTCTATATGGGAAAATTTTGGGGCGTTACAATCCTACACACCTTATAAAAAGTTCGTCCCGAACTTTAAAACAGTTCCGGATACTTTAATCGCATCGTATCTTCCTGTTCCCAGGTGGCTTCTTCGAACTGCTCGTTCCGCCACAGAACCTTCATTAAGGGTACTTCCTTGTTCCTTAGCCTTTTGACTTCCCGATCGAGGATCTGGATCGGGCGGCGTTCGGAACTGAGGCTCTCCTGTTCTTGCACCGGTGGGGGTTCTATCATTTGACTCGCATCAGGGGTACACTTCTTGAGCATCGACACATGGAAGACGTTGTGGATAGCCGTCATTTCTGGCGGTAGCTCCAGCTCGTAGGCCACCTTGCCTACTCGTCTCAAAATCTGATAGGGTCCCACGTATCGCGGACTCAACTTCCCCTTCTTTCCGAATCTCATCACCCCTTTCATAGGGGCTACCTTCAGGAATACCGAATCCCCAACCTCGAACTCGAGTGGTCGACGTCGTTTATCAGCGTAGCTTTTCTGCCGACTCTGAGCAGTCTCTATCCTCTGGCGGATATTCTTTATAGCCTGAGTGGTCTCATCAATAATATCGGTCTGGAGTCTCATCTCCCTCTTTTCACCACTCTCATGCCAGCATAAAGGAGATCTGCATTTTCTGCCATATAGTGCCTCGTACGGTGCCATCCCGATAGTAGCCTGATGACTGTTATTATAAGCAAACTCTGCCAGGCTCAGGTATCGACACCAGCTTCCCTTGAAGTCCAAGGTGCAAGCTCGTAACATATCTTCTAGTATCTGGTTTACTCGTTCAGTCTGCCCGTCAGTCTGGGGGTGAAAGGCTGTACTGAACTTCAGCTTCGTGCCAAGGGCCTTCTGCACGTGTCCCCAAAAATCAGAAGTAAATCGACCATCTCGGTCAGAGACGATGGTCTTGGGAACCCCGTGTAGTCGGACAATCTCCTTGACGTACAGTTGAGCCAGCTGCTCAACTGAATAAGTCATCCTGATAGCCAGAAAATGCGCGGACTTGGTCAGTCGGTCCACAATAACCCATATACTATCATATCCATTCGTAGTCCGAGGCAGCCCTGATATGAAATCCATAGATATGTCCTCCCATTTCCACTCGGGAATAGGTAGAGGTTGCAGAACTCCCCCAGGTCTCTGGTGTTCTGCTTTGACCCTCTGGCAGGTCAAACACATGCTGATATAATGGGCTACATCTTTCTTCATGCCGGACCACCAAAATTTGCCCTTCAGATCTTGATACATCTTGGTAGACCCAGGATGCATCACATAAGGTGTGCCGTGAGCTTCCTCGAGTATCCTCGTCCGTAAGTCGGAGTCATCGGGAACGCATAATCGATCCCGGAGATATAAGACTCCACTATCGGAAATCCGAAATCCCTCGTCCTTGCCTTCAAGAACCTCTTGTTTGATTCTCTGGAGACTCGGATCATGATTCTGCTTCTCCAGAATATCGCCGA
The DNA here is from genome assembly GCA_024364735.1 of Boesenbergia rotunda. Classification (NCBI taxonomy): domain Eukaryota; kingdom Viridiplantae; phylum Streptophyta; class Magnoliopsida; order Zingiberales; family Zingiberaceae; genus Boesenbergia; species Boesenbergia rotunda. Next base: position 361,384 of record JAGFNQ010008265.1, on the reverse strand, counting down.
ACAATGTCGGCGCAATCATCAGGGTGGACAACTGTCCTGATATCATTTCAATTCCGAAGTTCATAATTTCTTCCCCTAAGGGTTGTGACAAAGCCGACAAAGATATTAAAGTAGCACATGATTTTCTACTAAGAGCATCGGCTACCTTGTTGGCTTTTCCCGGATGGTACAAGATCTCACAGTCGTAGTCCTTGACCAACTCGAGCCATCGGCGTTGTCGCATATTCAGGTCTTTCTGGGTGAAGAAATACCACAGACTCTGGTGATCAGTAAAGACCTTGCACTGAGTGCCATATAAGTAATGCCTCCATGATTTTAGTGCAAAGACCACCGCTGCTAATTCCAAATCATGGGTAGGATAATTCTTTTCATGTTCCTTTAATTGTCTAGAGGCGTAGGCAATCACCTTCCCATTCTGCATAAGCACAGCTCCGAGTCCCTGTTTGGATGCGTCGCTGTACATATCGAAACCCGTATCACTTTCCGGGAGAGTCAATATAGGAGCGCTAGTCAGCCTCCTTTTCAGTTCAGAGAAGCTCTTCTCACATTCGTCGGTCCAAATATATTTCCTGTCTTTCTTAGTCAGAGCTGTCATAGGAGCTGCAATCCGAGAGAAGTTCTCTACGAATTTTCTGTAATAGCCTGCTAGCCCCAGAAAACTTCTGACCTCGCTGGCATTCTTGGGTCTGGACCAGTTACTTACGGCCTCAATTTTGATCGGGTCGACCATCACTCCATCCTTGGAGATAACATGTCCCAAGAATGATACTTGGTTCAGCCAGAACTCACATTTCGAAAATTTAGCATACAGTTGTTCCTTCTGAAGAATCTGTAATACTAAACTCAGGTGCTCTGCATGCTCTTCAGAAGTCCTCGAGTAAATAAGGATGTCGTCGATGAAGACGATCACAAATCTGTCGAGAAATGCTGAGAAAATCTGATTCATAAGGTCCATGAATATTGCCGGAGCATTAGTAACTCCAAACGGCATCACTACGAACTCATAATGTCCGTATCTCGTCCGGAAAGCAGTTTTGGGTATATCCTCATTTTTCACCCGGACTTGGTGATAACCAGACCTCAGATCGATCTTAGAGAAAACCATAGCTCCCTTTAACTGATCGAACAGGTCATCTATCCTGGGTAGAGGGTACTTGTTCTTTATGGTCACATTGTTTAATGCCCGATAGTCGATACACATACGCATCGACCCGTCCTTCTTTTTGACGAACAGTACGGGAGCTCCCCAGGGGGAATGACTAGGGCGGATAAGTCCCTTGTCGAGTAGCTCTTGTAGCTGTCCTTGCAATTCTTTCAATTCAGTCGGTGCCATTCAGTATGGTGCTTTCGAGATGGGGTTAGTACCAAGAATCAAATCAATAGCAAATTCAACATCTCTTTCAGGTGCTAACCCAGGTAAGTCATCAGGAAATACCTCTGGATAGTTGCATACGACTTCAACATCTTCTAGCTTCGGGTCCTCTGTAGGACGAGTATCAACCACATGAGCTAGAAATCCAGAACATCCATTCTCTAACATTTTCCTTGCTTTCAGAGCCGATAAGAGTTTGCCAGTCTTCTTCTTCGGCTCGCCAATAAATTCAAAGAGAATTCCCGTCTCGAGTCGGAAGATAACCCTTTGTTTACGGCACTCGATACAAGCGCCGTATTTATTTAAGAAATCCATGCCCAATATCAGATCATAATCGGCCATGTCAAGCACTATCAGATCGCAGTAGAGTTCCCTATCTGCGATGCTGATCGGTGCGGCCCGCAGCATTTGGGTAGAGGGCATCACCTCTCCCGAGGGCAATGTAGTCAGAAACTTGCAATCTAGTTCTTACAGTGGCATATCATATCTCGTGGCATATAGCATAGAAATAAAGGAATGCGTTGCCCCAGTGTCAAATAATGCAGTAGCAGGATGACTATAAATAACTATCTGACCTGTGACAACGGTAGAGGCAGTCGCCACGTCTTCCTTGGTAAGCGAGAAAACCTGGGCGTTTGTTGTAGCAGGCGGGGCTTCTAATCGCCCCTGATAAATAGGAGTACCCTCAATAGCAGCCTGCATATGGTGAAGCTGGGGAGGAGCACCTTTGTGCTGAATATACTGCTGCTGAGGTGCCTTAGCGGCAGTAGGACACTCTCTGGCGAAATGCCCTTCCTTCCCGCAAGTGAAACATCTCTTAGCACCCAATAAGCATGTCCCTAGGTGCATCTTCCCACAGGTGGCACAAGGAGGGTACTTAGGCTTCTTGCCTTTCGAATCACCAGTAGACTTATTCCATGGCTTTCTTTTTCCATTGTGGTTCTTCTTCCAGTGGGGGTTAGTGTTCTGAGTCCTTTGATTTTCCGACTGACTCTGATTCTGTGTACTGGCTGGGGCCTGCTTCTGCTGGCTGATATTCTTCAGATAGTGCTCAGCATTCAGGGCGCCGCTGACTAGCTCCTCTGCAGTCTGTGGCCTATGAACGCCACCGGCTACACTCAGAGCGATGTCGGGCCTGAGCATTCTCAGCATTAATCTGACCCTTTCCCTTTGAGTACTGACCAGCTCCGGACATAATCGTGCCAGTCGGTTAAATTTCTGGACGGCCTCGTTGACAGAGAGATTCCCCTGTCGAAATTCGGTGAACTCATCAAAATGCCTGTTGGTCACCCTCATATGGAAGAACTCCTCCAGAAATTCAGACTCGAAATCCTTCCATTTCATCTGGTCCACTGATCTTCTGGCCTTCACCCGTTCCCACCACATCCGAGCATCGCCGGAGAGGCAGAACGAGACACACTTGACCTTCTCGTGTTCCGGCCAGTCGAGAAGTTCCATGGTGCTTTCCACCATTTTGAGCCAGGACTGGGCGTCCCACGGCTCGCAGGTGCCGGAGAACTTGTCCGGCTTCAGTCGCTGCCACTGTATCAAATAAGCTTCCTGTCGGACTGCTCTGGCCATAGTGTCCGAGGGCGCCTGTGCAGTCGGAGGCTCAGTGGTTATAGCGTTCTGACTTCCCTAGGGGTGGCAGTGTTAGTCTGCTGGGTCATCAGAGTGTTTATCATCTGCTGCTGCTCAGTGACCTGGCGCTGCAGCTCAGTAATCACCTGCATCAGGTCAGGTGGGGGTGCTGTCTCGTTACCCCTAGTACTACGCCTTCTAGCCATATCTATTATGTAGACAGTAAATGACTACATAAGTTATAATTCTACCTTTACTTGTTATGCAAGTATTAATCATCTCCATATTATGCAAGCATAAATCATCCCATATAGTTGTACTGTACATGAAATAAATAAAGTAAGGCGAGTTAGGATTTCTTACTTGGAAGCGGCAGGAGGAAGCTTGATGTGTGTGTGGTGGAGGGGAAATCTGCTCTGATACCAACTTGTAACGCCCGACCTTATATCTACCCTAAAGGCGGGGTTACGGGTCCATACATTCATATCATTTACCATGTTAAGCATGTATATCAAGTAGAACAATTACCATGCAGGAATAGTAGTAAGCATGCTTGAGCAAAAACCTATCATTTGTCGACATGCATTTACATCATAATAGCAAATCATTTAACTTCGTAGTTTACTGGTCTAAACATGGTTTGAGCAAGATAGAGCATGGCATAATCTAAACATAACTTACTGCAAGTGATACAATTAAACACTATAGCATGGAATCTCAAGTAAGAATGTAGCATGAGTTATCTAACATAACATAGGTTCCATAACTCTAACTTGACCAACAGTAGAGTAGACATAGTCTTCACACAATCAATATATAGTAATACAACTTGTAATCTTTTAGAGGAAGCAATTTGGATTCTAAACAAAAATGGTAGATAAAAATCCTTCTTTCTTTCCCGAGCCATCACCACACACATCCCTTAGCTTTCCCTCTGCCTCTTCCTTTAGTTCAAGTATTTCTTACCGCTATCTGCAGCATAAGAAAACAACATGAAACTAGTAAGCAAAACATGCTTAGTAAGAATCCGGGCCTACTCGCAAAATCCGTATCGATACCTCATATCATGTACACAGTAATCAAGATGGAATTATAAGCATCATAAGCATCACATCCAATATTTCTCAGTGCTTGCATCATAAGCTTCACATCAAATATTTCTAAGTGCTTTACAGAACAAGATCATCACATAATGAGAAAATGCTTTTCAAAAGGTTCCATAAAGGTAAGTACTTAAAAATATATCATCATCTAGGGCCCAGTTGTAGTACCACATCAAGCGCGTTCCCTAATGAGTTGGGGTAGCGAGCCACCAATCTAATTAGGGCAGGACCCTTCCGTCCTACCAATGCCATGACCTTCAGTTAACATGTACATTGGATTTTGTTTAACGACCCCCTTCCGAGTCGGGTACACAACTTTCAAAGTAAAGTATCTTAACATGTAATTACATATACATGCATATGCTTAAAGGTACTCCTAATAACATCTTCAAGGGACACACCACTCTTCAAGGGTGCTCATGATCCCCTAGGGACACACCACACATTTAGGGGTGCTCTTGATCCCAATTTCAATAGAGTATCCTTTTTCAAGCATATTATCAAACATATCATGTTCATATCATCATGGTGCCCCATGGGCTATAAGGCATGCTTTTATACCTAACAAGATAGGTCACATAAATTATACACACATCACATAAGTGATAGCATGCTTCATGGTTTCATTAAGTACTTCCCAACCCTAGAACTAGGGTTGGCCGAAAGTCACAGGTAAAGGAGTTTGGTTTTCCAATCAAGCATTCATTCAAGCATTCTTACAAACACCTCACCTATACTTATTAAGCATGGATATATCATAAGGAAAATCATACAACCTTGAACCCTAATTCCCCTAGGGTTGGCCGAAACCTTGTAGGGTAGAGTAGGCTAGGTTTTTGACATCCAATCTTCACACAAACATTTACACAAATATCTTATCTACAATACTAATCATGGAAACATAATAGGATAGCAAGCAACTCAAAAGCCCTAATTTTTCTCCCTTGGCCGAAAGTTATATAGGGTACCAAACCCTAATTTTGTCTTCTCAAAAATTTGGAAAACAACACACATGTGTATAGAGTCCCTAGGGCACTAGCATGTATCAAGGTTTGATCAAAAACCCTTCTCTTGGACCCCTTACAAAGGGTGGCCGAAACCCTCTACAAGGACAAACCCTAGGTTTTGTTCTTGACACCATGAAGAAAAATCCATCTACATGTATACCCTAAGTCTCAAGGTCTTCCCATGCATCAAGGAAGGAACCAAAGCCTCCCTTGAAGGTGTTGGCCGAAACTTACAAGAAGGAAAACACCCATTTCAAAATCAATCAAAGCATGGAAATCACACAATAACGATTACACTGCAGGCGAGAGGACACTTACATCCTTGCGCTGGAATTTCACCTTCTCTTTAAACCGTAGGGTACCCTAGACTTGGAGGGCAAGTGAAAATCCTCTTCTTCAAACTTTCTCTAAGGCTCCTTGGACTTAGTAGAGGGCAAGGTCTTGGAGGGTCTTCTTCCTTCCAAATTCCCTAGGGTTAGAACCCTAGGGTGTGTTGTTCTCTTTTTTTCGAAAATGCAAGGGAGAGGGGAAGGGATTTCGGTGGGAGTGAGTGAGGAAGAAGAAGAGAGAAAGTGTAACTTCCTTTCCCCCTCTCTTATTTATACTCTTCTCATGAAGAGACATGTCTCTTCCCTTCCCTAGCTTTGACAAGCATGTTTCTTATTCTCTCAACAAGAAACATTGCTTGGTTCATTGGTTATGACATGGTGAGTGCAACTAGGAGGTTCAATGTTCAATCCTTGCTTCCTCCTTTCTACCTCTTCTTTTTATCACAATTTGCACTAATCCATATCAAAGCTCATTAAGCCAAGCCCATCATGAAATTTCACAATATTAATAATATTTCATGGATTCATAATATTTCATAATATCCCATAAATATTATTTCATAATATTTTTAATATTTCATATTCATGCATCCATAATATTTCATGATAATATTTCATGAATTTCATAATATTTCATATACATGAATTCATAATATTTCATGATAATATTTCATGATCTTCCATAATAATATTTCATAAATTTCATGATATTTCATAACATTCTATATGGGAAAATTTTGGGGCGTTACACCACCACACTTCAATGCGGGCTCTCAAAGGAGCAACTCAACAATGTGGGGTCATTCAAGAGCGCCAAAGAGTTGTGGGACAAACTGGTGGAACTGAACGAAGGGTCCAACGAGTCCAGAAGATCAAAGAAGGACTTGCTCGTGGCCTAACTCCAATCCCTGTCCATGAAAAGCAATGAAACTGTCAGCCAGATGCATGGAAGGGTGAAGGAGATCATCAACGAGCTCCACGTGATTGGAGAAAAGATTGAAAATCGGGATCTCATCAGGAACGTCCTACAAGCCTTCCCGAGAACTACCTTGTGGGCATCTATGGTTGATGCCTACAAAGTATCAAGGGATTTGTCCATAGTTAAATTAGAAGATTTGTTTTGTGAATTCAAACTGCACGAACAAGCTAATGTCTCAGCCAAAGAGAAAGGTATAGCTTTTGTTGCAGAAAAGGAGAAGAAGAAGAAGAAGGAGAAGAAGAAGGTAGTCTACTCCTCCTCATCCGACTCAGAGGAATGGTAAGAAAAATGCGTAGGGCCTTCAGAAGTTTTTCTAACAAGTCTTATGCTAGGAAAGGGTCCAAAGGCAAGCGTAAGGCAAAGGACATCATTTGCTACAACTGCCATCAAGAGGGACACATGAAGAACGAGTGCCCTCAACTAAAGAAAAGAGATGAAAAGAAGGAGGAGAAGAAGAAAGGTGACAAGAAGAGGTCAAAGGGAAAGGAGAAGGGTGCCACCAACCTCAAGGTGACCTGGGATGATCCATCATCCTCGGAGGAGGAAGAAGAGCAAGTTTCACACTTTGCTCTCATGGCAGTGGACTTATCAGAGTCATCAGATGATGAGAGAAGCTCAAGCAGTGATGAAAGCGACTCATCCTCATCATCATCCGAGTCAGAAGCATCGATAAGTGAGGTATACCACTTACCCTCCTCTACATTAGTTAAAATTATTTCTAGCACTAACATGGATTTAGCTAAAGCTAGATGTAAGATTAAGGAACTAAAAGATGAAATTGTCATGCTTAGAGTAGAGTCTACAAAACTTAAGGAAGACTTACATGCTTGTTCTCTTACATCACATGATTCATGTTTTGAAATTGAATATAGGGAACTAAGGAAAAAGGTAGAGGACCTCACAAAGGCACTTAGAAAATTTCAAGTGGGGTCTAGGAACTTAGATATGATAATTAATAGTCAAAGGGCCGTTTATAACAAGGCCGGATTAGGATATAGGCCAAAGACAAAGGAAGTGGCCTTTGTCTCACTTATGGGTAGGATTGGTGCATCTAGGAGATAAGGGACTAAGGGAAACATCAAGAGGGCATGGGTATCTAAGAGATTTTTAAATGATGCTTGTGGATCAAAAATTTGGATACCAAAAGAGTATATTTTCCATGTTGTATAGGTGAAGGTAAAGGAGGCCTCAACCATGTGGATAGTAGATAGTGGATGCTCAAGACATATGACCGGAGATGTGAGCAAGTTCACTACTATTACCTACATAAGAGAAGGGACAGTCTCTTTTGGAAATAGTGGAAAACTAAAAATTATTGGTAGGGGCACTATTGAGGTATCTTCTAAAATTTCCATACATAAGGTACTTTTAATCAAAGACATGAAGTTTAATTTACTTAGTGTAAGTCAGTTATGTGATGTGGGCTATAGGGTTGAATTTTATGCTAGGAAGTGCCTAATAAGACAAAATGAATCCGATAATGTTATACTAGAAGGATATAGAGAGGCTAACTTGTATTATCTTGATCTTGCTTTTGCTACTAACAATTTGGCTAAGTGTTTCATGTCTAAAGAAGAAGAAGGGTGGTTGTGGCACCGGAGGCTTGGACATGTCAACATGAGAAGCATTGCAAGAGTGGCAAAGGAAGAGTTGGTGAAGGGGCTACCTATGATCAAGTATAAGAAGACAAAATTGTGTGATGCATGCCAAGAGGGCAAGCAATCAAAATCATCACACAAAGGTAAAACCCTAACCACTACTACTTTACAATTAGAACTCTTACACATTGATTTGTTTGATTGTCATAGTACTCCCTCACTAGTAGAGAGTAAATATTGTTTAGTCATTGTAGATGATTTTTCTAGGTTTAGATGGGTTTTCTTTATGAATCATAAGGACGATACCTTAGAAATTTTTATAGGGTTCAGTAAAAGGGTAGAAAATGAAAAACACTTCAAAATTAACCGAATTAGGTTGGCCACAGTGGAGAGTTCCAAAATTCAAGTTTCTCACAATTTTGTGTAGAAAATGGATATAAGCATGAATTTTCATGCCCAAGGACTCCTCAACAAAATGGGGTAGTTGGGAGGAGAAATAGTGCCCTACAAGATGTTGCTAGGACTATGCTTAATACATACTCCCTTCCTAGCTACTTTTGGGTCGAAGCGGTTAACACCGCTTGTTACATTCAAAATCGGGTCTTGGTACATAGGTTCCTAGGAAAAACACCCTTTGAATTATGGAATGGGAGAGTTCCACAAGTCCACTACTTTAGGGTCTTTGGATGTAAGGTCTATATTCTAAATACCAAAGATGACCTAAGGAAGTTTGAGTCAAAACCCGATGAAGGAATCCTAGTTGGGTATTCATCCACTAGTAGGGGTTATAGAGTCTACAACAAAAGGACAAAGGTGATTGAGGAGTCCTCAAATGTTGACTTTGATGAATCAACAAACACCTACCCTAGAAAAGCCTCAATTGACAAGGATATGAAAGAAGTCCAACCCCTTGCCCAAAGAATCCAAGACCTACATTTGGAGGGCAATGATCAAGGGGGAGTAAGAAGTACCTTAGAGGATGAGGAAGAAGTAGTCAATGAACCCACAACCACTAGGCCCTTGAGACATCACCAAGATCGCCCTATTGACCAAATAGTGGGTGATGTCACTCAAGGAGTAAGGACTAGGTCCTATTTTAGTGACCAAACTAGTTAAATAGCCTTAATCTCTCAATTAGAACCTAAGTTTATTGATGAAGCATTGGGAGATGTAGATTGGGTCTTAGCCATGCAAGAAGAGCTAAATCAATTTGAGAGAAGTGAGGTTTGGGATTTGGTTCCTAGGCCCAATGATTGCACCATTGTAACCACAAGATGGGTCTTTAGGAACAAACTAGATGACTAAGGCAAAATCACTAGGAACAAGGCTAGATTGGTAGCTAGGGGGTTTAACCAAGTTGAGGGATTAGACTATGATGAGACTTATCCCCCCATAGCTAGATTAGAGTCCATTAGAATTTTACTAGCCTATGTCGCTCATATGGGTTTCACACTTCACCAAATAGATGTGAAGTCGGCATTCCTTAATGGGATCATTAAGGAAGAAGTCTATGTAGAACAACCCCCCGGGTTTGAGGACCCTAACTATCCAAGACATGATTACTAATTAAGAAAAGCCTTATATGGATTGAAACAAGCTCCCCGGGCTTGGTATGAAAGGCTTTCTTCATTTCTAGTGTCTAAGGGGTTTAGGAGAGGAACAATTGACCCTACTTTGTTTCTAAAATCTAAGGATAAGGACATATTTGTTGCCCAAGTGTATGTAGATGATATCATTTTTGGGTCAACAAATAATGACTTCCTACATGACTTCATCAAATGTATGGAAGATGAATTTGAGATGAGTCTTGTAGGAGAGCTAACTTTCTTTTTAGGACTTTAAGTTAAGCAAACTAATGAAGGAACACATGTTTTTCAAACTAAATATGCTAAGCAAATGCTAAAGAAATTTGGCCTAGAAAATGCTAAGGTAGCATCTACCCCCATATGAACAAATGTGAAAATGGATAGTGACCTTGAAGGGAAAATGGTAGACTCTAAGCAATATAGGATCATGATTGGTAGCCTACTATACATAACCGCTAGTAGACCCGATATACTCTTTGCGGTAGGTATGTGTGTAAGGTACCAATCTTATGCCAAAGAGTCCCATTTGGTTGTAGTTAAGAGGATCCTAAAGTATGTTAAAGGTACCCTCAATGTTGGGCTTTGGTATCCTAGAACCCCTAGTGTTGATCTTATTGGATACACCGACTCGGACTATGCAGGGTGCAAGCTAAATAGGAAGAGTACCAGTAGAGGGTGTCAATTCCTTGGGTCTTCCTTAGTTAGTTGGAGTAGTAGGAAACAACCATGCGTTGCCCTATCAACAACGGAGGCAGAATATGTGGCAATGAGTGGGTGTGTTTCCCAACTCCTTTGGATCATGCACACTTTGGAAGATTATGAGTTACATTATTCCAAGGTCAAAGTCTTGTGTGATAATGTAAGTACAATCAATTTGACCAAAAATCCGGTTCACCACTCTAGGACAAAACACATTGAAGTGAAACATCACTTCATTAGGCACCATGTGGCAAGGGGAGACATAGAACTACACTATGTTGAATTAAAGTCAAACCTAGCCGACATTTTTACCTAGCCTCTTCCCGAATCAGAGTTTACATCCTTAAGAAGAGGCCTTAGAATGTGTTTTGTAGAAGTATAGGATGAACCTTGGGATATTAGATTTGAAAAAGTGTGCTTGATCCATTAGGGTGATACATTTGGTTCACTTGTGCTTGTGGCATTTTGTTGAATCATTAAAAGTATCAAAATATGAAAACTAGACTAACTATGGGGAAGACAAGTGTTTAATCAATGGACACTTTGCCCAAAGATCATAGTTGGATATTTTAAACCTTTGAAAATCATTTTATGTTTTATATGCTTTGCCATACTTTTAAAAGATATAGGATTCCAAAATTAGATTGTGATTTTGATACAAAACTTAGTGGTTTTCAAGGATTTTGAGTTTTTATCAAAAGTCAAGCATGTTTGAAATTTTATATGGACTGATATTTTTCTTTGATAGAGTATATTATTTCAAACATGTCTGCAAAATTTTACAATTTTTGAAATTTTCTTAAATTTTTTTGGACGTCTCTGAATTTCGGATCAGAAACTGAAAATTGGCACTGACAGAGTATCAGTCGACTGCCCCTTGGGGCAGTCGACTGGCACACCTGCTTTCAGATTTTGATTTTTTTTTTCAGAAATACAACTTTCTCTCATTTGATGCCATAGAGTTGGGTTGCTTGGGCAATCACTTTGATGGTGTCAAAGGGGGAGAATGGATGATTTAAGTTAGAATTTTGACTTGAAATAGATGGTTTAAGGTAGTTGTTTAACTTAAATCTTGGATAATTAAAAATGGGAGAAGACATGCATTAAGGGGGAGGTTACCTCTTAGGTTTTGATATGTCTTACATTTTTAATATTGTTTAGTGTTAAGTTGGCCTTGAAACTTAACTTGGACCATGAGTAGAATTGAAAATGGGAGAAGACATGGGTTAAGGGGGTGGTTACCTCTTAGGTTTGCTATGTCTTATGTTTTTCAATTGCTATTTATTTCTACTGTTATTGTTGGCTGTTATTTTATCTCTAAACTTAAACATATTGCCACACATTAAAAAGGGGGAGATTGTTGAGGCAATCGGCCCTAATATGATTGGAAGATCATGGTTTTGATGTGTGTGTGTAAATATATTTAAGGTTAGAGTGTTATATTGTATTTTTGATATGTGTGATTGAGTTTGCAGTACTTGGAGAATCACACATGGTGAACATATCTGAGGGACGAGAGCCGAGAGAGGAGGACTCCAATGGCAAGCCAGGAAGTGGACTTCAAGGGCACACGTGAAGGGTGGCATGGAGGCAAGCCAAGGGAAGGCTTGTGTGCCCATCCGAGGGATGACAGCCAGAGGAAGATGACTTCAAGGGGCGAGCCAAGGGAGTGAACCTGAAGGCACACGTGAAGGAGAAAGTTCGGAGTGGCTGTGGCTGAGCTGAGAGGCAGGGCAGTCGACTGGCCAGAGGGCAGTCGACTGCCAAAACTCACAGAGAGTTTTCAGCATCGGACCAGTCGACTGCCCCAAGGGCAGTCGACTGGTAACACCCCAAAACTAGCAGTTGGCTAGCAATTAATGCTAGACTAGTCGACTGGTGCGGGTTTGGACAGACTGTGAGTTTGTCCTGTTCTCTTATAAAAAGATGACCTTTTTGCACGTGAAACGGTATGATTTCGTACTGTAACGAGGTATTGTTCGTGCTTCGAGTCTTCGCATCGTCCTCTCTCTCCAATCATTACATTCTGTAAAGAGGAAGACAACGCCGTTGTAAATGATTCTCCACTTGAAGGAGATTTTTCTTAGTGGAGGTGGAGTACTCGCGTGGATCCTTGGATTAGTCACCCATTCGGGTGGATACCAAGTAAATCCTTGTGTTAGCGTTTTTGTTATTGCTTTTCATTATATATTTTTGTGTTGCGCTAACAATCTTGTAGAGAATTCAACCGAAAATTTCTATTCACCCCCCTCTAGCAACGTCTTCGATCTATCACTGTTTGGCTTAACCCTTGATCACTTTGACTTGACCTTAGTATATTGTCAAACATTGAAATACTAGAGGTTGACTGTTCATGACTGATGCTCTTTGCACGAACAAAGTTTTGGAGATCAACAGCCTCTGGGGCGCCCGAGAGGTCTCGGGCGCCCCAATTCGATTTTCTCAGCCTGGGCGAGGTTGAGTTGGTGGCTACTAATTGGATGCGCCATGACAACACTCAAGAGCCTAGAGCACCCAGGCGCATGAGAGTGCATAAAATTTGGCTGAGTCAGCGGATAATGAAGTGGCTAAATCATTGACGTAGAGGGTGCCCCTATGCGCTCTTGGGCGTCCGAGTGCCAGTATATAATGGGATTCACCCCTTAGTCTTCCACATTATTCTGAATCACTTTCAAATAACTGCAATCAAGTTTCTATGCTCTTGCTCAAGTTTGCTGCACTATAACAGTCCAAGATCGACGACACGCTACTCCTACGACGAGAAGCCTTTCTTCATCCTTAAGCAAGTGTTGATAGTATAATTAGCATTTCTATTATGTACTTAAACTTACATATTATGTAACATATTTTGTGACTTATAGAATGGCCCAACGAAAAAGCTTAAAGACCGTGGGTCTTGGAGTAGGAGTCGTCACAGACTCCGAACAAAGTAAAAACAAAGCTGTTAGCGTTGTTTTGACTTGACTTTTTTTTATTTCCGGTGCATTTACTCCATTCATAATCCAAAAACTTTGAATCTATATTCACCCCCCCATCAATCGATCTTATTGATCCCACAAGTGGCACCAGAGCGGGTTGCTCAATTTTGATGAAACTACCAATTGAGTTGTTTTTCAGATTTTTTTCGATTTTTTTTGAATTAATCAGAAAAGGTATTCTTGCCATTTCTAATATTTATTTATTTTTGTTCTTTTTCAATCGTAAATTTTTTATTTCTCGAAGTTGTTGTAATACCACTCGAGATTTTTAATTTTTTATATCTTCCAGCACTGCTAATCCAAGACCAAGTCTTGGGATAAGTTTTGTTATTTTTTCCCCATGCAGAATTTATCTAGGCGCAACAAGAAGGATACAACACTACCTATCTTCCACTCTTGTTGAGAGAATATTTCAGCAGCTGGAATAGCTACATGGAAGTGCACCTCAAAACTCAGGTGGAAATGTTGATTATTATTCAAGCGGGCCTGAAAATCCCAAAGAATGCACAAGATGAACTTCAGGGATACACTGAGTGAGACGCTGCCTTGGAGAAAAAAAATAGAAGCTGATGCCAAAGCAACACAGACCCTCTAGTGTGGCCTCACAAAGGTGGAACTCAACCATGTCGGTCACTTCAACAATGCCAATGTGCTTTGGAATAAACTGATTGAGCTTCACGAAGGGACTTCGGATACGAAGATAAGCAAGCGGGACCTTCTTCTAAATAAGTTATACAACATGAAGATGTAAGAAGGTGAAACCGCTGCACAACTTCATGCACGCATCTAGAAGCTGATGAACGGTCTTCACGCTATCAGCCATAAGATAGAGAATTGAGGCATGATACGGTATGCCCTAAACACTTTCCCAAGAAAAACTTTGTGGGCATCTACGGTACATGCTTATAAGGTTTCAAGGGATCTTTCTAAAATTATTTTAGATGAGTTGTTCTTTGAACTTGAATTGCATGAATAGACTAACACTGCATAGGTTGAGAAAGGTATTGTCTTTGTTGTAGGTAAATTTACAGGTAAAATGAAGAAGAAAAATCTACAACCAAAACTTGAGTCTGATTTTGACTCAGAACCTGACGAAGATGACATCGACTACAAAGGGTTAGTCAAGATTTTTCTGAATAATTTCAAGAAGAACAAAAGTTAGAGAAAGAAGAAGTTGGTTCAGTCAAGGGATGATCCGACTGAACTAAGCATGAGTCAGAAAACAAAGATGGAGATCACTTGCTATGGGTGCAACAAGAAGGGTCACTTCAAATCAGAGTGTCCAAACATAAAGGAGGCTATGAAGTCACGAAAAAAGAAACCGCTTCAAGTTACGTGGGATAAGTCATCCTCAGAGGACAAAGAAGAAGTACCCCACTCGAACCTCCTCGCATCGATGACATCAGATGAACTTGACATCGAGTCCAAATCTGAAGCAGAGTCAGAAGAAAGCCACGAAACCGGAACACTTTCAATGTCAGAAGATGGTCAGATCACTGTAAGAGGTTTTCATGAATCTGACATATATGATTTAATATCCTATCTATCACATATGTTGGCAAAATCCAATGTTTGGGTTGAGTCCAAATCTGAAGCAGAGTCAGAAGAAAGCCACGGAACCGGAACACTTTCAATGTCAGAAGATGGTCAGATCACAGTAAGAGGTTTTCTTGAATCTGACATATATGATTTAATATCCTATCTATCACATATGTTGGCAAAATCCAATGTTCGGGTTGAGTCCCTCAATAAGGAGGTAAAAGCCCTTAAGGCAGAGGCTAACTCAAGGTCCTTGACTGAGACCGTTTAAGAAGGAACCTCAACTCAAGACCAACAACTTGAGGATATGAATTCCTCCCTGAAAACTCAAGTCAAGGAATTTATTGTTTCCATAGAGTAGTTTACTTTGGGTTCCAAGAATCTTGATATGATTCTTGGAAAACAGAAGGACATTCTCAACCCATCCAGACTTGGGTATAGAACCAACTCACGGTATAGATCATACTATTCTATGTTGAACCGTATAGCACCCAAGTCCAAGCATGGGTCCCTAAACTAAGCTTGACTAATCAAGCAGGATAAATCACTATTGGATCTCCAATGACAATATTCATTTCCTAGATAGTCCATATCGAGACTTTAGTCCAGGGGGAGCCAATAGAAAAACCATTCATATTATTAGATGATTTCTTTGCATGTTTTTGATTGAATGATTGTTTATTTATTTTTCTACAAAATTGTCATGTTTAGGAATAGAAATGGTTAGATAAGGACCTGACTTGATTGAAACTTGCACAACCAAGTATTTGGGTGGGACGAGCTGATAGTACGTTAGAAAAGCCTGTCTAAGGAGTCAGGTAGGGTAAGGCATACCCTATTTGGTCTTTTTAGCCCGGTGGAACTAGCCGAAGCTACCTTGCCACATCCTCGACTAGTTAGACCAAGGTTTCTCAAAGGGTAACTTGAAAATAAAATTTCTTTAAAAGGCTTTATCTAGGAATGAGTTGTTGCTTCGATATCTAAGAAGGCCCCTGTGCCTCGCCAAGATTTGGAAGCTAATTATTGAAATTTATTTTCAATTTACTACTTGTTAAACTTGAATCTAAATCATGGTTCAATCAAATCGTAGTATTCAATTTAAAAATAAGGTAAAATTTCTCACATCTCACAAAACAGATAAGGATTGTCTATTTTGTTATTTTGAAATGAGTGAGATGTTTAGGACCTAAATAGATAAGTCAAACCCAACCAACTCCACACATCTAATCAATTTCACTTTTAATTTACTGAATCAAATTTAAAATTTTATCTTATTTAAAATTCAAAACTTAAAATCCTTAACCTAATTTAACTTTTCAAAATTTAAAACTTAATTTCTAATTTAAACTTAATTTTTCAAAAATTCAAACTTAATTTTTCAATGATTCAAACCTTATTTTTTAAAATTCAAAAACATAATTTCAAAACTTAACTTAATTTTTCAAAATTTAAAACTTAATTTTTAAACTTAACTCAATTTTTCAAAATTTAAAACTTAATTTCAAAACTTAACTTAATTTACAAAATTTAAAACTTAATTTCAAAATTTAAAACTTACTTTCAAAACTAAACTTAATTTTTCAAAATTTAAACTTAACTTAATTATTCAAAAATTTAAACTAAACTTAAATTTTCAAAATTTAATCTAAACTTAATTTTTCAAAATTTAAACTTAACTTATTCTTTTTAATTCAAACTTAACTTATGTTTTCAAAAATTCATATTTTTGTTTAAACTTAACTTAATTCAATTTTCAAAACTTTAAAACTTATAAACATAACTTAGCAATTTTTCTAAAAATTGTGCTTAACACTTTTTTTCCTGGTCAAAGAAAGTCAACTAGGTGCCCTCTATATCACGGGTGCCGAACCGAACCAAGTGCTTGGGATGTCCTAAGCACATTAGCGCTTGAATCGAGGCACCCCTGGTTTTGGAAAACCAGGGGCGCCAATCCAAAACATCTAACGATCATCTGACCCAGGTGCACGAGTATTCACTCGGGTGCCTCATCCTTTATGCTGCCTCAGGTGCCCTTAATGGCACTTGGGGGCCCGCCGATGGCTATATAAGCCACTAGCCAACAGCCTTCCAACCCAAATCAAGGCACCTCAAAGTTCTTAAAAACACTCCTTCTCCTCCCCTTTTCCCTTCTAAACTTTGTCCAAGCGGTCACAATCAACCGAGGTCATCCTCTCTAATTAATATTCGTCCATGCCTCCTTGATAAAATTCTAATATAAACTTTTTCTTATTTTCAAATTAATTTTTACTTAATTATCATACTATTTTTTATTTAGTAAATATCGTGTTACTAAGGCTGACCCCACTGTTGAGCCTAGTCCTGACCCTAGGTTTCCATCACTTAAACCACTTAAAAACTACTATCTGTAAACCACTAAAAACCCACTATCTTAGTAGAGGCTTCTTTAATCGATTGCGTCCCTTAGCTGTAGAATCATTAATTACTATCAACTTGACCATTTAATACTGCAATAGCCCAATAAACACCACTTTATGTGTAGAATTCTATAATAACTTGGTCAAGATTAATGATCTATCCTATTGTACCATGGTCGAGGCCCATAACCTTATCGTTACCCTTGCTATGTTCACTAACTTTCTTGGACTACGACCCTCTCAGTTGACTTTCATATGCTACCCACCTAGGGATCTCCATTTTTCTATTCCTTTCTCTCACAACACCCTTGATACACTTTACGCTTACTTTTTTGGGAGTGAGAGGGATCCTACTGTGCCTAACTTCTTATCCCTCGACTTACATATTCAGGATTACGCACGTTATCGAGTCATAGTCCGCTACATTCTTTCACTTACCTCTCGAGATATAGCGGTGACGAGACCATTTCATTCTTTCTTACATTACGCCTTGATTCACTATCTCGATATAGACATCGGACTCCACATTTTCCAGACTATCATCTACACGTCTAGTGTCTCTATCCGTTCGACAGTGCGGACACCTTATTGCCACATCCTGACCGCACACTTCCATTCTTATGGGTGCGATATTTACGCTGGCGAGGTTATCACTATGACTGAGTTTTATGAAGTAGGGATTAGGAATTTATCCTTAGTTGTGATAGACATCTCAGCCACTGGGGTCTTCTCATGGAGACGACAGGGAGCTCTGCTACAGGATGATCCTAAGGAGGACGAGGATGAGGTCTTTGCTACTGAGCTCGAGGCGGAGATGGAGCACATACCACCATCTCCCCCTCCTTTGACTATAGACGAGTGTCTTACTCGGATCGAGCGAGAGGTTCACAGTCTATGGGAGGAGATGAAGGCCCTGCATGTGGAGAGGATGGATGCAGACCAGGCCTGACACATGGAGAGGATGGATGCAGATCAGCCCCCCCCCCCCCACGCAGAGTTGATGGCTATACTCTGATTGTGGCATCTGGGCTCATCTTCTTCATAGTCTTGATTTGCATTTGATGGTGGGTGGATTTTGTTGAGGCAATCTGTGGTTCGGAGTGACCAAGTATTTTGATGTTTGGGCAAAGGGTTTAAGTTAGGTTTACCCTTGTGTTCTTATATGTGTATGTTGAGTGTGCAGGTTGTACAGGTACACATATGGACTTGACTGGACGACCTCGGTATGGTGAAGGGTGGCATGGAGACAAGATGGAGGCTTGTGTGCACCTGAGGGACCTTGGAGAGCAGGGACGATGAGCTAATGGGCACGGACTTCGAGGCATACATGAAGGGTGGCATGGAGGCAAGCTGGAGGCTTGCGTGCGCATCTGAGGGACGAGGGCCGAAGATAAAGAGGGCATGAAGGCAACAGTCGAGGCTGCGGAGGAGGAGTCAGTCGAGTCGTGAGGGTACGAGTGTTATGTGATTGTACTCGAGAAGTCCTAGGGGTCGAGTGCGGAGTGAATTATACTCGGGGAGTGTAAACCTAGGACTAGTAAGGGACCAGTCAACTACCCTGGGAGCAGTCAACTGCCAGCGAGAGTTTTCAGCCCAAGTTCTATTTAAAGAGAACTCGATTAGGGCTGAGACTCTTGACGAAACTCACTTGGGTAAAGTGAGTTAGTAGTCTTTTGTGATCAGATAGCGTCCGAAGTGTTGTGCCGAGGTTTCTCCACCCACAAGGAGCGACAAATCTAGCAGGAGATTATCTGGGGGTTGATCCACCGACAGATTCTTGGATTAGTCACCCGTCCGGGGTGGATACCAAGTAAATTTCTATTGTTAGCATTGTTTATTGTCTTTTGTATATTATTGTTTCTGCTGCGCTAACAACCTTGTAGATATTCAACCGATAAAGTGCTATTCACCCCCCTCTAGCACGCCAAGTCGATCCATCAGTTGGTATCAGAGCGAAGGAACGCTCATGATTGGACTAATCGCCAAGAAGAGCAAAAGCTAGAGGGAAGAACATGGAAGACAAATTTGGGGACGACATTTACACTTCGCCGGCCTACGACCATGAAGATTTCGGGTATTGGAAGTCACGGATGGAGACATGGTTCGGAATGGAGTGGGACCTTCGGATTGCGCTTGAAGAGCCCTTCGAGATTCCAAAGGATAAGCACGGGAAGAGGCTTAGACCTAGATATTGGAATCAAGAACAAGAAAATCAATCCACGACGAATAAAAAGGTAATTGTCATATTGCTTAATACTTTGCCTACTAATGTTTTGAATGGTGTAGGAACATACAAAAATGCACACGAATTGTGGATCAAAGTAGAAGTTTTCATAAAATCCCTACACGAGGTCAAGTAGTGGAAGAACCTAAGGAAGTGAACTCAATAGCCCAAGAGGAGGAAGAATTAAGTGAAAGATGATCAACCTCCTCAAGAGAAGAAGAGGAAGAGGTCTCCACCTCAAGGATTGAGGGGGAGGAGAGAGCTTCACCTATACCGGAACAAGAGGAAGCATCCACATCATCCAAGGTTGAAGAAGAAGTCAACCTAGCCTCTACCTCCACCAAAGCTAAATCGAAAGAGCACATTATATGCTTTGGTTGCAATGAAAAGGGGCACTACAAGGACAAGTGCCCAAAAGGTAAAATGGAGGTAAAATCTAAACCTATTTCAATTCAATTAAATTCTAACATGAGGTGTAGAAATGGAGAATCCCAAGAGAAGAAGAGGTGGATTCGATGCTTTACGTGTGGTGAGCTGGGGCACTACCACACCAAGTGTCCAAAGAAGAAAGAGCTCAAGAAAATGGGACACTTGAGGAGATGGGAAAAAGAAGAAAGGATGAAGAAAAGACCACAACAAGGAGGGACTACAAGGGTAAGGGAGGTACTTCCTAACCCTAGGTTAAAAAGTAGTTCAATTTCAAGTTCTTCCTTGCATTTTAAGAATCATGTTAATTACCCATCCATGCATGCTAAAATTAATGAAAATTATTTACTAGTGCATAACTTTGGATTTAGATATAATGATAGGACTAGGGTTAACAAGGTAGATCATAACACTAGGAAAAGCATGCATCATGAGCCCAAGACCTCTAAACCTAAGGATCATGGCACTAATCCCAAAAAGGGGAGGAATGTGCCTAGAAAGGAGGGTAGGTCTAGGAATGTCCAAGGTGGACGTATGGACTCAAAGGTTAGAAATTTGGAAAGGAAAAATCGAGCCTTGAGGGCAAGACTTGATATATTAGAAAAGGCCCTAGAAAGGTTCACGGTTGGATCTAAGGGCTTAGGCATGGTGTTGGGTAGCTTAAAACCCAACTATGATAGATCGGGTTTGGGCTACCAGTCTAAGACCTCCAAGGCAAATGGAAAGAAATATGCTGGGGAAGCATATAATCATGGCAAGGAGGGTAAGTCCAAGGATGACAAGTGGGTGTCATCAAAAGGTAGAAAGGGTGACTTAACCAAGGACAAGGTGTCTAAAGTTAAGAAGGTTCATTTTGTAGGCCAAGAATCATCGGAGGCTCACCGGTGTGGTCTAGTATGTGTTAAGTCACCTAGGGAGGTGCCTAAGGCTCAGAGCTTAAGGGGGAGCTCTAGGAGTCTTTGGGGTCCATGGTAAATGGATCTCAAGAGTTTTTCTCCTAGGAAATTAGGTGAATTGTGCCAAAAAAGGGTTGGAAGACTTGGCTAAGTCTTAATCCTAGGTTTTGGCACAATTACATGACGTTTTAGGGAGAGAATGGTGAAAATAAGGTTATATTGAGTAGAATTAGGTTTTTAACAGGCAAATATCATGTAATTCACTGGTAAAAATGAATTGTGACCAAGTATTAGAAGATACATCATGGAAAAACCACAATTAGAACTTTTGGGTTGAGTTTAAATGATACATTTTAGAGAAAGTTGAGTTTCGTGCCAATCTTGGGATCCGGAGTACATTTGTTTGGAAACGAATTTTTCCCAAGTAGACATTGGCCCTACAAATCTCCCCACGAAATTTTATAATTTTTGGAGATTTGTACAGTTGTTTATGGATTTCTGAAATTCGACTGAAAATCCTAAAATTCAGGTACCAGTCGACTGCCCTGGGGGCAGTCGACTGGTCTTAGCCCAGAAACATTCTATGAGTTTTGGGAGTCAACTGCCCCAGGGGCAGTCGACTGGTCTGTAGGCTGAAATTGAAATAGGTATATTGGACAATAAAAAATTATAAATTTGGATTAAAAGTCTTGATTATGATCACATATTCCTTAAATGAAGTGTTATCTCATGAGTTAATAAGGCTTTATTGATATTAAAGGAGGATTGATAAGAGATAAGAAGGAGAATTCTTTTTATTTTGAGGATATTAAAAGAAAGAGTTAAGGACAAATTCCTTGTGGAAATTGATGATAGTTAGAATCGGCAAACACACGGAATCATAAATTGAGGTCAAAATTCATACAAAGTGCCCATCTTTAAGGAAATTAGAGGATTGTACCAAAGTTAAGCATATTTGATAATCTTAATCAAATCATATTTTTCTAGGATAGGGCATATCCTAGCAAATGTGCTTGCAAACTCTTAGGACTATTTAAGGGGTTTGTTGAGTTCTTTTTGGCACTAGGGATAAGGTTGTTTGGGGGGGCAATCCTTTAATGGTGGCCAAGGGAGAAGAACGTGGTTGTTAGGTTGGGTAGAACCTAACTTGGTGTTAGGGTGTTAAGTTGGGTAGAACTTCACCTTGGATGGAAATTGGGAGAAGGCATAGGTTAAGGGGGAGGTTGCCTCCTTATTTGCCTTAATTTTCATGAAATTTTGGGTTTGTGTCCAACTTGGGAACCGTGATAGATACATGGTGAAATGTATTTTTCCCAAGTAGGTATGGGTACCACAAAGTTCTCCATGAAATTTGAGAATTTTTGGAGAATTGTGGAATTTCTGGTGCATGTCTGAATTTGGCCAGAAAAGTCTGATATTCATAGTATCAATCGACTGCCCACGGCTGATGTGTGTATCAGCAGCTGGTTTGGTGTCCAAATGGTGGAAAACAAGTGTATGGGGGGCTCATACACATTGTTTATGATCATTAGGGTTTCAAAGAATCAATAATTGGGATATTATTGAGGTCTTTTTGATGTTAGGCAAAGGTGGAGAAGTTTGGGTTTAAGTTGGGAAATCAAACTTACCTTTGCTAGAAACCCTAGGTTTAGGGGGAGCTTAGTTTAAGGGGGAGCATGGTTGCTCTATTCTTTGCGTAAGGGGAACCTTGGAGAGGTTCTTAAAAAGCCTTTGTAAGTCCAATGTAGGGGGAGCTTGGGAGAAGCTTTAAAAAGCCCGTTTTAGGGAAAAGTCCTAGCTTAGAGGGCTAGGTGAGAAAATTTCTAACTTGGAGGGTGAGGTGTGTAAAAGTCCTAACTTGGAGGGTTAGGTGTGAAAAAGCCCTAGCTTGGAGGGCTAGGTGTGAAGAAATCCTAGTTTGGAGAGCTAGGTGTGGAAAAGTCCTAGCTTGGAGGGCTAGGTTTGGAAAAGTCCTAACTTGGAGGGTTAGGTGTGGGATACCTTGGGATAGGATCCATTTTTGCATTGCATATGCATTTGTTTAGCATGGTTTTTGCTATTGACTACTATCTTGTTCCCCTAACTTAAACGTATTGCCAAACATCAAAAAGGGGGAGATTGTTGAGGCAATCTGTGGTCAGGAGTGACCAAGTGTTTTGATGTTTGGGCAAAGGGTTTAAGTTAGGTTTACCCTTGTGTTCTTATATGTGTATGTTGAGTGTGCAGGTTGTACAGGTACACATATGGACTTGACTGGACAGCCTCGGTACGGTGAAGGGTGGATTGGAGACAAGCTGGAGGCTTGTGTGCACCCGAGGGACCTTGGAGAGCAAGGACGATGAGCTGATGGACGGGGACTTCGAGGCATTCGTGAAGGGTGGCATGGATGCAAGCTGGAGGCTTGCGTGCGCATCCGAGGGACGACAACCGAAGATGAAGAGGGCGCGAAGGCAACAGTCGAGGCTGCGGAGGAGGAGTCAGTCGAGTCGTGAGGGTACGAGTGTTATGTGATTGTACTCGGGAAGTCCTAGGGGTCAAGTCAGGAGTGAATTGTACTCGGGGAGTGTAAACCTAGGACTAGTAAGGGACCAGTCGACTGCTCTGGGAGCAGCCGACTGGTAGTGGCTGGTGAGCTAGCAGAATTCGAACGTTGGAGTATTAACGGTCGAATTCTGAGTGGGGCAGTCGATTGTGCTGGGAGCAGTCGACTGCCAGCGAGGGTTTTCAGCCCGAGTTCTATTTAAAGAGAACTCGGTTTGGGCTGAGACTCTTGACGAAACTCACTTGGGTAAAGTGAGTTAGTAGTCTTTTGTGATCAGATAGCGTCCGAAATGTTGTGGCGAGGTTTCTCCTTAATGAGCGACAGATCTAGCCGGAGGTTATCCGGGGGTTGATCCACCGATGGATTCTTGGATTAGTCACCCGTTCGGGGTGGATACGAAGTAAATTTCTGTTGTTAGCATTGTTTATTGTCTTTTGTATATTATTGTTTCCGCTGCGCTAACAACCTTGTAGAGATTCAACCGATAAAGTGCTATTCACCCCCCCCTCTAGCACGCCAAGTCGATCCATCAGGTGGGTGGATTTAGACTTGATTGTTGACCTATCATCTTGTTTGACATGATTGACTTTTGTTGACATTAATTGACTTGTCTTTCTTATTTAATTGTGCTCTATAGAATAGGCTTATTTATCTATTATTTTTACTTAACCATTTTCTTTAACTATTTTTAAACTTATCTTCTTTAACTGCTTTTCAAAAATCTATATTCTTAAAATCATGGTTTTTCTTAAAATTTTTACCTATTTTCCAACTTAGTTTTCAAAAACATGCCCCCCTGAAAATTAGGGATTTCTTCGTTATGGACTTAGCTTAGAACTTATCCTTAGATTGCATGCTCCTATAGATTTAGAAGACATCATCTCACAAGCACATTAAGATACCTTGATTGACAACTTAAACTGGGTTGAGATGCATAGACCTACAAGCCTTGACTCAAGATGATTTAAACCAGTGCATCTAATGTAGTTGGGGTAATAAATACCACTGAACGTTAATCAAGTTAAGGAATCAAGCTTAGAAAGTATAACTTGATAAGACTACTTAACTTGACTAACCAATGTGAAAGCTACTATTTTATAACAGTTAGTAAGTAACAAATTGGGTTAGACAAGGGCCCAAGAATTTTTTTTTGTTGTTTTTAATTATTTTTCAAAATAATTGCATATTTACTTTTGAATGCTTAGACACAAATCATGCTTGGACTCAAATGGATGAATTAACTGTTGAGGCAATCGACCCTTAAATGATTGGAAGATCATGGTTTTGATGTGTGGACGAATAGGTTTAAAGTTAGAGTGTTATGTTGTATTTGATATGTGTGATTGAGTTTGCAGGACTTGGAGAATCACACTTGGTGGACCTATCCGAGGGACGAGAGCCGAGGGAAGAGAGCTCCAAGGGCAAGCCGGGAAGTGGACTTCAAGGGCACACGTGAAGGGTGGCATGGAGGCAAGCCAAGGGAAGACTTGCGTTCGCATCCGAGGGACGATAGCCAGAGGAAGAGGACTTCAAAGGGCGAACCAAGGGAGCAAACCTGAAGGCACACGCGAAGGAGAAGGTCCGGAGTGGCTGGAGCTGAGTTGGGAGGCAGGGCAGTTGACTGGCCTAGAGGCAGTCGACTGCCAAAACCCATAGAAAGTTCGCAGCTTCAGACCAGTCGACTGGCCTTGGGGCAGTCGACTGTTATACCCCGAAACTAGCCGTTAGCTAGCCGTTGGACAGCATTTAATACTGGGCGAGGGCAGTCAACTGGTGCGGGGCTGGACAGACTGCGAGTCTGTCCTTTTCACCTATAAAAGGAGCTCCTCGTTACACGTGCACGGCACGATTCCGTACAGTAACGAAATGCTGCCCAACTGGAAGGTGTTCTTTCTTCCTCTCACTCATTCTACTCTATTATGTAAAGAGGAAGATCGCCGTTGTAAAGGTTTCTCCACCTAAAGGCGGTTTTCATAGTGAAAGTGGTGCTCGTAGCGTGGATCCTTGGATTAGTCACCCATCTGGGTGGATACCAAGTAAAATATTCTTGTTAGCATTGTTTAATTTCCTTTACATATTATTTCCACTGCACTAACAACTCTGTAGAGATCAAAACGATCCGAGAAAGTGCATTCACCCCCCCTCTGCACGCCTAAACGATCCTTCAGTTGGTATCAGAGCCGGTGCGTTTCGGAAGATCTAACAGTCAACCGGAGCAATTGTAATGGCATTTCAAGAGGGATACTCCACTGCACGACCACCATTCTTCGACGGGAATGACTTCGCGTACTGGAAAGGTAAGATGCAATACTACCTCATGAATGATATTGAAACTTGGATAAGTGTTGCAGATGACTTCGAGGCGCCCGTCGATGAAAGAGGAGACCCAACACCTATGAGATCATGGTCTAAGGAGGTGATGAAGAGGGCGCAATCAAATGCCAAGGCCACCACCACATTGTAATGCGGGCTCTCGAAGGAGCAACTGAACAAGGTGGGGTCGTTCAAGAGCGCCAAAGAACTATGGGACAAGTTAGTTGAACTGAACGAGGGATCAAACGAGTCCAGAAGAGCAGAGAAGGACTTGTTGGTGGCCCAACTGCAATCCCTTTCCATGAAGAGCAACGAGACCGTCAGCCAGCTGCATGGAAGGGTAAAGGAAGTAATAAATGAGCTCCATGTGATTGGTGAGAAAATAGAGAATCGGGACATGGTCAGGTATGTTTTACAAGCCTTCCCGAGAACCACCCTGTGGGTATCCATGGTTGATGCTTACAAGGTATCGAGGGACTTATCCTTAGTCAAATTAGACGATCTATTTTGTGAATTTGAACTGCACGAGCAAGCTAACATTTCGACCAAAGAGAAAGGTATTGCTTTTGTTGCAGAAAAGGAGAAGAAGAGGAGGAAGGAGAAGAAGAAGGTGATCTACTCATCGTCATCGGACTCAGAGGAGTCAAGCGCCTCTATGGATAGTGACCAAGAGGCCTTTACGGTAAGGAAATTTCGTAAAGAATTTAAAAGTTTTTCTAACAAGTCATATGCTAGGAAAGGGGCCAAAGGTAAGGGTAAGGCCAAGGACATCATATGCTACAACTGTCACCAAGAAGGACATATGAAGAACGAGTGTCCCCAGTTGAAGAAAAGGGATGACAAGAAGGAAGAGAAGAAGAAGAGTGACAAGAAGAAGTCAAAGGGAAAGGAGAAGGGCGCCACGAACCTCAAGGCAACGTGGGACGATCCCTCATCTTCAGAGGAAGAAGAAGAGCAAGTCTCCCACTTCGCTCTTATGGCACAAGATGACTCAGACTCATCGGATGATGAACGAAGCTCAAGCAGTGAAGATGAGAGCTCCTCCACTTCATCATCAGAGTCAGAAGCGTCGGTAAGTGAGGTATACCACTTACCCTCCTCTACTTTAGTGAAAATAATCTCCAGGACGAACATGGACTTAGCTAAGGCTAGAGGTAAAGTTAAGGATCTCAAAGAACAAATTGCCATGCTTAGAGTAGAAGCTATTAAACATAATGATTTGCATGCTAGCTCTACTTCTTCACATGTTTCACACCTTGAAAATGAAAATAGAGAATTAAGGAAACAGGTAGATGACCTCACGAAGGCCCTTAGGAAATTCCAAGTAGGATCTAGCAACCTAGATATGATCATCAACAGTCAAAGGGCTGTGTATAACAAAGCCGGATTGGGTTATAGGCCTAAGACAAAGGAGGTAGCCTTTGTCTCACTTACCAGTAGGATTGGTGCATCTAGGAGATTAGGGGCTAAGGGAACCACAAAGAAGGCATGGGTACCTAAGAAATTTACTTATATTTTCAAAATTCATGGCCTCTGATAACTAATTTTTTTTAAAATTTTTTTCTTAATCAAAATTTTTTTGGCAAAGGGAGAGAGTAGGGAAAAGTAAATTTTCAAAGAATTTTTTTTCCTCCTCTAAATTTTTTTTTGATATATGACAAGGGGTAGAGTAGGGAAAAATGTTAGTGTTAATAGTTAAAAAGTGTATTTTCAAAGATTTTTTTTTCTAAAACTCTATTTCAATGAATTTCAAGTGTATTTTAAAAAGTTAAAATTATTAAAAAGTGTATTCTAAAAGTTTTTTTTTAAATTGTATTTTAAAAGTTAAAATTATTCAATGAATTTCAAGTTTTTATTTAGTAATCTACTTCTTCAAAACTCTATTTATTCAAAAGTTAAAAATTTTCAACTTCACTTAGAATTTTTTTTTAATAGTAATACATAGAATTTTTCAAAGTAATTAACTTTTTCAAAAGTGATACTTAGGATTTTTCAAAGTAATTAACTTTTTTTAAGTGATACTTAGATCTTTTTCAATGTAATTAACTTTTTTTAAGGTGATACTTAGAATTTTTTCAAAGTAATTAACTTTTTCAAAGTGATAGTTAGAATTTTTCAAAGTAATTAACTTTTTCAAAGTGATAGTTAGAAATTTTCAAAGTAGTTAGAAAAATCTTTTAAATTAAAAATTGAATGTTTTTTAAAAGCTTCAGGGGGAGAATTTAATATGAAGGGGTACTTCATGCATTCTTTCAAATTTGCAAGTTTTTTGTAAATTAAACCCAAATAACAAATATTTGAAATCCTAACATATCAAGGGGAGATTACTTATTAAGGGGGAGATTTACATAGTCTATTTTTTTCAAATATTTATAACTTTGTAAATGTTATTTTTACTCTTTGAAAACATGTTAAACTCGATTTCTTTGAATGCCTTTACTATTGATTAAATTATCTATTTTAATTTAACTTTTGAATTGGGTTAGCATATATCAAAAAGGGGGAGATTGTTGGTGTCGGAAGCACCATATCGAACCTGGTTTTGATAATGACAAAGGGTTCAATGTTAAGTATATTTTGTGATTTAACATATTTGACTATCTGTGCAGGAAAGTCCTAGTTTGTCTAGCTACAAAGTCTTGACCTGCAGGGTTAAGCACGAAGTCCTGGTCGAGGACTAGGCACAAAGTCCTGGCTGAGGGCTAGGCACCGAAGACCTGACCATGGGTTGGGCATTAAGTCCTTGTTTAAGGAATTGGGTACCAAAGACCTGATTTGGATGATCAGGCAGAAGACTTAGCCAAGTGATAAGTACCATTTTATTGATTATTTTAGTTGCTAAAATCCATGTTTGACCCATATTTTACTTGCTTAATTGTGAATTTACCCTAGGTTTTAGAACTTACTTTTATTTTGGACTTAATTGCAAATCTTGATATATTTGAATTATTTTGCCACTAAATTTTTGATCTATTTTTGTAGGCATGAAAGGATCATGGACCTAGGGCATACTGGGTCAAATTTGAGTCGAAAGTGGACCCGGATCGAGTTATCAAGCTTCGGATTAATCTGGGTCGTCCGATTCAAAAGCGGCTAGATCTGAGCCATCTGGGACCATCTGAGGCAATCCGAGCTAGGGCTAGGGCTGATCAAGCACTGAGATCAAGATCTGAGACTTTCATCCCAATCAGAGATCATCCGACCGTTGGATCGAGCTTAGAGGGATCTAGAGCGTCCATTCAAAGATCAGGTTGATCCGAGCCATCCGTTGCAAATCTGGAGGATCTGAGCTACCACGAGGCAGATCCTGACCCTTGATCAACATCTGGAAAGTTTGGGCCAGATCGGATGAAGATAAGCCGTTGGATTGAGTCAAAGAAATCTGGGTCGTCCATTGTTAAGTATTTAATCACAAATTCCCTCAACTTTCAGCTTCGTCGCGTCTTCTTCGCCGCAACCGAGTTCTTCAGCTTTTCTTCAAGTTTTACTTCAGTTTTTCTTCATTTAAGGGGCGCGACCCCTCAATTCTTCTATTAGATCGAGTGCTAGGTCATTGGGAAGATCATCCGTGAAGTTTCTAGCCTCAATTTGCCCATGAAACAGAGCTGAGTGAGGGTTTCCTCAGCTCTGCCGTTTGCTTCCTTTGGATCGGTTGTGCTCCATTTCCATCCACCCATGCAGTTCAGAGGGGTTTCCTGGAGTGTTTGGATCATCCACAAGCTGCAGCGCAATCAGACACAGCTGAATTGAAGGAATTCAAATGGAAATTTCAGATTTGAGCAAGCTGAGTTTGTAATGGATCGCAGATTGAGTTTTTCCATTGATTTGCTGAGCTTAGGGATTCGAGGCTCACCCTTGCATGACGAACAAGGAGTTCTTGAGCTAAGGGAGTGATTGAGGATTAGTTTTCTTTATGTTTTTTCAGTTGTTTAGCTGAAATTTCATTTCTGTCGTAGCTTCATTTCTGAAATTTGTTCCAGCTATTGTAATCTTCGTTTCCGAATTGTCTCTGGAGTAGTTAAGTTTCAATTTTGCAAGTAGTAAGCTAATGAGTTTGTTTAGTGCACAATTGCTTTTAATTTCAGTTTATTTCATGCTTAATCCTTGTGTTTCAGTTTGGTTCAGTTTTTTCCCTGTTGTGTATCAAGTCTTCATCATGCGTATCCGTTTCCTTAATTCTTCCCTGCGTATCTGTCCTTTAGTTCCCGCACTTCATATCAGTTAGTCTAGTTTAATTCCGAATCGTTTCTGATATTAGTTTGGTATAATTGATCTAAATTACTTTATGTGTTTCTGAATTTATTGTTCCCTGTTTTCAGTTTTCAGTTTCTGCGCATCTTTTGTTTCTGAACTCAGTTTGATGTCCTGACTTTTGTATCAAGAGATTATCTTTTGAATTCACCTTGAAGATTTCTTCAATTTGCATAGCAAGTGATCTAGAGTTCTGCATTTGCTTTCCCAAGCCTGCGAATCAGTTTGCTTGAGTTTCAATTACATTTCTGCAATTGTTTCAGTTTGGATGTGCTGAAGTTGTATAAAGTAAACTGAATTTTGTATCAGAGTTAGTAGTTCTTTGAATCTTTGCTGAAGTAAATTCATGCATCGATCTCAGTTTGGCTATATGTTCTGCATTTGATATGAATCTGCAATCCTGTCTTCAAGTTTCTGAAAATTCTGCAGTCAATTTCTGCATCAGTTTGATTGGAAATTCTGCACTCCAATCAGTGGCTGCACTTCTTCCTTCAAAATTTCTGCAATGTGCCTGAATTGTAGTATCCCTTCTGCATTTAGTATCAGAATTCAGCAACTAGCTTCTCTATCCTGCATGCCATGATCAATTTATTTCTGCAAGTTGTGTCAAGTGAAAACTTGTTTCGGATTAGTGATTAGCTTGATTGGCACTTGTTGTGTTGAGTTCCAACTTAGCTGAAGTTAAACCCACTTGTCAGATTGTATTGTGCTCGGAATAAATTGGTTTTACAACTCATTTGTTTCTGAATTTTTCATCTTTATTTCAGTAAACCAGCTTGCATTTCTGCACTTTGGTATCAAGTGAAGCATTGGCACCACTTTTGTGTTAATTGTTCATTGATTGCTTATCATTTGGGTTGTTTTGAGTGGAAATTCCTGAAGCTAATATCTGCATTAGTATCAATCGGAATTGATTGATTTAATATCAGATTTGTTTTCCAAATTAAGCTAAGTTGCATTTAAGCTTCCATTTGTTTGAGTTCATTGGTTAAATTACTTGGGTTAAGTTCCATGGTTAAGTTTCCTTCTTTGCATTGTGTTTTCAATTCCGAATTCAACCCAAATCCCAAATATTTATTCGAAACCCAAAAATAGTAACGACACATAAATACAAGCTTAAATCACACAACATCAACTAGCCCTAGGAAAAATACGACCTGTGGCCCCTTTACTACGTTTTCATTCTTTGATTGCAAAAAGGGTTTCCAGCTTACACACATCTAAATTTTGAGACCCACACTTTCGTGACAGCCTCTTTTGGGTCCATCAAAATTTTTGGCACCGTTGCCGGGGAAGCAACTAGTTGATTTGTTTGATTTTTGCTTGTGTGCTTATGGGCATATCATTTAATTCTATTTTCTTGTGCTTTATCTTTTGTATACGGTTGCTGCCATTTTTCTTGTTTGCTTTGTGACAGGACTGCCAGTTAAAAATGTTCTCATCTACTTACCAGCAGGCATGTCCACAATTTTAGCAGAACCAACCTTTCAATCAGCCACCAAATCAACAATTTCAGCAGCCCTATTTGAATTTCCAGCAAGCAAATCAGTTTTTTCAGCCTAATTGTCAGCCAAGTCAGCCTTTCCAAAATTTTCAGCCAAATCAACCAAATTTCCAACAAATTCAGAATGGGCAGCCATAATTTTCAATTTTTAAGCAACCAATTCAGCAATTCCAGCCCCAATTTCATCCACCTTATCAACAAGATCAATCACCTTTTCAAGGAATTCAGCAAGGGTGTCAAGATAATCTGAATTTTC
Source organism: Boesenbergia rotunda (assembly GCA_024364735.1). Lineage (NCBI taxonomy): Eukaryota > Viridiplantae > Streptophyta > Magnoliopsida > Zingiberales > Zingiberaceae > Boesenbergia > Boesenbergia rotunda. Next base: position 329,805 of record JAGFNQ010008265.1, on the reverse strand, counting down.
AGCAACCACCCTTCCATCAAGTTCAACCAAACCAAGGATTTCAACATCTTAACCAAGATTTCCAGCAGCCTTATTTAAATTTTCAGCAGAGAAATAATCAATTTCAGCCTCAACCTCAGCCATGGCAGCAAGAATTTCAACCCATACAGAATTTTCAACAACCTCTTCAACATTCACAGCCATACGATCCAAATTTTCAGTTTCAAAACCAGAGTTTTCAGTCCCAACCATTTCAGCCTTTTCATCAACAATGTCAACCTCAAACTCAGAATTTCCAGGGCTACAATTATCAGCAAATTTCTAGCCCAATTTTCAGCTGTTTAATCAGCCCATTCAACCATTTGAGCAGCCCCAACAGTTCCCATTTCAGAATGCACAGTCTACTCTTGGTCTTCAGCAGCCTTATGTTACATTTCAAGACGAACAGGAGTTCCACACTAACCAAGGAGGCTTTGAGAATCCTAATGAGAATGAGGCTCAACAACAAAGGATGATAGAGATGTTGCAACAAATTCAAGAACAACAACAAAGGCTTCAAAACCATAGAAGACAATTGGAACAATTAGTTCATCAAATGAAACAAAGGAAAGCCCAAGAATCAGGACAATTCTCTTCTCAAGCTACTCTTAATTCTGAGGGGCATGATTATGATCTAACTTTGGGGAATGAAGAGGTTGTGTCAAGTTTAAATACTCCAGATGTCGAATTTCCTGAAAAATTTCCAGCATCCAATTTTCCCATTCAAAACAGCCCCGGAGTTGATTTTTTATCAGTTTAAGGTGACCCTAGTGCATGGCCAAGTCCTTCTTCAAGTGATCATGCAATTTTGGTGGATGAAGAAGAAGAAAACATCAAAAATAGGGCACCTACAGTATGCATTCCTCCTGAAGTTCTTGTTCAAAATTCACTTCCAAATTTTCCAGCTCAAGAAGAAGATTCTGAAGCACTACAGGACCCTTCACATCTTTTATTTTGAGATGATAGTTTAATTGATGGTCCTAATTTTTCTAACATGGTTGTTGCAGATATTACTGAGGAAACATGCATGGGAGATGATTCTACAGGTGTAGGGGATTGCACTAAGCCCCAGGGACCACCACAATATACTGGTACATTAGAAGATTCAGAGGATGAACCAGAAAGTGTAGGGACTTGCTTGGTGGAAGCAAGAACCCAAGGATCACCTATTTTAGTTGAGTGCCCACCAGAACCTGAACCTGAAGAGGAGATTGCACATTACCAGGAGGATCCAATAATTACATCCACTCTTGTAGAACCTCCAGGTATTCTTCAGCACGATCAGGTAAGTATTCCTCCTATTTTTTCTGAAAATTGCATAGAGGTACCTCAAACTGATTTCATTGGTGGTGATACACTTATTGATACATCTTTTGTAGAATTTGATTGTGAAAAATTGATAGAGGTACCTAGTGTAGAATTTGTTGAAATTGAAGCATGTAGGGATACATATCATGAAAATGCTGATAGTGAAAAATTTTTAGAAGAGCCTGAAATTGATGTTGTATATTGTGATAAATCTCTTGCCATATCTTATGCTGAAGTTGAGTGTGAAAAACTTATGGAGGTACCTGAGATTGATTTTATTGTCTCTGAAACATTTCTTGATATACCTTATGTAGAAACGAATAGTGAAAAATTTTTAGAAGAGCCTGAAATTGATGTTGTTTATTGTGATGCAGCTCTTGATATATCTTATGCTGAAATTGATTGTGAAACACTTATTGAGGAACCGAAAATTGATTTCATTGGTTGTAATACATTGCTTGATACATCCTTGGTGGAAAATAATTGTGAAATTTCTATTGATGTGCCAAAAATTGATTTCATTATTTGTGATGAGTTCCTGGATGCATTTTTTGTAGGAAATAATTGTGAAAAATTTATTGAGATACCAAGAATTGATTTCATTGGATATGATGCAGTTTTGGATACATTTCATGCAGAGACTGATATTATTTCATTTCTGTCTTACCCTGCACGCTTGAGAGAGGTATTACATTGTTTTGCAGGGTCCAGAAGACTTCTGGAGTGGGTGCTCCATCTGAACAGACTCCAACCTCCTGGAAGAACTTTCAAAAGGCATAAAGAGGGAGGAGATGATTTTACTTTAATTCGAAGCACTCCATTCCTTCAATGGATCTTGAACCTAAATCGCCTTCGGCCACCGGAGCATTTTTCTGTAAAGTTCAAGTGTGGGTGAGTCCTAACTCTCAGCCACCCAGACTCCTCCACTACCACGATGGAGGCTACTTCTTGATAGACTCCAACCACCAGAAATAAACGGGAGTTTGCTCTTTCTTGCATTTTCTTTTATTGTATTTTTCACTTTCAAATAGAGTTCTTGCTAATAAATGCGTGAGTAGAATAGAATGAATAAATAGACATTGTAAATATCATGTTATTTCTTTTGGTCACTTTTTCTTGCATGACTAGGAATAAATGCATCCCTCTTGGTTATCTTCATGTCATTTTAGAGTCTTTTGAAAATAAATTAAATTTGGTTGTTAAAACTTAAGGTTTGAGCTAATGGATGAATTCTTGGATGCTTGAGTACTACTTGACTTTAGATTCTTAATTGAGGACTTGAGATGAATTATTTTTGCCTAGTGAGACTTAGCCTTATATTTGTGATACACATATGTTATTGTATTCTAGAATTTGCTTAGGTTCTTTCAAAACCATATTTCAATGATCGGATCACATCTATAGAGGCTTAATCCATTTGTTTCCCTTTCCACATCAATTTTTAGCACTAATCATGTTTATTCTTTTTTTTCTTTACTTATCTCCTACTCTTACCCTTACTTTTCTATGGACTTGTTGTTTGGGAGGTTTCTTAATGCTACTTTGCCCGAGACGAACAAAAGATTAAATGTGGGGGAGTGACTAGTGTTTTGGAAAGATTTGGTATGAAAGAGGCATTTCATATCAAGAATTTTTTTTTTTTTGCAATTATATGTGCCAAGAATGAGTTTGAGTGAGTTGGTGTCAAGAATGAGCAAGAGGATGGAAAAATTGGAGATCTAGATTCCTTATTATAATTTGAAGATCCAAGAGATTCGTGCCAAGCTCAATTCGGTTGAAGAAGAGGAATTTTTGTGCCAAAATCCAAGTGGCACGCAAATAGGTAATTGAAGCCAAATTCCTGGAGAAGTCAAGTAATAAATTGAAGATCTAAGCAATGTTGTGCCAAGGTGAATTCGGATGAGAAGAAAAAAAATTTTCTGCAATGAGAAACAATGGAAGCAAAACCAAAAGAAAATAATTTTGTGCTAAAGTGAAGAAAATTTTTTTTTGTGGAGCTAACTTGGATCGAAATTGACTTGGATCCAGAATTTGGAAGTTGGAATTGTGGAAGCTAAGTCAGTAACAATCTGATAGAGTCTGAATTTGAAGCTGACCAAATTTGATCAGGGCAGAAAATCGATGCCAAAAACAGGAAAAGGAAATTTGGTGAAGATTAGCAATTGAATGTGAGCTGAAACTGAGTTTAATTGCAAAGGGTGCTGATGAGAACCTAAGCCAAATCACTCGACAGCTATCAGAGATTATGGAGAGCAATAAAACCGAGAATATGAGATGAAAATGCAGCCGGAAAAAAATCAGATTGGTAGTGTTCCATACAAGCAGTTTTTGTGCAGAACTTGTGTCAACTTGAGGCTGAATTTGATTTTCCTGGGCTGTGAATCAGGGAACAAGGTTCAGAAATGCATCAAAGAGTATTGAGAACACCCAATGTTGACAAAATCTGGAAGAAATGTGGATGATAGCAACTCTGATCAGCACACAGAAAAAAAAGGGGGCAGTGCAGTGGCTGAAATTCGATTTGCTACTCAGTCATTTTCAAGTGGAACAATTCAAACTTTCCACTACACTACGTGATGCTAACTGATGTTAATTATTTAAGAAATCAGAGAATTGCAATGATTCTGCCGTGGAACTGAAAAGAAAAAAAAAGAAAGAAGAAGAAGTGAAAGTAGTATGCCAACTTTAAGGTGAAGTGTATCAAGAGTGAGTTGCAAGGGTTGTTTAGTGAAAGTTGTATGTTGACTATCTATGTTACTTGATATCACATGTTCTCTGATACATAACTGATCCGCAATGCTCCACTAGAAGAATTCAGAGAAGAGAAAAAAAAAAGAAAGAAAAGAGGAGATAAAGTGGCACACAAATGAAGACTTGGCACTATAAAATCATTGAAGTTTCTCTCATCCAAATTAAAAGTTTGCTCCACTACAAGTCTGACCTTGCTATAGGATAAAAGAAGAAAAAAAAATCAGAATAGAAGAATGAAGGAAGCAAAGTTGGCACGCAATATCACAAATTGGCACATTCGAACAAATAGAGTTTTCTTCACCCAAATGAAAAGCATTATCCAAGTTTTACTCCATCACACTTTTTATATAACTAGAGGACTGTAAAGAGAAGCAAAGTACATTGGAACCATTCTTGAGCAACCAAGTCTCCCACTCCATTTTCCATTTTCTTCGCTTTTACTCCATTTCTTACATTTTCCATATTTTCACTTGTTTTTGTAGATGTTGATCCTAATCATGAATAATGGTGGAGAGTAGATAATAAGCAAGCCTATGGTAGTGCAAGAAGCATGTGTGTTTGAGTGAGCTCCACTTCCATCATTAACTTAGAACTTAAAGAGAGAGCCACCAAAATTTTCCTTGAAAGGCTAGTGAGTTAAATTCATCTCAATGAATCATGATGGATTAAAAGGCTAAGTTATTGATTTAAGGACGAGATACTAATCCATAGAGCTTAGATTTTTGAGAATTGACAACCTTAGGTAATTTCTTTTCATTAGCTTCTAATTATGCTTAAGAAAATCTAGGGGATACATACATAGTAGTTTCGCGAGACGCTCAAGCTTAAGTGTGGGGGAGTTGATAAGTACCATTTTATTGATTATTTTAGTTGCTAAAATCCAAGTTTGACCCATATTTTACTTGCTTAATTGTGAATTTACCCTAGGTTTTAGAACTTACTTTTATTTTGGACTTAATTACAAATTTTGATATATTTGAATTATTTTGCCACTAAATTTTTGATCTATTTTTGTAGGCATGAAAGGATCATGGACCTAGGGCATACTGGGTCAAATTTGAGTCGGAAGTGGACCCGGATCGAGTTATCAAGCTTCGGATTAATCTGGGTCGTCCGATTCAAAAGCGGCTAGATCTGAGCCATCTGGGACCATCTGAGGCAATCCAAGCTAGGGCTAGGGCTGATCAAGCACTGAGATCATGATCCGAGACTTTAATCCCAATCAGAGATCATCCGACCGTTGGATCGAGCTCAGAGGGATCTAGAGCGTCCATTCAAAGATCAGGTTGATCCGAGCCATCCGTTGCAAATCTGGAGGATCCGAGCTACCACGAGGCAGATCCTGACCCTTGATCAACATCTGGAAAGTTTGGGTCAGATCGGATGAAGATCAGCCGTTGGATTGAGTCAAAGAAATCTGGCCCGTCCATTGTTAAGTATTTAATCAAAAATTCCCTCAGCTTTCAACTTCGTCGCGTCTTCTTCGCCGCAACCGAGTTCTTCAGCATTTCTTCAAGTTTTCCTTCAGTTTTTCTTCATTTAAGGGGCGCGACCCCTCAATTCTTCTATTAGATCGAGTGCTAGGTCATTGGGAAGATCATCCGTGAAGTTTCTAGCCTCAATTTGCCCAAGAAACAGAGCTGAGTGAGGGTTTCCTCACCTCTGTTTGCTTCCTTTGGATCGGTTGTGCTCCATTTCCATCCACCCGAGCAGTTCAGAGGGGTTCCCTGGAGTGTTTGGATCATCCACAAGCTGCAGCGCAATCGGACACAGCTGAATCGAAGGAATTCGAATGGAAATTTCAGATTTGAGCAAGCTGAGTTGGAATGGATCGTAGATTGAGTTTTTCCATTTATTTGCTGAGCTTAGGGGTTCGAGGCTCACCCTTGCGTGACGAACAAGGAGTTCTTGAGCTAAGGGAGTGATTGAGGATTAGTTTTCTTTATGTTTTTTCAGTTGTTTAGCTGAAATTTCATTTCTACCGTAGCTTCATTTCTGAAATTTGTTCCAGCTGTTGTAATTTTCATTTCTGAATTGTCTCTGTTGTAGTTAAGTTTCAATTTTGCAAGTAGTTGGCTAATGAGTTTGTTTAGTGCACAATTGCTTTTAATTTCAGTTTATTTCATGCTTAATCCTTGTGTTTCAGTTTGGTTCAGTTTTTTCCCTGTTGCGTATCAAGTCTTCATCATGCGTATCAGTTTCCTTAATTCTTCCCTACGTATCTGTCCTTTAGTTCCCGCACTTCATATCAGTTAGTCTAGTTTAATTCCGAATCGTTTCTGATATTAGTTTGGTACAATTGATCTAAATTGCTTTGTGAGTTTCTGAATTTATTGTTCCCTGTTTTCAGTTTTCAGTTTCTGCGCATCTTTTGTTTCTGAACTCAGTTTGATGTCCTGACTTTTGTATCAAGAGAACTTAGTTGTTATCTTTTGAATTCACCTTGAAGATTGCTTCAATTTGCATAGCAAGTGATCTAGAGTTCTGCATTTGCTTTCCCAAGCCTGCGAATCAGTTTGCTTGAGTTTCAATTACATTTCTGCAATTGTTTCAGTTTGGATGTGCTGAAGTTGTATAAAGTAAACTGAATTTTGTATCAGAGTTAGTAGTTCTTTGAATCTTTGCTGAAGTAAATTCATGCATCGATCTCAGTTTGGTTATATGTTCTGCATTTGATATGAATCTGCAATCCTGTCTTCAAGTTTCTAAAAATTCTGCAGTCAATTTCTGCATCAGTTTGATTGGAAATTCTGCACTCCAATCAGTGGCTGCACTTCTTCCTTCGAAATTTCTGCAACGTGCTTGAATTGTAGTATCCCTTCTGCATTTAGTATCAGAATTCGACAACTAGCTTCTCTATCCTGCATGCCATGATCAATTTATTTCTGCAAGTTGTGTCAAGTGAAAACTTGTTTCGGATTAGTGATTAGCTTGATTGGCACTTGTTGTGTTGAGTTCCAACTTAGCTGAAGTTAAACCCACTTGTCAGATTGTATTGTGCTCGGAATAAATTGGTTTTACAACTCATTTGTTTCTGAATTTTTCATCTTTATTTCGGTAAATCAGCTTGCATTTCTGCACTTTGGTATCAAGTGAAGCTTCGGCACCACTTTTGTGTTAATTGTTCATAGATTGCTTATCATTTGGGTTGTTTTGAGTGGAAATTCCTGAAGCTAATATCTGCATTAGTATCAATCAGAATTGATTGATTTAATATCAGATTTGTTTTCCAAATTAAGCTAAGTTGCATTTAAGCTTCCATTTGTTTGAGTTCATTGGTTAAATTACTTGGGTTAAGTTCCATGGTTAAGTTTCCTTCTTTGCATTGTGTTTTCAATTTTGAATTGCAACCCAAAGCCCAAATATTTATTCGAAGCCCAAAAATAGTAACGACACATAAATACAAGCTCGAATCACACAACATCAACTAGCCCTAGGAAAAATACGACCTGTGGCCCGTTTACTACGTTTTCATTCTTTGATTGCAAAAAGGGTTTCCAGCTTACACACATCTAAATTTTGAGACCCACACTTTCGTGACAGCCTCTTTTGGTTCCATCACCAAGCGAGGATAACGGAAAGAAGTAGGGACAGGTCATGGTACGGACGTCTCGAGATTCGGAAGCTTCGAAGGCAGAGGAAAAGTCCAACCGAAGGTGCCAGTTGAAAAAAGGTAACTTCTCTAAAGTGGAGTAGGTGAGGGTGTGTTCCCCGAAAGAGGAAACAGTAGGCGTCGATCTGACCTAGGATTTTATTTGAAATCTAAAGTCATTATTGAACAGCTCCGACTGTCAAACATGCATTTTATTTTATATACTTTATATGTTATTTATATTTTAGACTAACCCTGTAATGTAGCTGAAGTTTTGGAGATCATCAGCCTCCGGGGTGCCCGAGAGGTCTCGGGCGCCCAAGTGGTTAGGTGCCCGAGAGGACTTGGGCGCCTGTGTATACAGGTGCTCGAGAGGTCTCAGGCTCCCCAGTTTGTTTTGTCAGCCTAGGCGAGGCTGAGTTGGCGGTTGCTAATTGGATATGCCACGTCAGCACTTAGGCACCCCAGTACACTCAGGCGCCCGAGAGAGGATAAAATTTAGCCGAGACAAGGGATAACGATGCGGCTTAATTGCTAAAGTAGAGGGTACCCCTATGCACACTCGGGCGCCCATGTGCCAGTATATAAGGGGTTTCACCCCTCAGTCATCCACATTATTCTGAATCACTTTCAAGCAACTGCAATTATGTTTCTATGCTATCTGCTCAAGTTCACTACGCTGTTACAGTCCGAGATTGACGACTCACTGCTTCGACGATGAAATGCCTTTCTTTCTTCCTTAAGCAAGTGTTGTCAGTATAATTAGCATTTCTATTCTGTACTTAAACATAGATATTTTGCGACTCATAGAATTACCCAATGAAAATGGTCAAGGACCAAGGGCCTTAGAGTATGAGCCATCACAGATTCAGAATTAAGTAAAAACAAAGATGTTAGCGTTGTTTTGACTTGACACTTTTAATTTTCGCTGCGTTTACTGCGTTCTTAATCCGAAAACATCGAATTGATATCCACCCTCTCCCCCACCCCCCCACCCCCCATCCCACTATCGATCTCATCGATCCCACACTTTAATTGTTAACTATGGCAAATCGAAACCCAGTCTAGAAATTTTTTTGAGAACTTTATTAGGAATATTTAGGGTTTTCGAAACTTCAGAGGAGGTTTATATGTAGCAGTTGGGATTACCATTGAGTTTGGAAGGTTATATGGCTTAACATCCAAACATCAGAGGGTTTAATGGGTTTAAAACATAGGTTTGAGGGTCTATCAGCTATAGATCAAATTATAGAGGGGCTAATATGCTTAAATCCCTAATTAGAAGGGCAAGGCTTGGATAAATAAAAAATGGAGGGTTTTTATGCAAAGTGTCATTAAATAAAACACCTTCATTCTCTGTCGATCGCAGTCCATCCCCTCACCCGAACAAAGCTCAATCGACACCTCTCACCCTTCCCCTTTTCTTCGCCACAGCCAACGAACCCGAGCCGCCACCTTCTTCTTCTTCTCCGTCGCGACAGAGCTTACCTCTTCGCCGTATCACAGCATTGTCGGCCCTCCCGATCTATCTTCTATCCTAAGTCACGACCTCCTCTCTTGGTCATTTGAAGGGATGAGGGTTCTTGTGGATGGGGGCGACGTCGAGATCTTAGGGTAGATCTGGACATAGGCCATCTGTTGGTTTCGGTCATGCATGAGAATCCTCTTCATGTCCCTGGATTAAAATTTTATTAATTAAAACAAATCTAGATGAAAAGAAATTTTCCAAGCGACCATTTTCATCATCGTACTAATTGATTTGAGTGATCACTTGAGCAAAGTTGTTGTTCAAGCAATCTAACTCGTCGAATCAATTAGCCGCGGAATAGATGATGAATTGATCGTCAATTTTTGTGTTTATCTTCGGGGTCCATGACAAACATGATAAGAATTAAATACAAAATGTAAGAAATAACCAAACAAGAATTATACCTCTTATTTATCTCGTGATCTTCTATTGTATTCTTATCTTCTTCTTGGACGTCGTGTGGGCGACGATCTTCCAAGAAACGAAGTCACCAACCGAAACCTTTCTTCCTCTTCCTACTTGGCCGAAACCTCCTCCTTTCTTGTTGATGTCGCACGCCCAAAAGGAGAAGACAAAACTTCTCCTTTGTTGATGCACCCATGGCATGCACAAAGTAAGCAACAATTGGAGACATGCATGCACTCACGACATGCACAATCGAAACCATCTCCTTAGTTGAGCGACAATTGCAATTGGAGATGGAGCATGCATGCACTCACGTTGAAGCAACAAGCATGCTATTGTAGATGGAGCATGCATGCACTCACGTTGAAGCTTCTTGACCGGAGGTGGCAGCGAGAAGAAGTCTTGGGCAGCGGCCAGAAGAGAAAGAGGAGAGAGAGGAAGAATAATTAAAACCATTAGGTTACTTTCTTGATGGCTCATGAGGTATTTATAGGTTACTATAGGGACCATGAGGAGGAGTTGATTTTGATCTCCTAACGGATCCTCAACCCGCCCCGTTAATAATAACCCGCTACACTAATGGGTTATTATTGAACTACCGAACCAACCCCATAATTAAATATGAGCTCAACCATATTATGTGTACAAATTTTCCCCATATTTAAGATCTCGTATGTCCATTAATTAATTAAATTTCTGATAATTTAATTAATTAATATCTAACTCCATGAGTAGTACCATTCAACCTTATCATAATGTCGGACCAAGTCCACCTGCAGGATTTTACATAATGAGCTTTATGAGCTTCTCAAGGGGGCATCATCATCCTAACGCATTAGGACACGGTTTCCTTCTATAATCAACGGCACACCATGTAAATATTATTATTTCCCAATTTACCAGGCCTATCGATTTAACAAATAAATCTCGCCAACTGGTAAATCAATGAAATAGATATTAAGTACATGTGTCCGTTATTATATCGGGATTAATAGCATGTACACCATAATATCTGAGGTCTGATTCGATTATATATTCAATATAAATCGAATCGCTTCTATATCGGTCATGCTCAATCACATAGAGTGTACTAGTGTAATTTTATGGTCAAGATAGACCAATACCAAATTACACTTCAACCATGTCAATGGTTTATCCAAAACCATCTCGATTGCGAACCTCTACTTATACTCTATAAGGGACTGATAATATGATCTTTTGTGTAACACCACACACCATATTATCTACAATGTAAAGAATTAGACAATATGCACACATATAATAAATATAAAATGAAAACAATGATCATGTGATTCTCATTCCAAAATATAGATGTCCATACAAAAGCAAGGCTTTTAGTATACATCCTAACAATCTCCCACTTATACTAAAAGACTATGCTACCATCAAACTGCCATACATCTGACTCTCATTCCCTCCACATGTCTATCACAAGCTCTCGCTGGAAGGGCCTTAGTGACAGGATATGCTAGGTTATCCTCTATTACAATCTTGGTGACAACAACTTCTCCTCGCTTTACGATCTCTCAGATGGGAAATTCCCTTCTTGACTTGGAGGGTTTCCTAAGCAACCACGGGGTTGAACATGAGAGACCCCTCTATGTCTACGGATTAAAATTTTAACCTGAATAGAGACTCGTCTCCCAAACAACCGTCTCGTCGCGTATCAATTAATTCAAGTCACAACTTAGCCAAAACCAATGTTAAGGCCTTGTAACTTTCCGAATCAATCAACCGCGGAAAAGACGACGAATGGATCGCCGGTTTTTATGTTTATAATCAGGGTCCATGACATAAATTAATTGACATATTAATTAACAAATAATTAACCCATGACAATTAATTAAACACATGCATATAATAACAAATATCACAAAAAATTAAGAACAACGAAGGAGCCAAAGAAGAGGTATACCTCGTCTTTTACTTCGCAATCTTCTACCGTATAACCCTCCCCTCTTAGACGTCGTATAGGCGACGTGCTACCAAGACGCAGAGTCACTAAGGCTTCGAATTAATCCTCCTTCTTCTCCTTTCCTTTTGTGCCAACTAAAACACTAGGGCGAGGGTTTTAAACACCGGTGCACCTCCAAGAAGAAGAAGCTGAAGTGGGGAAGAAGAAGAGCTCTCCTCTCTTGCTACCACCCTTTCCGACCTCCTCTACCACCTCCTATCCCGCAGCTACAAGCATGCAAAGGAGATGATGCCTTCTCCTCATTCTTCCTACTTGCGCCGGCCAACCTCAATCAAACAAAGCCACCACCGGCCAATGAAGGAAGGAGTCCTTCCTCTCCCGCCGCCACCTTCTTCTCCACCCTCCTACAACTTCCAATTGACCAAGGGATGAAGGAAAGATGGTCTGCTCCTCCTCAGATTGCCACCGGAACCCTAGGTTGAAGGGTTTTGGCGCCGCAGCCCTTCGGTGGAATTGGTGCCGCCGCCGACCGAGTCTCCTCCCACCCGAGCTTGCTCCGACTAAGAAGAACAGGAAGAAGCCCTCCCTCTTCCTACAGCCGAGCCTTTGATAGAGAGAAAAAGAAGAGAGGAGAAGAGAAACTCTCCTCCTTCTTCTTCAATGTCGCCGACCACCCTAGGGAGAGAAGGAGAGAGAGAGAGAGAGATTTAGGGTATTGGGGATGGATTAATTCTTAATTAATTGTAGATTAATTAGCCTCGGTATCATGACCCCTATGGGGTATTTATAGGGCTAAGGTAGGGACCATGTGGAGGAGTTGGTCTTGGCCTGCTAATGGATCCATATCCGATCTATTAATGGAGATCCATTCCACTAAAGGATCCCCATTGAACTTCCTCACCAACTCCCATATTTTCATATAGGCTCAACCTATTATGAGTCGTCCATCTCCCCATGTTTAAGATATCGAATACCCGATAATTAATTTAAAATACTGACAATTTTAATTAATTATCCTCTTGATCCTTGACTAGTACCACTCAACCTTTTCAACATGTTAGACCATAGTCCACTTGCAAGATTTAACATGACGATCCTATTGAGCTCATCAAGGGGGCATGATCATACCGACTTACCAGGACACGGATTTCGTCAATAATCAATGGCACACCATGTAGATAAAATTATTACCCAACTTACCGGGCCTATCGATCTAACAGAATAGATTTCACCCATTGGTAAATCAAAGTAATAATTAATTAACTACATGTGCCCGTTATTATTTCGAGATTTAGAGATCGTACTCCATAATATAAACCAAAGTTTTAATCCAATTTATAAAGTCAGTACAAGATTGGATGACCTCTCTTTTGGTCCTACTCAATGCACACAAATCACACTAGTGTAATTCTATGGTTAAGACAAACCACACCTAATTACACTACAACCATCCCGATGGTTCGACCAACTCCATCTCGGTTGTGAGCCTCTTTCTTATACTTCTGCAAGGAACTTAATAACATGATCTTCTATGCGTCACCATGCACCATGTTATCTACAATACAATGTATGAGACATTTTGTGCATATACTAATATAAATATGCAACGTGTGATTTTGCGATGCTCTTTTAAAATGTAGATGTACTTTAACCAAAAGCAAAGCTTGTAGTATACTTCCTAACAATCTCCCACTTATACTCAAAAGACTTTGCTGTTTTCAAAATGACATACATCTGACCCCTGGATCCTTCATATGCCTAAAAGCTCTCGCTGCTATTAAGGCCAGAGTGAAAAGATCTCCCTAGGTCATCCTCTAATGTAATCTAGGCAACAATAGCTATTCCTCTCCTGGGTGGTACTTGCGCTCTATGTGTTTTACATGTCTTATGGACTCGTGATTCCTTCAAGTTTGCAACTACACCATTTTAATCACAACATAATGTGATAGCCCTGAGCAAACCAGGAATCACATTGAAGTCCATCTTGAGGTTCCTGAACCATATAACTCTATTGATTATCTTAGAGACTGCCATCCATCCAGCTTCCAAGGTGGAGTCCATCACGCAGCCACTGCGCGACACTCTCCCATACAATGGTTCCATCTCCTAAAAGCAAACACAAAACCCCGAGGAATACTTATATTTGCCCCCTTATCTTGATTGGAATTCTGTATCCATATAACCCATAGGAGATTGGTTTGTCTGGTAAACTAGCATATAGTCCTTAGTCCTTCTCAGGCACTAATATATGTTTTTACCGCAATCCAATTTCCTTGATCTGGGTTACTCTGATATTTGTCAACCATGCCCAAGGCACAACAGATATCTGGTCTCGTTTTTAGCATTCACAAGACTTCCTATAGCTGATGCTAAAGGAACCGCCATTACCTGCTCTATCTCCTTTGATAATCTGAACATATCACTTTAGATAGAGTAGCTCCACATTTGAAAAGTACAAAACTTTTCTTGGAGATTTCCATGCTAAAACGAGTTAGGATAGTGTCTTGAATGAAGCTAGGGATAAGCACATCATCCTTGTCTGGAGATCCCTTAAATCTTTGATCCCCAAGGATGTGCCTTACTATTTCCAAGTCCTTCATAATTGTTTTGGATGACCATACCCTTACGTCTCATAGTATTTCATTATTGTTGTCAATCAACAAAATATTATCTACGCATAGCACAAGAATACCACTTTGTTTTCTATCACATCACTTATATGCACAATCTCATCCGTCCTTTGAACAAATCTATATGACTGGATTTATCTCTTCAAAGCGGATGATCCTCATCGTCGGTCTAGGGATCCGGTTCATGTTCACCAAGGACCCAGTTGAAAGACTCTCCAATAACATGAATCCTTTAGGTTGACTAACAACCCTCCCACTACAATAAGGTATCCCCTGTGTATCTTCTGTGACACGAGGTGCAGTGACTTGTGGTATTCCCTCTTGTACATTTGGTACTAAGGTCAGAATGCCCCCTACTTAGTTACTTAAGAATAATTCTACTCATGGGTATGTGGTTTATAACATAGTCATTTTCCAAGAATCAAACATTCGTACCTACGAATATCCTCTGATCCTTAGGACCACCTTATGTTCCCTTAGGATAGACTACGAACAGGTACACTAGATTCCAACTTATCAGTATCTCTCTACAACACATTTGCTGAGCTACCCAAATCTGAAAATGTCTTAGACTAGGCTTTCGCTTAGTCTACATTTCTATGGGTTTAGTGACTACTGACCTAGATAGTATCAAGCACATACACTGTTGTAACCAGAGCATATCCCCCGAACAAAACTAGCTAATCTCAGAGTAGCATATCATTGTCCTAACCATTACCTTAAGAGACCTTTTCCTTCTCTGTGCTACACCATTCTGTTGGGGCAAACCGGGTGCAGTAAATTGGGACTTATTCCCAATCTCTGATAAGTAAGTCCTATAACTATCCCATGAGGTACTTGCCACTACGATCTGACCGTAATGTCGCCATACTTTTACATTGATGTTTCACCGCATCAGTCTTGAATTCTTTGATCTCATCAAAGTATTCAGTCTTACGGTACATCAAGTAAATGTACTTTGACCCTTGAATAATTGTTTATAAAATAAACAAAGTCTTCAAGGATACCTCTATTTTGGATAGATTAAGGACCTATACTTATCAAGTTGAACCAACTCCTACATACCTTTGGCTCTATTCCCCTTGGCTTAGAAAAGCCTCTTGGTCTTCTTACCTTCCAAGTAAGATTCAAAGGTTTTAAGGAAGATTAGTTTTCCACCACCAATGAATCCAAGGGCCCATTGACTATCAACCTTTGAATCCTACTAATGGTTAATAAGACCAAGCCTTAGAGCCTAAAGATATGTTTGGTTCTTGTTGGAAGAAACCTTTCTCTTACTTTGGTTAGATGATAACCTATTAAACATCTAATTGCATCATGAGAGCTTTTGGTTTTAAAATGAACCAATTGCCTATCTATGTACTTTAATAGATAATCCTTCTATTCCACTTTCAAAAATAAAAGCAATAGAATATCTTACTCCAGAAACTGAACAAAGTTCTTTCCAAAAAGTTAAGTACATAAAAGCAATATGTATAAAACCAAAACATTTATCATTCTATCTAAAAGACATAAATGAATAACTCCCACTGCAAAAGTCATTTCCGTAGCCTATCCTATGTAGATGGTAATCTCCTCCTCAGCTAGTCGTCGGGTTTCCTGGAACCCCTGCAAAAAGATGCAGACATAATTAGTGACATCCGTATCTACTCACCAGGTACCGGTAGATATCACCGTAAACATGTTACAATGACAAATTGAAGGATCGTTTCAGGCGTGCAGAGGGGGGGTGAATGCACTTTTTCCGGATCTTGGATCTCTATAGAATTGTTAGCGCAGCGGAAATAATATGAAAAGGAATTAAAACAATGCTAACACTTATCGTTTACTTGGTATCCACCCAGATGGGTGACTAGTCCAAGGATCCACGCCGTGAGCACCACTTTTCACTATCGAAAAGTCTCCTTGAGGTGGAGAAACCTTTACAACAAGATCTTCCTCTTTACAGATGCAGAAATACGAGAGAGGAAGCAAGAATCACTCTACAGACGAGCAGCACTTCGACACTGTACGGAACTGTACCGTGCACGTACAACAAGCGCTCCTTTTATAGGTGAACATGACAGATTCGCAATCTGTCCAACCCGTACCAGTCGACTGCCCTAGCATTAATTGCTAGCCAACGGCTAGTTTCGGGGTCCAGTCGACTGCCCAAATGGCAGTCGACTGGTCCGAGGCCACAAACTTTCTGTGGGTTTTGGCAGTCGACTACCCCAGGGCCAGTCGACTGCCCTGCTTCATAGCTCAGCTCCAGCCACTCCGGACCTTCTCCTTCACGTGTGCCTTCAGGTCTGCTCCCTTGGCTCGCCCCTTGAAGTCCTCTTCCTTTGGCTATCGTCCCTCGGATGCGCACGCAAGCCTTCCCTTGGCTTGCCTACATGCCACCCTTCAGGTGTGCCCTTGAAGTCCACTTCCCAGCTTGCCCTTGGAGCTCTCCTCCCTCGGCTCTCGTCCCACAGATATGTCCACCATTTGTGATTTGCCAAGTCCTGCAAACTCAATCACACACATCAAATACAACACAACACTCTAACTTTAAACATATTCACCCACACACATCAAAACCATGATCTTCCAATCATTTAAGGGCCGATTGCCTCAACAATCTCCCCCTTTTTGATGTGTGGCAATATGTTTAAGTTAGAGATAAATAACAGCAACAATAGCAACAGATAGTAATTGAAAAAGCATGAGACATAGTAACCCTAAGAGGTAACCTCCCCTTTAATCTATGTCTTCTGCCCATTTTCAATTCTAATCATATTCCAAGTTAAGTTTCCACTTAACAATAGCAATATATTAAAAATATAAGACATATCAGAACCTAAGAGGTACCTCCCCCTTAATCCATATCTTCTCCCCATTTTTAATCATTCAAGGTCTAAGTTAGAAAGAAAAACTTAAACCATCCATTCTAAGTTAAAACTCTAACTTAAACCACCCATTCTCCCCCTTTGACACCATCAAAATGATTGCCTCAAGCAACCAAACCCTAGGGCATCAAAAGTGAGAATTTGGAATTTCTGAAATTTCTCATAGTAGCTGAATACAGGCGTGCCAGTCGACTGCCCATGGGGCAGTCGACTGATATGCTATCAGTCTGAATTTCCAGCTTTTCTGTCGAATTTCAGAAACTTCCAGAAAATTCCAAAAATTGTAAAATTTTGCATACATGTTTGAAATGTTATACTCTATCAGGGAAAAATATTAGTCCATATAAAATTTCAAACATGCATGACTTTTGATAAAAATCCAAAAGTTTTGAAAACCACTACATTTTGTATCAAACTTTGAATCCAATTTTGCAATTATATGACTTTTAAAAACATGGCGAAGTATGTAAGGCATAAAATGATTTTTCAATGTTTAAAATGTCCAACTATGATCTTTGGGCAAAGTGTCCATTGATTAAACACTTGTCTTCCCCATAGTTGGTCTAGTTTTCATATATTGATACTTCTAATGATTCAACAATGTGCCACAAGCACAAGTGAGCCAAATATATCACCCTAATGGATCAAGCACCCTTTTTCAAGGCTAATATTTCCAAGTTCACCCTATACTTCTACAAAACACATTCCAAGTCCTCTTCTTAAGGATGTAAACTCCGATTCGGGAAGAGACTTGGTAAATATGTCGGCTAGGTTCGACTTTAATTCAACATAGTGTAGTTCTATGTCTCCCCTTGCCACATGGTCTCTAATGAAGTGATGTTTCACTTCAATGTGTTTTGTCCTAGAATGGTGAACCGGATTTTTGGTTAAGTTGATTGTGCTTACATTATCACACAAGACTTTGACCTTGGTGTAATGCAACTCATAATCCTCTAGGCTGTGCATGATCCAAAGGAGTTGGGAAACACATCCACCCATTGCCACATATTCCGCCTCCGTTGTTGATAGGGCAACACATGGTTGATTCCTACTACTCCAACTAACTAAGGAAGATCCAAGGAATTGACACCCTCCACTTGTACTCTTCCTATCTAGCTTACACCCCACATAGTCCGAGTCGGTGTATCCAATTAGATCAACACTAGGGGTTCTAGGATACCAAAGTCCAACATTGAGGGTCCCTTTCACATACCTTAAGATCCGCTTAACTACAACCAAATAGGACTCTTTGGCACAAGATTGGTACCTTGCACACATACCTACCGCAAAAAGTATATCGGGTCTACTAGCGGTTAGGTATAGGAGGCTACCAATCATGTTTCTATATTGTTTAGAGTCTACCATTTTCCCTTCAATGTCACTATCCATTTTCACATTGGTTCCTATGGGTGTAGATGTTACCTTAGCATTTTCTAAATCAAATTTCTTTAACATCTCGTTAGCATATTTGGTTTGAAAGACATGTGTACCTTCATTAGTTTGCTTAACTTGAAGGACTAAGAAGAAGGTTAACTCTCCTACAAGACTCATTTCAAATTCATCTTCCATACACTTGATAAATTCTTGTAGAAAGTCATTATTTGTTGACCCAAAAATGATATTGTCTACATAGACTTGAGCAACAAATATGTCCTTATCCTTAGATTTTAGGAACAATGTAGGGTCAATTGTTCCTCTCCTAAACCCCTTAGACACTAAAAATGAGGAAAGCCTTTCATACCAAGCCCGGGGAGCTTGCTTCAATCCATATAAGGCTTTTCTTAATTTGTAAACGTGTCTTGGATTGTTAGGGTCCTCAAACCCGGGGAGTTGTTCTACATAAACCTCTTCCTTAATGATCCCATTAAGGAATACCGACTTCACATCCATTTGGTGGAGTGTGAAACCCATGTGAGCGGCATAGGCTAGAATTCTAATTGATTCTAACCTAGCTACGGGGGCATAAGTCTCATCATAATCTAGTCCCTCAACTTGGTTAAACCCCCTAACTACCAATCTAGCCTTGTTCCTAGTGATTTTACCTTGGTCATCTAATTTGTTCCTAAAGACCTATCTAGTGGTTACAATAGTGCAATCATTGGGTCTAGGAACCAACTCCCAAACTTCACTCCTCTCAAATTGATTTAGCTCTTCTTGCATGACTAAGACCCAATCAACATCTCCCAATGCTTCATCAATGGACTTGGGTTCTAATTGGGAGATAAGAGCTATTTGACTAGTTTGATCCCTAAAGTAGGATCTAGTCCTTACTCCTTGAGTGACATCACCCACTATTTGGTCAATCAGGTGATCATGATGATGTCTCAAGGGCCTAGAGGTTGTGGGTTCATTTACTCCTTCTTCCTCATCCTCTAGGGTACTTCTTACTCCCCCTTGATCATTGCCCTCTAAATGTAGGTCTTGGATTCTTTGGGCAAGGGGTTGGACCTCTTCTATATCCTTATCAATTGAAGCCTTTCTTGGGTAGGTACTAGTTGTTTCATCAAATTTGACATTTGAGGACTCCTCAATCACTTTTGTCCTCTTGTTGTACACTCTATAACTCCTACTAGTCAATGAGTACCCTACTAGAATTCCTTCATCGGCTTTAGACTCAAATTTTCTTAGGTCATCTTTGGTGTTTATGATGTAGACTTTACATCCAAAGACCATAAAATAGTAGACTTGAGGTACCCTTCAATTCCACAACTCAAAAGGTGTTTTCCCTAGAAACCTATGTACCAATACCCGGTTTTGAATATAGCAAGCAGTGTTAACCGCTTCGGCCCAAAAATAGCTAGGAAGAGAGTATGCATTAAGCATAGTCCTAGCAGCTTCTTGTAGGGCTCGATTTCTCCTCTCAACTACCCCATTTTGTTGAGGAGTCCTTGGGCATGAAAATTCATGCTTGTATCCATTTTTAACACAAAATTATATGAAACTTGCGTTTTGGAACTCCCCACCATGGTCACTCCTAATTCGATTTATTTTGATATGCTTTTCATTTTCTACCCTCTTGCTAAATCGTATAAAAATCTCTAGGGTATCATCCTTATGTTTCAAGAAATAAACCCATGTAAATCTAGAGAAATTATCTACTATTACTAGGCAATATTTACTCCTTACTAGTGAGGGAGTACTATGACAATCAAATAAATCTATGTGCAAAAGTTCTAAAGGCAAAGAGGTAGTTGTTAGGGTTTTACCTTTGTGTGATGCTTTTGATTGCTTACCCTCTTGGCATGCATCACACAACTTGGTCTTCTCATACTTGATCATTGGTAGCCCCTACACCAACTCTTCCTTGGCCACTCTTGCAATGCTCCTCATGTTGATGTGTCCAAGTCTCCGGTGCCACAACCATCATTCTTCTTCTTTGGACATGAAACACTTAGCAACATTGTTAGTAGCATAAGTAAGATCAAGGTAATATAAATTCGCCTCTCTAAACCCTTCTAATATCATAGCACTTGATTCATTATGTCTAATGATGCATTTTCTACCATGAAATTCAACTCTAAAACCGGCATCACATAATTGACTCACACTTAATAAATTAAACTTCATATCTTTGATTAAAAGTACCTTATGTATGGAAATGGTGGGAGATACCTCAATTGTGCCTCTACCAATGATCCTTAACTTTCCACTGTTCCCAAAGGAGACTGCCCCTTCTCTTAGGTAGCTAATAGTGGTGAACTTGCTCACATCCCCGGTCATGTGTCTTGAGCATCCACTATCTACTATCCACATAGTTGGGGCCTCCTTCACCTTTACCTAAACAACATGGAAAATATACTCTTTTGGTACCCATATCTTTGATCCATAAGCATCATTTAGAAATCTCTTAGGTACCCATGCCTTCTTTGTGGTTCCCCTAGCCCCTAGTCTCCTAGATGCACCAATCCTACCGGTATGTGAGACAAAGGCTACCTCCTTTGTCTTAGGCCTATAACCCAACCCGGCTTTGTTATACACAGCCCTTTGACTGTTGATGATCATATCTAGGTTGCTAGATCCTACTTGGAATTTCCTAAGGGCCTTCGTGAGGTCATCTACCTGTTTCCTTAATTCTCTATTTTCAGCTTCAAGTTGTAAAGCATGTGAAGAGGTAGAGCTAGCATGCAAATCTTTAAGTTTAGTAGACTCTACTCTAAGCATGGCAATTTCGTCCTTTAGATCCTTAACTTTACTTCTAGCCTTAGCTAAGTCCATGTTCGTGCTAGAAATTATTTTCACTAAAGTAGAGGAGGGTAAGCGGTATACCTCACTTACCGAAGCTTCTGACTCTGATGATGAAGTAGAGGAGCTCTCATCTTCACTACTTGAGTTTCGTTCATCGTCCGATGAGTCTGAGTGATCTTGTACCATAAGAGCAAAGTGGGAGACTTGCTCTTCTTCCTCCTCTGAGGATGAGGGATCATCCCAAGTTGCCTTGAGGTTGGTGGCACCCTTCTCCTTTCTCTTTGATTTCTTCTTGTCACTCTTCTTCTTCTCCTCCTTCTTGTCATCCCTTTTCTTCAATTGGGGACACTCGTTCTTCATATGTCCCTCTTGGTGGCAGTTGTAGCATATTATGTCCTTGGCCTTACACTTACCTTTGGCCCCTTTCCTAGCATAGGACTTGTTAGATAAACTTTTAAAAGCTCTATGAAATTTTCTTACCATGAACGCCTCTTGATCGCTATCCAAGGAGGCGCTGGATTCTTCTGAATCTGATGAGGATGAGTAGACAACCTTCTTCTTCTCCTTCCTCTTCTTCTTCTCCTTTTCTACAACAAAAGCTATACCTTTCTCTTTTGCCGAGACATTAGCTTGCTCGTGTAGCTCAAATTCACAGAAAAGATCGTCTAATTTAACAATTGACAAATCCCTCGATACCTTGTATGCATCAACCATGGATGCCCACAAGGTGGTTCTCGGGAAGGCTTGTAAAACATACCTGACGATGTCCCGATTCTCGATCTTCTCTCCAATCACATGGAGTTCATTGATCACTTCTTTTACCCTTCCATGTAGTTGGCTGACGGTCTTGTTGCTCTTCATGGAAAGGGATTGCAGTTGGGCCACCAACAAGTCCGTCTTGGTTCTTTTGGACTCATTTGACCCCTCGTTCAACTCCACTAACTTGTCCCACAGTTCCTTGGCGCTCTTGAACGGCCCCATCTTGTTCAGTTGCTCCTTCGAGAGCCCGCATTGCAATGTGGTGGTGGCCTTGGCATTTGATTGCGCCCTCTTCATCACCTCCTTCGACCATGATCTCATCGGTGTTGGGTCTCCTCTTTCATCGACGGGCGCCTCGAAGCCATCTGCAACACTGATCCAATTTTCAATATCATTCATGAGGTAGTATTGCATCCTACCTTTCCAATAGGCGAAGTCGTTCCCGTTGAAGAAGGGTGGTCGTGCGGTGGAGTATCCCTCTTGAAACGCCATCACAATTGTTCCGGTTGACGAATAGTTCTTCCGAAACGCACCAGCTCTGATACCAACTGAAGGATCGTTTTAGGCGTGCAGAGGGGGGGGGGAATGCACTTTTCTGGATCTTGGATCTCTACAGAATTGTTAGCGCAGCGAAAATAATAAGAAAAGGAATTAAAACAATGCTAACACTTATCGTTTACTTGGTATCCACCCAGATGGGTGACTAGTCCAAGGATCCACGCCGCGAGCACCACTTTTCACTATCGAAAAGTATCCTTGAGGTGGAGAAACCTTTACAACAAGATCTTCCTCTTTACAGATGCAGAAATACGAGAGAGGAAGCAAGAATCACTCTACAGACGAGCAGCACTTCGACACTGTACGGAACCGTACCGTGCACGTACAACAAGTGCTCCATTTATAGGTGAACAGGACAGATTCGCAATCTGTCCAGCCTGCACCAGTCGACTGGCCTAGCATTAATTGCTAGCCAAAGGCTAGTTTCGGGGTATACCAGTCGACTGCCCAAATGGCAGTCGACTGGTCCGAGGCCGCAAACTTTTTGTGGGTTTTAGCAGTCGACTGCCCTGCATCACAGCTCAGCTCGAGCCACTCCGGACCTTCTCCTTCACATGTGCCTTCAGGTCTGCTCCCTTGGCTCGCCCCTTGAAGTCCTCTTCCTTTGGCTATCGTCCCTCGGATGCGCACGCAGGCCTTCCCTTGGCTTGCCTCCATGCCACCCTTCACGTGTGCCCTTGAAGTCCACTTCCCGGCTTGCCCTTGGAGCTCTCCTCCCTCGGCTCTCGACCCTCGGATATGTCCACTATGTGTGATTCTCCAAGTCCTGCAAACTCAATCACACACATCAAATACAACACAACACTCTATCTTTAAACATATTCACCCACACACATCAAAACCATGATCTTCCAATCATTTAAGGGTCGATTGCCTCAACACAAATGAGAAAAGTATACCTAAATTATTACTCTAACGGCAGAGACAATCCGCCTTCCAATGTCCAAACTGCTTGCACACAAAGCACTTGCCTTTCGGCTTCTTTATGCAACTCTGAGATCCCTGTAATCCTGCTACTTTCTTTGCCCCAGCATGTTTCTTCTTCTTCTTTCCTTTCGGTTTATAAGTAGAAACCTTTTGAGCAATGAAAGTTTGTGAGCTCTGAAGAGAAAATGTCTTTGCCGCCTCGAGTTTTGTCAGAAGTTCTACCCACGAATATGAACATTTGTCCATATTGTAGCTCAGGCAAAACTTCTCAAAACTCTTTGGTAAAGATTGGAGGATAAGATTGACCTGAGTTTCCCCATCGATCTGTGCTCCAAGGATTTCCATCTCTTTCAGCCAAGCCATCATTTTGAGAACATGTTCCCTTACGGGCATACCCTCAACCAAGATGGTCGTTGTCAAGTTCTTCATGACCTCTTGCCTAGCGGCTAGATTATGATGCCCGAAGAGTTCGTCGAGTTTGGATGTTTTATCACTGGTAATTGAAGAAGCCTAATTTTGATGACACTCAGTCATCTCATCTGCTTCTAACCATTTCCTAAAATATTCATACTCCTCTTCATCATTAATCTCGCTATGTTTTTTGGCACAGAACTCGACAAGATCACATTTTGGTTCCTCGGCAGTAGAGACAAAGTCCATATTTAATTCCTAATCCATATTATTATTAGGGGCATTTATTTGATTTTCTCTTTGAACTAGGTCAAATGGTTTAAAACACCTAAGAATCACAACAATCACACACTTTAGATTTCGAAAATAAATTGACTCCTCAAAACAATAAATTTTCAAAATCAACCAATACCTCAAAACACCGAGAATTTCATATGCCACGATGGTGTTCACGTATAAGAATTCTACATTTGTGAGAGGAGGTTTTACCCATTAATTTTACTATCTTGTCAACCTAACTTTATTACATGTAAAATTATTAGTTGGTCCTCTTCGGCCCTACAAATAATAGCAGTGACTCCAATAGGGAGGATAATATTATTTGTATTTAAGTGTTTACCATTACATGACACTAAGAAAATTATTTCCAATTATGTGTCTTCCGATGGGGAAGTACACACGCACTTCAATAATTTTCTATAATCTTTCCTGACCTAGTGATCCTCATAACAAGCCCATCCGATGGAGAGGAAGGTACTCAGAGCCGACGCGTAGACTTGTTTGCATCACTTGTCAGATTGTAATGGAGGCCACGGGACCCTTAGGGTCCCTCTCCCACTTAGTTATTTGCATTGACAATTTTCACATGCACACAGACACAACAAGCACATTAACCAATATAATAAATATGAAAAATCCTAGATTTTCCAACTATCATGGCCTTGGTCTCCAAGGTGCCTCTAGTCATGTTGCCACCTCGTCCACTCCTCCCTATCAATGTGCAAGCCTCCATGAAGGGATCTCCGAGCCGAGATGAGTAGCTATTTATTTACATCTATTGATCCTATACTCCACAAAGGAGTGTATATGTAATCTAGATCAAAAGTAAATAAAAGCTCGGCTAAACAAGTGTCATAATTAATTACAAAAATTAAATACCTAATTTAGCCTCGTCAACCCCGAGGATTCAATTAATTACAAAACACACAATCAATCACACACAATTACCATTAATGCCATAATAGTTGGAATCTAGTGTCTACAACAAGGAGTTAGCCTACGCACATCCAAATATTATCCGGAAAAAATAAAGTACATGATAATGTGCAAAAAAAAATAACCGAATCCTAAACTCACAAAATCGGAAACTTCACTCTAATACCAATTGATGGGAAATTCACTTGTGTGGCATGGCGGGTTTCCATAGCAACCACAGGGTCGAACATGAGAGACCTCTCTATGTCTACGGATTAAAATTTTAACCTGAATAGAGACCCGTCTCCCAAACGATTGTCTCGTCATTGTATCGATTAATTCAAGTCACAACTTAGCCAAAACTAAAGTTAAGGCCTTGTAACTTTCTGAATCAATAGACTGCGGAAAAGACGACGAATAGATCGACGGTTTTTGTGTTTATAATCGGGGTCCATGACATAAATTAATTGACATATTAATTAACAAATAATTAACCCATGACAATTAATTAAACACATGCGTATGATAACAAATATCGTAAAAAATTAAGAACAACGAAGGAGCCAAAGAAGAGGTTTACCTCGCCTTTTGCCTCGCAGTCTTCTACCATATGACCCTCCCCTCTTAGACGTCGTGTGGGCGATGAGCTACCAAGACGCGGAGTCACCAAGGCTTCGAATTAATCCTCCTTCTTCTCCATTCCTTTTGCGCCAACTAAAACCCTAGGGCTAGGCTTTTCACCATCGGTGCACCTCCAAGAAGAAGAAGCTGAAGTGGGGAAGAAGAAGAGCTCTCCTCCCTTGCTACCACCCTATCCGACCTCCTCCACCACCTCCTATCCTGCATCTACAAGCACGCAAAGGAGATGATGCCTTCTCCTCCTTCTTCCTACTTGCGCCAGGCAACCTCAATCAAACAAAGCCGCCGCTGGCCAATGAAGGAAGGAATCCTTCCTCTCCCGCCGCCACCTTCTTCTCCACCCTCCTACAACTTCCAGACGACCAAGGGATGAAGGAAAGATGGTTTGCTCCTCCTCAGATTGCCGACGAACCCTAGGTTGAAGGGTTTTGGCACTGCAACCCTTCGATGGAGTTGGTGCTGCCATCGACCGAGTCTCCTCCCACCCGAGCTTACTCCGGCCAAGAAGAACAGGAAGATGCCCTCCCTCTTCCTACAACTAAGCCTCTGATGGATAGAAAAAGAAGAGAGGAGAAGAGAAACTATCCTCCTTCTTGTTCAATGTCGTCGGCCACCCTAGGGAGAGAAGGAGAATGAGAGAGAGAGAGAGAGAGGTTTAGGGTTTTACGGTTGGATTAATTCTTAATTAATTGTAGATTAATTAGCCTCGATATCATCACCCCTATGGGGTATTTATAGGGCTAAGGTAGGGACCATGAGGAGGAGTTGGGTCTTAGCCCGCTAATGGATCCAAATCCGATCCATTAATGGAGATCCATTCCACTAAAGAATCCCCATTGAACTTTCTCACGAACCCCTATATTTTCATATGGGCTCCACCTATTATGAGTCATCCATCTCCCCGTGTTTAAGATATCGAATGTGTTGGTGAGAGCCCTAGAGCCGATCATGTAATGATTGTATGGACTAATTTGTATCATATTCCTATGTATAAATAAAGGCATGTTTTATGGTTATTATACTTACGTGTATTTGTGCCAATTAGCTAAGTATAATAATGTCCTTGAGTAGAAAGTTCTTATCTATATCAATCGATTGGTTGAATCGATAGTGAGATGATATGGAGAACACTACTCTAAATTATTCCTAGTCGAGTATTAACATTCAGGGACAATGTTAATACGTAGAGACTAGCATGTAGGTCAACATGATGACTTGATCTCAAAAGTCATGGATATAGAGATATCAAGTTGACACATGGGTATGCATTGGAGAATGTATACTGAATGACCCGCCATGAGAAAGTATCATGGATCGTTATATGAGTGTCATATACTTTCTCATGTGGCTATTAGTATGACTATTAGTCCTTCGACCTGAAGTCACCATGGATTCCTACATAAGGAGTTACGTACTTTGGCTTCGTCAAACGTCACCCGTAAATGGGTGGACTATAAAGGCGATTACTGGGTATGTAACAAATTATGGAGAGGGATGTGAGTGATGTAGATGGGATCTATCCCTCCTATATGACGGGAGCGATATCGTATTCTTGATAGAGTTAGACCACAAAGTGCATGGCCATGCCCAAGTGAGTCAATATGAGATATTGAACTCATTTGATTAGTGTGAGTCTACTTGGAGTTCAAGATATAGATTGACTCGAGGATGACACGGTCTATGCCTCAATTGAGTCGATCTAGATATCAAATGGATAGAGGGACATTATCATATATTGTGAGAGTCACAATTATTAGTCACAAGGTGATGTTGGATCTCAACATTCTTGTAACTTGGGTAGCAATGATGTGTTGCTAGATACCGCTCATTGCTTATGTTTCTAAGAGGTTAGAAGCATTGCCAACGTTACAAGAACCTATAGGGTCACACGCAAAGAACAAATAGATGGAGAAAAATTGAAGTCAAGTTTGACTTGGCTAAATATGGAAAGTCCATAAAAGGCAAGTTTGACTTGACCTAAATCCAAATCAAGTTTGACTTGACTTGGTTCCACTTCGAGTTAGACTCAACATGGGAGAAGAAATGAAGTCAAGTTTGACTTGGCTAAATATGGAAAGTCCATAAAAGGCAAGTTTGACTTGACCTAAATCCAAATCAAGTTTGACTTGACTTGGTTCCACTTCGAGTTAGACTCAACATGGGAGAAGAAATGAAGTCAAGTTTGACTTGGCTAAATATGGAAAGTCCATAAAAGGCAAGTTTGACTTGACCTAAATCAAAATCAAGTTTGATTTGACTTGGTTCCAATTCAAGTTAGACTTGACTTGGTTTTCCCCCCCATTTGAATTTCGAATTCAAATTGATAGGGGATTTGGAAGGCCACCTAATGGCACTTAATGGCCATTATGGCCGGCCACCTAATGGCCATTAATGGCCATTAAGTGGCCGGCCACCCAAGGTGAACAAAAGGTGGGTTTTGTTTCTTTTTGGTGGCTTTTCTTCTCCTCCCGGATTTTTCTTCTTCCTCTCCCTCTCTTGGCCGAAACCCATAGGGGTGCTAGCACACCAAGGTTTCGATCCATCTTCTTTTGTTCGCGTGGATACATATAGAGGAGTGTCTACTTTGATACTCTACGAGATCCGGCGGCCTCTTGGACAAGCAGGAAAGCGAAGGGCTACGCGTCAAGGGTAATGACCTTATCACGTAGATCTAGTGTAGATCTAGATATTAAACTCGTACTCGTATTTGTTTTATAAGTTCGCACGGATCCATGGCCGAGATTCTGGGGTTTCCGCAATGCAAAAAGCGGTTTTTGCGGCCTAGAATTTCCAACAGAATGTGTAACGCCCGCCCTTATATCTACTCTCGGGGCGGGGTTACGTACAATCAATCATATAATTTTTTTTAACATAAAATAAAAACAAAAGTGCAAGGACTAAGTACTGAGCATGCTTGTTTAAAACTATCAAGTGATATTTACAAGTGCTAAGCATACTAGTCAGTGCATGCCAATCAGATATCATGCTTTAAGGATTAGAACATGGTAGGTGCATAGCAAGTTCAGTAACACATAAATCATGATAGTGAGGTTATACATCTTGTAGGATCGGAATGCACGTGAGAGGGGGGGGGTGAATCACGTGTGTTTAAAAAAAATATATTTTTCAGAGTAAAAAGAATGTGTTCGTAAAGTCGTGCACAGCAGAAACAAAAGAAACGATAAAAAACGAACACACAACACACGAATGAGTTTTACTTCGTTCAGAGCCTTCGGCGACTCCTACTCGAAGGCCCAGGTCCCTCGGACCTTTTCTGTGGGCAATTCACTAAAACTCTCTACCGGGACCCCCGGTAGAGTAGGCGAATACAAAAGATAGAGAGTGTGACAACCTCACACTCTCTAATAGAAATGAGTACAGATACTGCAGTAATAAAATCGTTACCAAAAAAAATTATCTGAATGAGTTTGGATGTTAAGGGTGGTCTTCCAGCAGTAATTGGACGTAGACGAGTTGGAAGACAGGCCGTAGCCAAAGAGCGTGGAAGCACCGAGCGTGAAAGCGTGAAGAAGAGATGATGGCGTGGTGTTTTTTTTCTGTGCTAATTCTCATGCTTTTTATAGAGGACTTCTCGAGCTTTGAGTTTCATCCAGATCCTATTTTTGTGCAGCGCTTTATCCATCATTTGAAGTAGCACAACTCAATATGCTTTATCCATCATTTGAATTTCTATTAACAAAAAAAATAATAGGAATAGAAATTCATCTTACCCAAGCTGTGGATAATAATAATAGGAATGAATTTATTATTATTAATAAGAATAAATTTATTCTTTAATAAAATTTCAAATTAAAAAATAATGAGGAGTAATTTTGCAGAATTCACCTGCAAAATCAACTTAGTCCATATACCAAATAAACCCTGTAAACCAGAGTTAGTATAATAATAAAATGGACTAAAATGTGAAATATTCAAAGGTAATTAGATCCCGTCCACATCCGGACCAGGATCTAACCAGGACTCAACTTAGATCACCCAAATGGGTCTAAGTTGGACCGCGCCTAAAGTCCCAAAATGGGACTCGTCCTCACTGGTTCGCTCCTCCAGTGACTTACCTTACTTACCCTTTGTGCAGTTTTACTTGACTTCTTGACCTACCAGGACTTTTTGTCAGGACTCAACCACCCTGGTCTTTCTGCCAAGTCTCCACCAACTTGGTCTTCAGCCAGTTGTCAGGCCTCGTGGACCCAACTGGACTTTCTGCCAGGACTCAACCATCCTGGACTTCAGCCTAGTGTCTGGTCCTAAGTCTTTCAACCCTGCACACTTGGTAAAGAGGTTAGAACCATAACAACCTAACTTTAACCTGTTTGTCATTCATCAAAACTTGAGTTTGACCGTTAGTGTAAACTACACCAACAATCTCCTCCTTTTTGATGCAATGACAACCTGGGTTAAAATTAGAAAAATAATATGTAACAGCAATAAGTACACCCATAATATGTAAATGACATGCTCTAAAATCAAGGTTGTTTTAATTTCTAACTCTTAACCGTATAACCCTCCCCCTTTGGCATTCATCAACATAAAGAGATATTAGACAACCAAGTCTTAAACAAATAATAATCACTCAAGGATTAAGAAAATAAAAATGGTGCTTAAAAAACAGACCAAGGTTCTGAACTAATCCAGAAGGGGGAAGTCAAATTCTCAATTTAACATAAAATGGACTAGGTTAAAAACATAAGTGTCTAAATTTGACTTCAATAAATCATGTTTTTTTTTCAAAAGATATAGATGTAATGCTTAGAGACAAAAATCTAAGTATTTGAAACCACAGAAAATGATTGTTTAGCAAAAAGGATTTTCCAAAATATTTTCAAGGAGTAACAAAATAGTCAAACATGTTTACAAGAGTTTTTCACAATAGGTGAAAATATAAAAAAAATATTTCAAGGGTTAAGGCATTTGTAGAAGATAGGGGTAATAAGTATTTTGTAAAGAAAATTCGCCCCATGTATATTTCTTTCTTGATGATAGTGTTTTTATTTCTTTCATGAAGATAGTGTTTAAGGATAAGATTGTAAGACCAAATTTCAAGCATGGTTTTAACAAGCTAGATTCAAAGTATATTTTCAAACTATTTTCATAAAGCTAGTTTAAACAAAATAAGTGAAAAAAAAAATTCTTTCAACACTGTTTTCAAAAGAGAGAAAAAGACTTTAAAAAATTTAGGAATAGTTTGAAAACTAATTTCAAGGTTAAGTAAAATTCTCAAAACTAACCAACATATTTGAAAGACACACAAAATAAGAAAGATTTTGACTTAAGCTCCTCCTAAACTAAGTAAGAATCTTAGTCCATTCTAGATGTCTAATTTTAGTTACTAGCTAACTATCTAAAGAATAGTAGTGTTCACCAGATTAGTCAAGTCAAGTTTTAGTGTCTAGCTAAGAAAAACTACTTGACTTGATCAATATGAAGTTGGTATTTAATGCCCAGACTTGCTACGATGCACAGACTTAAGCATTCTGAAGTCCAGGCAAAGTCTTATGCATCTCACAACCGTTCTATGTTTTGCAGGCACAAGCAAATTAACCTTAATGTGTTTTGTGAGATGCGGCTACCTAGATCTATAGGTTCATGCAGTTCTAGGGGTCAAACTTAGGCTAAGTCCTCCAACTTCGAAGTCAAGTTTTAAACATTCAACTCAATTTTGGAAATACATGATCAGGTTAGTATTGAAAACTGAAGTTTGAATACTAAAATTAAGCTAATTCAAAAAAAATTAAGTGTCAAGCAGAATATATGAGTTGATTTATCAAAAAGGTAAAAATGATCAGGTTAGTCCTAGTCTACAACACACATTCCTATTAACCTCCTTAAATTGCTAAATTCAGATTCAGGTAGCGGTTTAGTAAATATATCTGCTAAGTTAGCCTTAGATTCAACATGATTAAGTTCAATTTCCCCTTTATTTACATGATCTCTAACAAAATGGTGCTTAATTTCTATATGTTTGGTCCTAGAGTGGTGGACTGGGTTTTTGGTTAGGTTAATTGAACTTAGATTATCTATAAAGATTTTAACTTTCTTAAACTCTAAGTTAAAGTCTTTTAAGGTATGCATCATCCAAAGTAACTGGGCTACACATTCTCCCATA
The DNA here is from genome assembly GCA_024364735.1 of Boesenbergia rotunda. Lineage (NCBI taxonomy): Eukaryota > Viridiplantae > Streptophyta > Magnoliopsida > Zingiberales > Zingiberaceae > Boesenbergia > Boesenbergia rotunda. Next base: position 297,967 of record JAGFNQ010008265.1, on the reverse strand, counting down.
GCTATATATTCAGCTTCAGTGGTAGATAGGGCAACACAATGTTGCTTTCTACTGAACCAACTCACTAGTGAGGGTCCTAGTAGTTGACACCAACTACTAGTACTTTTTCTATCTAACTTACAGCCAGCATAGTCTGAGTCAGAGAATCCAATAAGTTCAAATTGGGCTGTTCTAGGGTACCAAATTCCTAAATTTTCTGTCCCTTTAAGATACCTAAATATTCTTTTAACTAGGGTTAGATGTGATTCTTTAGCACAGGTTTGATACCTAGCACACATACTAACTGCAAAGAGAATATCAGGTCGACTTGCAGTTAGGTAAAGGAGGCTGCCTATGGCACTTCTATAATACTTAAGATCAACAGGTTTGCCATTTGGGTCACTGTCTATGGTCTGATTGGTAGACATAGGTGTTTTGATTTCTTTTGCATTATCCATTCCAAATTTTCTAAATAGTTCTCTAGTGTATTTTTGTTGATAGACAAAAGTACCCTCACTAGTTTGTTTTATTTGTAGCCCTAAAAAGAAGGTTAATTGACCTACTAAACTCATTTCAAATTCATTTTCCATTAAAGTTATAAATTCTTGCAAAAAATTTGAGTTAGTTGAGCCAAATACTATATCATCTACATATACTTGGGCTATAAAAATATCAAATTTTAAGGTCTTAACTAATAGAGTTGGATCAATTTTACCTTGGTTAAAGCCTTTAGATACTAGGTAGTTAGACAGTCTTTCATACCAAGCTCTAGGGGCTTGCTTAAGTCCATACAGAGCTTTCTTAAGTTTAAAAACATAGTCAGGATATTCTAAGCTTTCAAAACCTGGGGGTTGACCTACATAAATCTCTTCCTTAATTAGACCATTTAAGAAGGCTGACTTAACATCCATTTGATACAACTTGAATCCCTTATGGGCTGCATAACCTAAAATCATCCTAATGGACTCAAGTCTAGCTACAGGTGCATAGGTTTCATCATAATCAAGTCCCTCTACCTGGCTAAACCCCTTAGCTACTAACCTGGCCTTATTTCTAACTGTTTCACCTTGTTCATTAAGCTTGTTCCTAAAGACCCATTTAGTTTCAATAANAATACCTGGTTAGCATGCTCTCCCTCGTGAGTTAACTAATTCAACCATGAAGCTCCTCACACTACTCGCCTTCCTTCTTCTCATCACCCTTGCAACATCCATCAAGACATCTTCATCGACTGCAGTCTTGGCTCATCGCAAGCTCAGTCGCGAGAATCAACAACAGCAGAAGTATGTAGCTACTGCAAACATCAACCATCAGCTTCCGTCTAACAACAACAATAACAACAACGACAACGCTGTGATGGTAGGAAATGGGTTCGGTGCGGAGAGTGGAGATGAAGCAATTGGTGCCAAGAAGGATTTGGACATGGACAATCACCATACTGCTGATGCCGCAGCTTGGATAGCCGCTCATAATGGACCTGCACCAGAAAGGAAAAACTAGGGTTTGATCTACATGAATACATAATTAATATTAGTATGTGTATGAAATAAATGAGGTAGAGTGATGTTTAGTGCTGCTAATTAAGCTGTGTAATCAGCTTATATATGCATATAATGACATCTGTACTTATGCATAGTATGTATTAATATGTGATAGCTATGTAATTAATTAGCTAAATGATGGTATCATATTTTATATAAGATAAATAGATATATAGATGGCAAAATGCAATCGATCAATGATTAATTAGAACGATCGAATGATAAGGAAACACATACTGTATGAATTTTTCATTACTTATATTAGTCGATGTGTTCTTCGAGAGATGAGAAGCAAAGGCTTTCGGTACTTTGAGTTAGGTTTGTAAAGTGGGGCTAACGAGGAGGGGAAGGCATGGCGAGAAGATCAAAAGCGCCCGGTTCTTGTTATTGCTCTTCCATTCACTTCAACACTCTGATTTGATTGTGATTTTATCCTCAAGTAGAGAAGAACAGCGTGTTATCAATATTGAACAACACAACATCAACGTGGTTGAGGGATCCAAAACTCTCCCGTATCAGATTGGTTGGAAAATTTTCGATTTTCCTTTGAGGTTTGGATCTACTATACTAAACTTTTCAACAAAGATCAAAGTTATTTTTGTTAAATATCAAAAAAATAAAATTCGGCCTAGGAAATTTTGGAAAACTTTTGGTAACTTGTTATTAGGGTTCTGGACTTAAACCCTAAGTTTGGAGGGGTAAAGTGCTTAACACCTAAATTTAAAGATTTACATTATTAAAACCCAAACTTGGAGGTGTAGTTGTGGCAAATCAAAATTGATAAAATCCAAACTTAAGCGGGTGCATATACTATATACCGAAATTGGTGGACTAAATTGCAAAAAGACACCACTCCTTCTATTCGGTTTCATCGCTAAACCCAAAACCCGATCCCGACTTTTCCTTTTTCTCTTCTCCTCGCGACAAAGCACTCCACTTCGCCGGATCTCAGCGTCGCCGGCCTTCGCAATTCTCGCCCGATCGATCTGTTCCCCTCGGCCGATAGGAGGTAAGTCACATTTGTGCACCACCTTTCCCCTGATCCTAAGTAAGTGATGCTTACCGATGGGAAGATCTAACCCAACTGTGGGTTTGCAGGGATTTGGCCTCTGGTGAGTAGGGGCGACGTTGAGGTCTTAGGGTAGTTCTGGACTCGAGAAGCCGATACTTGGAACCGTTCGTTGCTAGGCTGTTGGATCGGAGCTAGAGAGGCGATTTTCCTATGCATGAGCATTGAGAGGTAAGCTCGTTGTGATACCCACTGTGATTTGGTCTAAGCTCTAGTAGTTTGATGAGGTTTGTGATTTCTGAATCGTTGAAGAATTAGGGTGGATAAGTAGAATGAACTTGTTGTTGGTTTAGATTACTGCTTCTGATGGTAACTCTATTTTAGACTAGTTTTGTTTAAGGGATTAGGTTTGTGATTTGGTGTTTTGGACTAATAGTGTGATGATACCATGGGTTCCTAGATGGATTGATAATTGGATTAATTGGTTGAGTTTAGTTGAGTTCTGGTTTGATCTTTGAGATTTCTGTAAGTAGGAGGATTGAAGGTGTATGGGAGCTTTGAGCTTTTTTGATTCTAGGTTCGATTTGGGATTGGAATGGTGGCTGGAATTAGGTGTTCTTTTTGTGTGCATGAGTCGATCTGTGGAGGCTGGTAAAATATTGTTCTGTTTGGCATGAACTTCTGTGAACCACAGATGGGTGATTTTGTTTGGTTTCAATCAGCAAGGTTAACTCGGTCTTTGATCGGAATGGTGATCTTAATGGATTCTCATTTTGGATTAGTTCTTAGTGGTTATGTGAAAAGATAGCAAGTAGAAATGTTGATGCATTTTCTTGAATTTGTGAAGGATTGGGGGTTGGAGTCTTCTGATCATGTGATTATTCCGTGTACACATTGGATCGTGGAGTAGTCTTCTGATCATGTTTTGCTCAAGGTGATCTTTTGGATTTAAACCTAAATTGAACTTAACCCTAATTATATGGAGTAATTGAGAATTAATCTTTCAATTAGGATTAATTAAATGAACAGAATAACTAGAATTGGACCTAGTATAGTTTAGTAGCTAGTTTAGCTAATTACTGTGTAAATAGCTAAACTTATATCTTTTGATATAGGACATTGATTGATTGCAGATATTAGACGGGATTTTCTCTTCAAATACAAACTACACTATGGAGGCGGGTACATCTTACTTGATTTTTTAGCTTCATTTACCTTTAAATACATAGTTGTTCTCTTATCGAAGTAGGTTGTTTTACCTTAAATCTATATCGTTTGTTTTTCTGCTTGGTACTTATTCTTTACTTGACCTTTGAGTTAAAAATCTAAATTTTCAGTTATACAAACTCGACTCTTATTTTTCTGATCCAAAGAGTACCGTTAGTACTTGTGTACTTTAGAAATATCATGTGACCTATCTAGGATTTAGTTGGCATTAGATATACCCTACCCAATAGATTAGTTGTATATTAGTTGGTTATGATTTTGGTTTGGGTGCATGTGTTGCTTATTGATTTGGTTAACCTGATTTTGTTTGTGCATATTGGTATCATACACCATATTACATTTGTTGCATGCTGACGGTTATCGATTTCCTTGTGGTTAAGTCCACCATCAGTCATATAGTGGTTTGCCCACTCAACCACTCGAGGTAGTGTAGTTATCAGAGTGTGAGCAATCGTCCTGTCTTGCTATTCTCAACCACTCATCAGAGTACGAGCAATCGTCCTGTCGTGCTATTCTCAACCACTCATGGGTAGTGGTAGTTGTTGGAGTAGTAGCCGACAGTGACACCCCCTCTATTATTTATGAGGGATAGGTAGAGCGATTGTGCTCCCCCGTTAGATACTAGATTGGTTGTGCTCTCCTTCTTAGAGTAGAGGTTGTTCCTTCTTGTTCTTGGGTATTAGAGTAGTCGTGCTCCCCCCTTTTCTTAGAGTTTCAGATTGAGATTGTTCTCCCAGCATCCTGTACACTCGATTTCAAAAGGTTGGAACCGCCAACCCAGCGGCCCCCTGATCTCTGCCCCACAAGTGTCCAGAGGGGGTAAATCACGGTGAATGCTGGGCAGGCCAAGACACCCAGGCGCGAGGGATTTTTTTTAAAACAGCAGTTGAGGTTTCACCCCTCGTTCATACTGTCGACCCTCGAACCCACACCCTCCATTTCAAGTGCGAGTGTCTTAACCAGCTGATCCAGCCCGTGGGGGCAGCATCCTGTACACTCGAGCTCTCATAGGAGATGGTTGTCAGAGTGCGTATAGTTGTCACAGTCCTTACCCAGTCGGTCACGCAGATATGTGTGATGGTTGTAGATTGGTGTGTAGGGGTGACACATATTATTGTATCATTTGCATATGTTGCATCTTGTATTTGTTTAAGCTATGATTGTTGAATTTGATTGATATGCATATATGTACTTGATTTGTATTTATTATTTGATCTGAATCTGTTCAATAGTACAAGTAGCTTATTGATTTGGTATGAGGAATTCTGATCATGCCCCACATGCAAGTTATATGGATTGTTAGGTATATTTATGCATTTGTTTATGCTCATAATCCGGAGATTGTATACCTTGTTTCTATTCGTTTGATTTACCTTATTTATATCATGCGTTTATCTATTCGCTATACTCGTAGAGTTCGAGCTCGGACTCATCACCCCTTGTTCTCATTTTTGTTTCAAGTAGTTGATAACTGTGACTCGTGCAATTAGGAGAGGATTTATCTGCCAGTCCTATAGCGTCGAGTAGGTTTGGTTTATTTCGTGTTTTGTATTTTCATATTTGTTAAATTTGTATTTATTGTTGTTGGACTTTTATGTTACTTACATTTGTAGTATGAATTTATTATGCTTATTATTTACAGTATGAATGTTAGTAACTACGTGGGTGTGATTTTAATTATTTTAATATTGTTGTTGTCGGCCGTGTGAGACTGTGCTTATTTATTGTGTGAAAAGTGTATGTATAAAGTTTTATATTGTCCACCGTACAGAGGAGATATTGCTCGATTTTCAAGCAGGCATGGACCTTTGAGGGCGTGATAATTTTGATATTAAAAGGCTAAATCTTTTAAAGAATTTGATCAATTTATTATCTTTCGACAAAGATCTATAGCTATTACGACCACAATCATAAGGAATATACTACTAATCTATCGCACTATCGAAGGAATATTTATAATTCTCTAGCTACAAGAGTCGAATGCAATTAAGTGAATTGAATATAATGAGATGAATTAGTAGAATGAAACAATAGGTTGAACTCCTTGAATGACGATGACGAGCTAAAAAAGCTGCCGGAATTAGATGCGTATGGGTTAAGTCGTTCGACAAAAAAAAGCGAAATTGCTCGTCCCAGGTTAAGTCGATCGAGCAAGTAGATTTGGTGGTGTTCGAGTAGATCGATCGTGTGGGTTCAATAAATGGAGAGATAGGAATGGACAGGTTAAGTGGTTCGACCAAGATGGGTCAATTAGACTGAGTTAGTTAGTTGGCTCAAAAAAAAAAAGTTGATTAAGACAAGACAAGATCAAATGAATGAGTCAAGCAAGTTAAACAGGTTTTAACCGTGGTTATTAAGCTAAGTAAGTTCAGAAAAATACATTGCGATCTTAATTGCGTGCATGGGTTGAAGTATTGTAAAAGATAACACAAGTCAAAAGAGATGTAGAGCGAAACAAGCTGAGTGCGAGAGCAGGTAACTAACCATCTTCAAAAATTAAATGATCAGTACGAATTAAATAGCTGAGTTATAAAAAAAAAATCGAATGATGTAAACGAAGTACACACGTAGATCATGTTTCATACGAATAATTATTTGTCAAGTGTCTTATTACTCAAGAAGAAATAAGAAACAATTTTACCATTTTTTTTTTTTTTTTGCGAAGTATATCTTTCACTAGATAGGAGTTTTCTTAATTACCATGATCACTTCCAATTTCCAAATGGCAGACAACAATCATTCCATTTGATAGGCATCGCATCCGAATATTGTCATGCCAACGCCCAAATGTCTCCCTAATGCATTGAAACAAGAAAATAAATAATAAAATTATATATATATATATATATATATATATATATAGAGTCACCTCCCATCATAATTTTTTTTTAAAAAAAATGAGATTTGAGGTGCCTCTAGCTTTAGAGGTGCCTCAAGTCCCGTCGCACACTAGCACAGGTATGTAAGAGATCACTTTATATATATATATATATATATTTTGTTGGATATCTTAGATATCTAGTGTGAATGAAAAGAGAGATGGTGAGACTTTAGTCCCGCATTGGAACTTTCTAGTGAGTAGAAAGTGAGGAGTAGAATAAAAGGACTCCTTTGTGAGTGGGACTTTAGTCCCACATTGGGAGTTCTAAGGTAAAATAGTTGGTTTATATTGTTTCACAAGTATGATAATTGTGAACAAATGCTAAGGGAGAGATTCTCTCTCACGCGTGGGTGCGCAGGGGGGGGTGCAAATCCAGGGCCCAGATTTATACTGAACCAAGTGAACTCATGTGCGTGCACGACCTGCGCACGTCGAATGTTCGACCGATCGTGGGCCTTGTCAGTTTTTGGTTCTTCTCTTCATCCTTTACTGCTTCGCTGGCGGCTCGTGGGGGCCCTAAGATATATCCAATGAGTCTTTGGGACTCTGGCTGATCTTTTGAACATGTCCTGCATCTTTGCGAATTCTGGGGCACAGCCAAGGCGACGTAGTTGCTCAGTGTATGTAAGAAGATCACGTGTCCCTTCCTTCGTTTTGCGGCAAAATCTTCTTGATACATACTACGGGCTATACGAAGCGACGACGGTAAGGGCTATCCATTCCATGAGATAACCCGTTAATGCCATCGACGTTCCGTTCTCCTATTGCTCAGAGGGATGTGTCGCAACCCTATAAAAGCGGGTGCAACGGCCCTCTACGGCCTCCTCACCCTATCTGCCGTCAGGAGTTCTCCCTGCTTTGCTATCCGTCTCGCCGTCGCGTCCCTTTGACTAGAGTAAGTTTATAGATTGAATAGCGTGCTAGAGGAGGGGGTGAATAGTGTTGATGCAGTCCGACCCTGATTGTTGTTTTGGTGTTGACATCGATTTTAGTTTAGGTTGATTATGATGATTATGATTAAGTCCTGGTCGGGGATCATGCATGGTATAGAAAATCCTAGCTTGGAGGGCTAGGTGTTGGAAAATCCTAACCTAGAGGGTTAGGTGTTGAAAATCCTAGCTTGGAGGACTAGGTGTGTGAAAAGTCCTAATTCGGAAAAGGTGGGTGAAAAGTCCTAGCTTGGAGGGCTAGGTGAAAAGTCCTAACTTGGAGGGTTAGGTGAAAATTCTCATCTTGGAGAGTTAGGTGAAAAAGTCATGGCTTGGAGGGTCAGATCCTAGCTTGGAGGGCTAGGTTTGGAAAGTCCTAATCCGGAAGAGTTGGGTGAAGAGTCCTAGCTTAAAGGGCTAGGTGAAAAGTCCTAACTTGGAGGGTTAGGTGCAAATTCCCAACTTGGAGGGTTAGGTGAAAAATCCTTAGCTTGGAGGGCTAAGGTGGATGAAACCCTAGCTTGGAGGGCTAGGTTGGAGCCCCTGGATCGGTCTGGTGACCGATCAGGGAGTTGGCACGGTGCTCCTTCGTGGATCGGTCTGGTGACCGATCCAGCGATGACTGATCGGTCTGGTGACCGATCAGGGAGTATGCGTTTCACCCATTGCTTTGCTCCTGATCGGTCTGGTGACCGATCAGGGAGCAAACAGTGAGGTTGAGTTCCCTTGCTGAACTGCTCCTGATTAGTCTGGTGACCGATCAGGATCACTGTGCAGATCGTTCTAGAGAACGATCCAGCATCGCAGGTTCCTCTCTATGATCGATCAGGACGGAGCCTGATCGGGTCTGGTCACGACCTGATCGGTCTGGGGACCGATCAGGAGGTTTCCTGATCGATCTGGTGATCGATCAGGAGATCTGGACTGCGAAGCTTAGAAATTGCCCGATAAAGGGGTGGATCGGTCGGGTGATCGATCCATAACCTGGGATCGGTCTGGTGATCGATCCAGGAGAGTCCCAAAGAAATCGCGATTTCTAATTAAGCGTTGGGGACCGATTAGGACGGAGCCTAATCGGTCTGGACCCAGCCTGATCGGTCTGGTGACCGATCAGGAGACTCTCTGATCGGACTGGTGACCGATCACTTTAATTCAAAATGCACTGTCAGACGCTCTGATCGCGTCTGAACGTATCCGATTCTCTGCGCTTAACTTCTGATTCTTGATTTACTGAGTGATATGCTGTTCTAATACTCTGATCAAGCTGCAGGTGACAGGGAAGGATTCAAACACTCAAGGAGAAGTCAATGGAGGCTTTCCTTGGAGCAGGTTTGTCCGTTTTCCATCTCAGGTTGCAACGGCTGGAGCTGCAGACTGGAGCTGCTGACTGGAGCTTGGCTGAGGGGAGCTCAGGAAGTCCAGGGAGGGCTCAGTGGTAGTTGGCGTTGGCAAGGAAGCAGCTGGAGGCTGCAGGAGATGCTGTCACCTGGTGCTGAGTGGTGAAACAAAAGGGTGGAAGCCGGCTTCGTTGAAGCAGAGTTCTAGAGTTCGCGAACTGAGTTCTTGCTGCGCCTTTGTGTTCTCCACATCTTGCTTCCGTGTTCTGAAGTTCCATCATCTTGTGCAAACAACTACAATCTGTGAAGCAACCATTCATTACTTGAGTGCTTGAAGGAGAGAACAAGAAGCTCCGAGTCCAACAGCGAGAAGACACGAGGAGAGGGCTCTTGCGTGAGATCGTCGCTGGGTGGAGCTCTGAGGGAGCTTGCTGTGTTCTTGTCTTTACTAAGTGCTAAGTATGATCTTTCTTGTTGTTTCATTGTGCTTAAACATATATCTGTGATTGAAACGCTGTGGAGAGGTTTCTCCACCGAGAAGGAGGTTGCTTTCTATCCGGTGATAACCGGGGCTTGATCTGCCGACGATCAAGGGATCGCTCACCTTAAGGGCACGCCAAGGAGTAGGGGCAAGTTATCCCCGAACCTTGTAAACCCTCCTTGTTAGCGATCTTGCTAGTTGTGTTTATTTGCCTTCGTTTTCTGTTTCTGTTTTCTGCACTGCTTTGTTTCCATTGTTTCTTCCGCTGTGCTACTGATAAGGTTGAGTGCAGAAATTTGATAAGTGTCAAAGGTCAAAGTGTTTGGCTATATTCACCCCCCCTCTCTAGCCATCCGGGTTCCAACAAGTGGTATCAAAGCAAGGGGCTCTGTTTTTGCGGATTAACAACCGAGAGCTACATCCATGGCATTGAGGGAAGGCTTCTCCACCACCCGACCTCCATTCTTCGATGGCGCTGATTTCCAATATTGGAGATCGAAGATGGAATATTACTTAAAGATGGACATCAACACTTGGTTTGCGATGAAGGAGGGATTCACCTCTCCTAAGGATGATGAAGGCAAAGAACTCGAATCATGGCGGTGGACAGCCGAACAAACTCGGAAGAGTAAAGCCGACGCGAAGGCGGTCGTCACTCTACAATGCAGCATGAACAAAGACCAACTCATCAAGGTTGGTCCTTTCACAAGTGCAAAGGACTTGTGGAACAAGCTCATCGAACTTCATGAGGGCACCCGAGATTCAAGAATCGCCAAGAGGGACTTGTTCCTCAATCAACTCCAAAATCTCTCCATGAAGGAGAATGAAACGGTAAGTGAGCTCCATAGCCGGTTCAAGGAAGTCCTCAATGGGCTTCATTCGATTGATGAAAAGGTCGAGAATTGCGACCTTGTGAGGTATGTACTAAAAGCATTTCCAAGGAATGCTTTGTGGTCATCCATGGTGGATGCCTACAAAGTATCCAAGGATTTATCCATTGTTAAGTTAGATGATTTATTTTGTGAAATGAAATTGCATGAAATGGCTAACAAAGGCCCCAAGGAGAAGGGGATTGCCTTAGTTGCAGGGGACTGATCCAACAAGAAGAAGAAGGAGAAGAAGAAGGAGAAGGAGGTCTCTTCATCTTCATCCTCTTCTGAATCCGAGTCCGATTCCGAGGAAGATGGCAGCGGCTCCTCATCCTCCGAGATGGCGAACTTTGTGAGAAGGATGATGAGAAGGGGTCGACGCTTCAATAGTAGAGGTAATTCTAGTGAAACTAAATTTGATAAGACTAATGCTTCGTGCTTTGAGTGTGGTAGGAAAGGACATTTCAAGAATGAATGCCCGAAGCTAAAGAAGAAGGAGGAGAAATCCAAAAGGAAAGAAGAAAAATCCAAGAAGAAGAAGAAGGCCTTGAAGGCCACTTGGGATGAGTCATCCTCAAGCTCATCCGATGAAGAGAAGGAGGAGAAGAGCACAAGGCATGTGACACTCATGACATTGGGAGATCAAGAGAGCAGTGATGAATTATCCAATTCCTCAAACGCGGCTTCATCATCGTCGGATGATGAAGAGGTTATGATTGAGGGGGAGCATCTATCAACTTGGTTCGTTGATAGTGGATGCTCCAAACACATGACCGGGGATAGATTATTGTTTACCACACTTCACAAGAAAAGTAGAGAAGAAGAGTCCACCCTTTGGCACCGGAGGCTAGCACATGTGAACATGAAGAACATCCGGAAGTTGGCCAACATGGGGTTAGTTCGTGGCTTACCAAGCATCAAGTACGAAAAAGGAAAAATTTGTGATGCATGTCAAATGGGTAAGCAAACAAAATCTGCACATAAAGGTAAAAGCGCTGTAAGTACTTCTACTGCATTAGATTTACTTCACATGGATCTATTTGATTGTAGTACTATCATATCATTGAATGGAAGTAGATATTGCTTTGTGATCATTAATGATTTCACTCGATATACATGGACTTACTTTTTAAAATATAAGGACCAAACCTTAGATGTTTTCATTTCTTTTTTAGGAGGGTAGAAAATGAGAAATTATTAACAATTAGGACAATTAAAAGTGATCATGGAGGTGAATTTCAAAATCAGAGATTTTTAGAATTTTGTCAGGATAGAGGGTATAGACATGAGTTCTCTACTCCTAGAACACCACAACAAAATGGTGTTGTAGAGAGGAAGAACCGTGTTCTACAAGAGGCTGCACGAAGCATGCTTAATGAGTACTCACTCCCGAGTTACTTATGGGCCGAAGCTGTAAATACAGCTTGCTATGTGCAAAACCGGGTCCTCATTCATAGGTTTTTAGGAAAGACTCCCCATGAACTTTGGTTTGGGAAACCACCTACAGTTAAACACCTTCGGGTGTTTGGTTGTAAGGTGTTCATCCTAAACACCAAGGACCACCTTGAAAAGTTCATGGCAAAGGCTGATGAAGGGATACTAGTCGGGTACTCCCTTGTTAGCAAAGCCTATCGAGTCTACAACAAGAAGTCTAGACTGGTTGAGGAGTCTTCTGATGTTGTATTTGAAGAAATTCCAAAAGTCAATGGTCAACTAGAAGATGAAGTCCAATTCGAACTTAGGAGACTAAGTTTGAATGAAAGTCCAAATGTTGTTGATGGTGATAAATCCGATGACGGTGAGCCTAGACAATCCATAGATCAGCCGGATCCTGAGGCTGAACTTGTGTCTAGTGAGCCCATTCACGAAGCACCACCAACACCAAAACAAACTAGATTAGCCTCTAGTCATCCCCAAGACCAAATTGTTGGAGACATCCATCATGGGGTTAGAACTAGATCATTCTTCCGGAATGAGGCTAATGAAGTTGCCCTAATTTCCGAAATTGAACCTAGAAAAATTGATGAAACATTAAATGATCTCGATTGGATTATTGCAATGCAAGATGAACTAAGTCAATTTGAAAGGAGTCAAGTTTGGGACTTAGTCCCTAGACCTAAGAAGACCACCATCATTGGAACCAAATGGGTCTTCAAAAACAAATTGAACCATAAGGGAGAAATCATTAGAAACAAGGCACGCTTGGTAGCCAAGGGCTATAGTCAGGTTGAAGGCCTTGATTATGATGAAACCTATGCTCCCGTGGCACGATTAGAATCCATTCGATTGATGCTAGCATTTGCAGCACATCGTGACTTTAAATTATACCAAATGGATGTCAAATCGGCCTTTCTAAATGGTCTAATAAGAGAAGAGGTCTACGTCGAACAACCACCGGGGTTTGAGAATTCCGAATTTCCAAATCACGTGTTCAAGCTCAAAAAGGCACTTTATGACCTTAAACAAGCACCCCGGGCTTGGTATGAGCGGTTGTCGACATTCCTAATTAAGAAGGGCTTCGTTAGAGGCCAAATAGACCCTACACTATTTCTACGAAGAGATGGTGACAATATTTTTGTAGCCCAAGTATATGTCGATGACATAATTTGTGGCTCAAACAATAAGGGCTATTTAAATGAGTTCATTGGACACATGGAGAGTGAATTTGAAATGAGTCTAGTGGGAGAGTTGACTTTCTTTCTTGGACTTGAAATCAAGCAAACTCGCGATGGTATCCATGTGCACCAATCAAAGTATACACAAGAAATGCTTCGAAAATTTAACATGAGTGATTCAAAAGAGGTAACCACTCCCATGGCTACAAACACAAGATTAGACAATCATGAGAGTGGTAAACCCGTTGATTTAACTCAATATCGAAGCATGATAGGTAGTTTGCTATACCTCACAGCTAGTCGACCAGATATCCTATTTGCTGTGGGTATGTGCGCTAGGTATCAAGTGTGTGCCAAGGAATCTCATTTGATCACTGTTAAGCGAATTTTGAGATATCTCAAAGGCACAATTGGAGTCGGTCTTTGGTACCCCCGTACCGAATCATTTGATTTAATTGGCTATACGGATTCCGACTACGCTGGATGTAAGTTGGATCGGAAGAGCACAAGTGGGGGAATTGGTCAAGTCGGAAGCAACATTGTGTTGCTCTCTCCACGACCGAGGCAGAGTACATCGCCATGGGAGAGAGCGTATCGCAATTGTTGTGGATGATACATACTTTAGAGGACTATGGATTGAGTTACAAGGGTGTGCAAGTGTTATGTGATAACATTAGCACAATTAACCTAACCAAGAATCCAGTCCATCATTCTAGGACTAAACATATTGAAGTGCGTCACCACTTCATTAGAGATCATGTGGCTAGGGGAGAAATTGTACTCTCACATGTAGAGTCCAAATCAAACCTAGCTGACATTTTCACTAAACCACTCCCCGAAAATGAATTTAGTTTCCTAAGACGGGAGTTGGGAATGTGTTGCGCTTCATAGTTTTCCTAAATGCATACAAAATCCTTCATAATTATTTCGAATTATTGGGAAACAATTGGGTAACTTTGGGGACATCTCACACAAACTATAAGGTTTACCAAAACATTTTTGTTTGCTAGAAATGGGGTGAGATGTTAGGATCAACTAAATTTCTCAAAATGTCAATGCGTCCCTTGAGAAATTAAGTTGACGAGATAATAATCACTTCGGTGACCAAGTATGGGGAAAACCAATGCATAACATATGTGTATTTGGCTCCATGATCATACTTGGATATTCCAATCAAGGAAACTTGATTGGAACCTTGGATTTGGCACAAATTGTTTGAATGATTGTTGTTTGAGTTTGACTCCACTTTGGTGGAACAAAGTGACTTGTTCAAATCCTAAGGACCTTTGATCCTTGATTGGGGATCAATTATAGACGAGGGACGGCTTCCAAGATCGATATCCTTCACCAAATCCCTTTGGAAATCATGTAACAATCTGAAACTGAAAGTTTCAGATCGTATCTGAAAGTTTCAGGAACCCTGATCGGTCACTAGACCGATCAGGAGTAGGGCTGATCGGTCCCCGGACTGATCTGGCTCCATCCTGTAATGATCGGTCCACAGACCGATCGGAGGGGCAGCAGTGACCTTACGAAATCTTGACCAAACTTACTGAGCTAGCCTGGATCGGTCCCCAGACCGATCTGGCACCCTATGGTGATCGGTCCACAGACTGATCAGGGGGCTCACAGGTTTCCCTTCGGACCCTACTGTTCGTGTCCTGATCGATCAGCCGATCGATCAGGAGAGCGCCTGATCGGTCACCCGACCGATCAGGCCCAGGTCAGTTCGATCAGGCTAAAGCCTGATCGGTCCGGGCGCTATCAGATCGAATGATGATCCGTTCAAACACATTAAATTGTGGTTGGTGGACCGATCCACCAACCGATTAATTCCTTCGAAACCTTTCATTGCCGAACCCTAGCGCCGAAACCTCCCACTTGCGCGACCTTCACTTCGTGCGAGAGCTTCCCCAGTGCCTTCGTCTTCCTCTCGTGAGTGGGCGCGTGCGGTTCTAAGAGGGCTCTTCCGAGCTCTGTCTTCTTCCTGCGTCCTGCGACGTTCTCTCTTGCTGAGGGGCTTTGCGATCTCTCTTGCGCCGAAGGTTTCTCCTGCGCAAGCCTTTCTTCCTTTCAGATTTCAAGAACCTCACCAATGGCACCTAAGTAAGTTTTTGTCTCAATTTTCCCTTCAAATCAGTTCATAGATTATGCTTTAACGTTAACCATGTTTTGTATTGTTCCGTGACCTTCATGTGTTGGCCGTGACCCATCTGTGCCATATCTTACTCTTGATCAATTCTTCCTCATGCTTAAATTGTGTTCGTATGATCATATTTACCTTGTGTCTCTGATTGAACTGTGTTTTCTCAATCATGGTGTCTTGATCACGTTCTCTAATTGGGTCCTTGATTACATCTTGTTCAAATCTTAACTTATATTATGATTCGAATCACTTGATCAAATCCTCTGTTATGACCATTTCCAATCTCTAGAAAATCTTCTAAGGGTAAGGAACCTATGGAGGGAAGCTCAAAGGGCAAAGGCCCTTCAACATCTACACCTCCTCCAAGGCCTCCACCACCCCCACACACTAGATTTCAGAATATTACTTTGGCTCTAAACTTCCAGTGGCACAATTTCAAACTAATGCCATGTCGAACTATAGACCAATCCTTCATCTATGAACATTGCCCAACAGTCCGACAAGTTATTGCATATTATAATCTTCAATCCATTCTTTACCTTGAGAGGCCGATCAACCTTGACTTGGTCTCTGAATTCTATAATAACATGGTGAGTGGAGAGGGAACGGGGTGGAGGACTCATGTTACCAGTGTCGACCTTGATTTTAATCGATCGACTTTTACTGATTTTCTTGGTTGTCGCCAGTCAGAAAATGATTTCTTTCTTTACCCTTACCCTCCTGATCCTCTTCCGGTTCCCTTCGATGGAGTAACTCCTGATTCCATCTACGAGTACTTTCTAGGCCATCCCAGGCCAAGGGGTTCCGGTGAGCGCACCCGTGATTTTCCCACATTTCCTGCTCTTCGCCTTTCCCCTGTTGACTATGTGTTGTTTAAGATCATCACAAATTGTCTCCTACCAACTACTTCGAAACACCTGGATGAGATTCACCCGTTCCACTGCTTGATGCTCTACGGAATGCATCAGCAGTTAGATTTTGATCCAGTGGCTTCGGTCTATTTCTCTATCATTGTCCATAGTCTGCCGTACACCCAGACAGTCTACATGCCATTTGGCCATATCATCACTGCCTGGCTGGAGTCGGTTGGCATTGATGTTTCACAGGGCCGCATTGTACCCATGGTTCGACAAGACTGCCGTCTGGACCGTCGCATGCTCGCTCAGTCCGGCATTGTTCTCGGGCCCCAGGGGTTGAGGTGGAAGGATCGCAGACGTGAGGGGGAGCTACCGAGAGCAGTTCATGACCAGGGGCCGCCAGCTGATACTGCAGATTACGACGGGTGGGCTCCTGACCTACGCTGGCAGGTTGCGGAGATAGAGCGGATGATGGAGCGCGAGTTGCATATCTCCGAGCTCTGGCGACGGGAGGTCAGCTCAGAGTGTCAGTCTTTCGATCGCCGTCTCGATGCTCTAGCATCTGATGTCTCTGCGATCAGCTCATTCCAGGATGCGTGGTATGAGGAGTGGTACCATCATGTGTATCCTGGTGGTGGGTCCCCCAGCATTCCTCTACCAGGGGACGTTATCTACATTGCTGATTCCTCAGATGATGACCACGCAGGGGATTGATGACATTAACTTTTATGATGAGTGTTCTATTTGTTTGTACTTTGACTTTGATGCATATGTCTTGCATCTTGTTATTTCTCTGGATGGTTTATGCTTTGATTTTTCTGAGTTTGCCTTGCATGTCTATTTTACTTGCGTCTGCTTATTGTTGATGCTATGCTGTACTATCTGCATATTTGATACATAGCTATGTTCATGCCTATGATGCCATGCTCATATGATACATATGCTTGTTTTGCCATGCCTATATCTGTTTGTCATATGTATTCATATGCTTATCAAAAATCAATCAAATCTTGTTGTTTTGGGATACCCTAGGGTTGAGGGGGAGTATGGTTTAAACTTAACAGCCCTTCTAGACCCCTTTTCGGTGTTCGACAAAGGGGGAGAGTGTTGGTTGGTTAAGTTTAGGATGATTATATTGTAGGGGGAGGATCTTGATTCCCCTATGATTCTGGAAGTTGAGAAATTGATTGAGAATCCCTAAACTTAAAATCGGATTGTCAAACAACAAAAAGGGGAGATTGTTGATGCAGTCTGACCCTGATTGTTGTTTTGGTGTTGACATCGATTTTAGTTTAGGTTGATTATGATGATTATGATTAAGTCCTGGTCGGGGATCAGGCATGGTATGGAAAATCCTAGCTTGGAGGGCTAGGTGTTGGAAAATCCTAACCTGGAGGGTTAGGTGTTGAAAATCCTAGCTTGGAGGGCTAGGTGTGTGAAAAGTCCTAATTCGGAAGAGGTGGGTGAAAAGTCCTAGCTTGGAGGGCTAGGTGAAAAGTCCTAACTTGGAGGGTTAGGTGAAAATTCCCATCTTGGAGAGTTAGGTGAAAAAGTCCTGGCTTGGAGGGTCAGGTCCTAGCTTGGAGGGCTAGGTTTGGAAAGTCCTAATCCGGAAGAGTTGGGTGAAAAGTCCTAGCTTGGAGGGCTAGGTGAAAAGTCCTAACTTGGAGGGTTAGGTGCAAATTCCCAACTTGGAGGGTTAGGTGAAAAATCCTTAGCTTGGAGGGCTAAGGTGGATGAAACCCTAGCTTGGAGGGCTAGGTTGGAGCCCCTGGATCGGTCTGGTGACCGATCAGGGAGTTGGCACGGTGCTCCTTCGTGGATCGGTCTGGTGACCGATCCAGCGATGACTGATCGGTCTGGTGACCGATCAGGGAGTATGCGTTTCACCCATTGCTTTGCTCCTGATCGGTCTGGTGACCGATCAGGGAGCAAACAGTGAAGTTGAGTTCCCTTGCTGAACTGCTCCTGATCGGTCTGTTGACCGATCAGGATCACTGTGCAGATCGTTCTGGAGAACGATCCAGCATCGCAGGTTCCTCTCTATGATCGATCAGGACGGAGCCTGATTGGTCTGGTCACGACCTGATCGGTCTGGGGACCGATCAGGAGGTTTCCTGATCGCTCCGGTGATCGATCAGGAGATCTGGACTGTGAAGCTCAGAAATTTCCCGATAAAGGGGTGGATCGGTCGGGTGATCGATCCACAACCTGGGATCGGTCTGGTGATCGATCCAGGAGAGTCCCAAAGAAATCGCGATTTCTAATTAAGCGTTGGGGACCGATCAGGACGGAGCCTGATCGGTCTGGTGACCGATCAGGAGACTCTCTGATCGGACCGGTGACCGATCACTTTAATTCAAAATGCACTGTCAGACGCTCTGATCACGTCTGAACGTATCCGATTCTCTGCGCTTAACCTCTGATTCTTGATTTACTGAGTGATATGTTGTTCTAATACTCTGATCAAGCTGCAGGTGACAGGGAAGGGTTCAAACACTCAAGGAGAAGTCAATAGAGGCTTTCCTTGGAGCAGGTTTGTCCGTTTTCCATCTCAAGTTGCAACGGCTGGAGCTGCAGACTGGAACTGCTGACTGGAGTTTGGCTGAGCGGAGCTCAGGAAGTCCAGGGAGGGCTCAGTGGTAGCTGGCGTTGGAAGGGAAGCAGTTGGAGGCTGCAGGAGATGCTGTCACCTGGTGCTGAGTGGTGAAACAAAAGGGCGGAAGAAGGCTTCGTTGAAGCAGAGTTCTAGAGTTCGTGAACTGAGTTCTTGCTGCGCCTTTGTGTTCTCCACATCTTGCTTGCGTGTTCTAAAGTTCCATCATCTTGTGCAAGCAACTACAATCTGTGAAGCAACCATTCATTACTTGAGTGCTTGAAGGAGAGAACAAGAAGCTCCGAGTCCAACAGCGAGAAGACACGAGGAGAGGGCTCTTGCGTGAGATCGTCGCTGGGTGGAGCTCTGAGGGAGCTTGCTGTGTTCTTGTCTTTGCTAAGTGCTAAGTAAGATCTTTCTTGTTGTTTCATTGTGCTTAAACATATATCTGTGATTGAAACGCTGTGGAGAGGTTTCTCCACCGAGAAGGAGGTTGCTTTCTATCCGGTGATAACCGGGGCTTGATCTGCCGACGATCAAGGGATCACCCACCTTAAGGGCACGCCAAGGAGTAGGGGCAAGTTATCCCCGAACCTTGTAAACCCTCCTTGTTAGCGATCTTGCTAGTTGTGTTTGTTTGCCTTCGTTTTCTGTTTCTGTTTTCTGCACTGCTTTGTTTCCATTGTTTCTTCCGCTGTGCTACTGATAAGGTTGAGTGCAGAAATTTGATAAGTGTCAAAGGTCAAAGTGTTTGGCTATATTCACCCCCCCTCTCTAGCCATCCGAGTTCCAACAAATAGCACTTCATCGTCATTTTCTCTACACGGAGGTTAGCTCAATACAAAAATATATATTGAAAAACAACAAAAACAACGCTAACACAAGGATTTACTTGGTATCCACCCGAATGGGTGACTAATCCATGGATCCACGCGAGTACTCCACCTCCACTAAGAAAAATCTCCTTCAGGTGGAGAAACCTTTACAGCGGCGTTGTCTTGCTCTTTACAGAATACAATGATTGGAGAGAGAGGAAGATGAAAAGACTTTTTGTACGAGCAGCACTTCGTTACAGTACGAAACCGTACCGTTCACGTGCAAAAAGGTCCTCCTTTTATAAGAGAACAGGACAAACTCACAGTCTGTCCAGCCTCGCACCAGTCGACTGCCCCTGGGGCAGTCGACTGGCCTATCATTAATTGCTAGACAACGGCTAGTTTTCGGGGTACACCAGTCGACTGCCTCTGGGCCAGTCGACTGGTAGAAGGCTGAAAACCTTCTGTGAGTTTTGGCAGTCGACTGCCCACTCACTTCCAGCCATTCTTCACATACTCCTTCACATGTGTCTTTAGGTTCACTCCCTTGGCTCTCCCCTTGAAGTCATCTTCCTCTGGCTCTCGTCTCTCGGATGCGCACGCAAGCCTTCCCTTGGCTTGCCTCCATGCCACCCTTCACGTGTGCCCTTGAAGTCCACTTCCCAGCTTGCCCTTGGAGTCCTCCTCCCTCGGCTCTCGTCCCTTGGATATGTTCACCATGTGTGATTCTCCAAGTCCTGCAAACTCAATCACACACATCAAATACAACATAACACTCTAACCTTAAACATATTCACACACACACATCAAAACCATAATCTTCCAATCATTTTAGGGCCGATTGCCTCAACAATCTCCCCCTTTTTTATGTGTGGTAATATGTTTAAGTTTAGAGATAAAATAACAGCGAACAATAACAGTAGCAACAAATAGCAATTGAAAAACATAAGACATAATAAACCTAAGAGGTAACCTCCCCCTAAATCATGTCTTCTCCCATTTTCAATTCTACTCATGATCCAAGTTAAGTTTCCACTTAACACTAAACAACATTAAAAATGCAAGACATATCAAAACCTAAGAGGTAACCTCCCTCTTAATCCATGTCTTCTCCCATTTTTAATCATCCAAGGTCTAAGTTAGACAAAATACCTTAAACTATCCATTCTAAGTCAAAATCTAACTTAAACCACTCATTCTCCCCCTTTGACACCATCAAAATGATTGCCTCAAGCAACCTTAACCCATGGCATCAAATGAAAGAAAAATCGGATTTCTAAAAAAATATCAGAACCTGAAAGCAGGCATGCCAGTCGACTGCCCAAAGGGGCAGTCGACTGATACTCTGTTAGTGCCAATTTTCAGTTTCTGATCCGAATTTCAGAAACGTCCAGAAAATTCAGGAAAATTCCAAAAATTATAAAATTTTGCAGACATGTTTGAAATAATATACTCTATCAATGAAAAATATCAGTCCATATAAAATTTCAAGCATGCATGACTTTTGATAAAAACTCAAAATTCTTGAAAACCACTAAGTTTTGTATCAAAATTACAAGCTAATTTTGAAATTATATAACTTTTAAAAGTATAGCAAAGCATATAAAACATAAAATGATTTTCAAAGGTTTAAAATATCCAACTATGATCTTTGGGTAAAGTGTCTATTGATTAAATCTTGCCTTCCCCATAGTTAGTCTAGTTTTCATATTTTGATACTTTTAATGATTCAACAATATGCCACAAGCACAAGTGAACCAAATGTATCACCCTAATGGATCAAGCACACTTTTTCAAGTCTAATATCCCAAAGTTCATCCGATACTTCTACAAAACACATTCCAAGGCCTCTTCTTAAGGATGTGAACTCCGATTCGGGAAGAGACTTGATAAAAATATCGGCTATGTTTGACTTTGATTCAACATAGTGTAGTTTTATGTCTCCTCTTGCCACATGGTCCCTAATGAAGTGATGTTTCACTTCAATGTGTTTTGTCCTAGAGTTGTGAACCGAATTTTTGGTCAAATTGATTGTACTTACATTATCACACAAGACTTTGACCTTGGAATAATGTAACTCATAATCTTTTAAAGTGTGCATGATCCAAAGGAGTTGGGAAACACACCCACCCATTGCCACATATTCCGCCTCCGTTGTTGATAGGGCAACGCATGGTTGTTTCCTACTACTCCAACTAACTAAGGAAGACCCAAGGAATTGACACCCTCCACTAGTACTCTTCCTATCTAACTTACATCCCGCATAGTCTGAGTTGGTGTATCCAATAAGATCAACACTAGGGGTTCTAGGATACCAAAGTCCGACATTGAGGGTACCTTTAACATACCTTAGGATTCTCTTTACTACAACTAAATGGGACTCTTTGGCACAAGATTGGTACCTTGCACACATACCTACCGCAAAAAGTATATCGGGTCTACTAGCGGTTAAGTATAGTAGGCTACCAATCATGCTCCTATATTACTTAGAGTCTACCATTTTCCCTTCAAGGTCACTATTCATTTTCACATTTGTTCCTATGGGGGTAGATGCTACCTTAGCATTTTCTAGGCCAAATTTCTTTAGCATTTCCTTAGCATATTTAGTTTGAAAAACATGTGTTCCTTCATTAGTTTGCTTAACTTGAAGTCCTAAAAAGAATGTTAGCTCTCGTACAAGACTCATCTCAAATTCATCTTCCATACATTTGATGAATTCGTGCAGGAAGTCATTATTTGTTGACCCAAAAATGATATCATCTACATACACTTAGGCAACAAATATGTCCTTATCCTTAGATTTTAGGAACAAAGTAGGGTCAATTGTTCCTCTCCTAAACCCCTTAGACACTAGAAATGAAGAAATCCTTTCATACTAAGCCCGGGGAGCTTGTTTCAATTCATATAAGGTTTTTCTCAATTTGTAAACGTGTCTTAGATAGTTAGGGTCCTCAAACCCGGGGGGTTGTTCTACATAGACATCTTCTTTAATGATCCCATTAAGGAATGCCGACTTCACATCCATTTGGTGAAGTGTGAAACCCATGTGAGCGGCATAGGCTAGTAGAATTCTAATGGATTCTAATCTAGCTACGGGGGCATAAGTCTCATCATAGTCTAAACCCTCAACTTGGTTAAATCCACTAGCTATCAATCTAGCCTTGTTCCTAGTGATTTTGCCTTGGTCATCTAGTTTGTTCCTAAAGACCCATCTTGTGGTTACAATGGTACAATCATTGGGCCTAGGAACCAACTCCCAAACCTCACTTCTCTCAAATTGATTTAGCTCTTCTTGTATGGCTAAAACCCAATCTATATCTCTCAATGCTTCATCAATAGACTTAGGTTCTAATTGAAAGATTAAGGCTATTTGACTAGTTTGGTCTCTGAAATAGGACCTAGTCCTTACTCCTTGAGTGACATCACCCACTATTTGATCAATTGGGTGATCTTGGTGATGTCTCAAGGGCCTAGTGGTTGTGGGTTTATTGACTACTTCTTCCTCGTCCTCTAGGGTACTTCTTACTCCCCCTTGATCATTGTCTTCCAAATGTAGGTCTTGGATTCTTTGGGCAAGGGGTTGGGCTTCTTCCATATACTTATCAATTGAGGCTTTTCTAGGGTAGGTACTTGTTGATTCATTAAAGTTAACATTTGAGGACTCCTCAATTACCTTTGTTCTTTTGTTGTAAACTCTATAACCCCTACTAGTTGATGAATACCCAACTAGAATTCCCTCATCGACTTTTGACTCAAACTTCCTTAGATCATTTTTGGTATTTAGAATATAAACTTTACATCCAAAGACCCTAAAGTAGTGGACTTGCGGAACTCACCCGTTCCACAACTCAAAGGGTGTTTTGCCTAGGAACCTATGTACCAAAACCCTATTTTGAATATAACAAGCGGTGTTAACCGCTTCGGCCCAAAAGTAGCTAGGAAGGGAATATGTATTAAGCATAGTCCTAGCAGCTTCTTGTAGGGCTCTGTTTCTCCTCTCAACTATCCCATTTTGTTGAGGAGTCCTTGGGCATGAAAATTCGTGCTTATATCCATTTTCTACAAAAAATTGTGAGAAACATGAATTTTGGAACTCTCCACCGTGGTCACTCCTAATTCGGTTAATTTTGAGATGTTTTTCATTTTCTACCCTTTTACTAAACCCTATAAAGATTTCTAAGGTATCGTCCTTATGTTTCATAAAGCAAACCCATGTGAACATAAAAAAATCATCTACTATAACTAAACAATATTTACTCCCTACTAGTGAGGGAGTATTATGGCAATCAAACAAATCAATGTGTAAAAGCTCTAATGGTAAAGTAGTAGTGGTTAGGGTTTTACCTTTGTGTGATGATTTTGATTGCTTACCCTCTTGGCATGCATCACACAACTTTGTCTTCTCATACTTGATCATAGGTAGCTCCTTCACCAATTCTTCCTTGGCCACTCTTGCAATGCTTCTCATGTTGACATGTCCAAGCCTTCGGTGCCACAACCACCCTTCTTTTTCTTTAGACATGAAACACTTAGCCAAATTGTTAGTAGCATAAGCAAGATCAAGATAATACAAGTTAGCCTCTCTATACCCTTCTAGTATAACATTATCGGATTCATTTTGTCTTATTAGGCACTTCCTAGCATGAAATTCAACCCTATAGCCCGCATCACATAACTGACTCACACTAAGTAAGTTAAACTTCATGTCTTTAATTAAAAGTACCTTATGTATGGAAATTGTAGGAGATACCTTAATGGTGCCCCTACTAATAATTCTCAGTTTTTCACTATTTCCAAAGGAGACCGTCCCTTTCTTAAGTAGCTAATAGTAGTGAACTTGCTCACATCTCTAGTCATATGTCTTGAGCATCCACTATCTACTATCCACATGGTTGAGGCCTCCTTCACCTTCACCTATACAACATGGAAAACATACTCTTTTGGTATCCAAATTTTTGATCCATAAACATCATTTAAAAATCATTTAGGTACTCATGCCCTCTTCATGTTTCCCTTAGCCCCTTGTCTCCTAGATGTACCAATTCTACCCATGAGTGAGACAAAGGTCACTTCCTTTGTCTTTGGCCTATATGCTAATTTGGCTTTGTTATAAACGGTCCGTTGACTATTTATTATCATATCTAAGTTACTAGACCCCACTTGAAATTTCCTAAGTGCCTTTGTGAGGTCCTCTACCTTTGTCCTTAATTCCTTATTTTCAATTTCAAAACATGAATCATGTGATGTAAGAGAACTAGCATGTAAGTCTTCCTTAAGTTTTCTAGACTCTACTCTAAGCATGACAATTTCATCTTTTAATTCCTTAATCTTACTTCTAGCTTTAGCTAAATCCATGTTAGTGCTAGAGATGATTTTAACTAAAGTAGAGGAGGGTAAGTGGTATACCTCACTTACCGAAGCTTCTGACTCGGATGATGATGATGAGGAGTCGCTTTCATCACTGCTTGAGATCCTCTCATCATCTGATGACTCTGAGTGATCCATTGCCATGAGAGCAAAATGTGAAACTTGCTCTTCCTCCTCCTCCGAGGATGATGGATCATCCCAGGTCACCTTGAGGTTGGTGGCACCCTTCTCCTTTCCCTTCGACCTCTTCTTGTCACCTTTCTTCTTCTCCTCCTTCTTGTCATCTCTTCTCTTTAGTTGAGGGCACTCGTTCTTCATGTGTCCCTCTTGGTGGCAGTTGTAGCAAATGATGTCCTTGGCCTTACCCTTGCCTTTGGACCATTTCCTAGCATAAGACTTGTTAGAAAAACTTTTGAAAGCCTTACGCATTTTTCTTACCATGAAAGCCTCTTGGTCGCTATCCAAAGAGGCACTGGACTCCTCTAAATCGGATGAGGAGGAGTAGACTACCTTCTTCTTTTCCTTCCTCTTCTTCTTCTCCTTTTCTGCAATAAAAGCTATACCTTTCTCTTTGGCCAAAACGTTAGCTTGCTCGTGCAGTTCAAATTCACAAAATAGATCATCTAATTTAACTATGGACAAATCCCTTGATACTTTGTAGGCATCCACCATAGATGCCCATAAGGTAGTTCTCGGGAAGGCTTGTAGGACGTACCTGACGAGATCTCGGTTTTCGATCTTTTCTCCAATCACATGGAGTTCGTTGATGACCTCCTTCACCCTTCTATGCAGCTGGCTGACAGTCTCGTTGCTCTTCATGGACAGGGATTGGAGTTGGGCCACGAGCAAGTCCTTCTTTGCTCTTCTGGATTCGTTGGACCCTTCGTTCAGTTCCACCAGTTTGTCCCACAACTCTTTGGCGCTCTTGAATGACCCCACCTTGTTGAGTTGCTTCTTTGAGAGCCCGCACTGCAGTGTGGTGGTGGCCTTGGCATTTGACCGCACCCTCTTCATGACCTCTTTCGACCAGGATCTCATGGGTGTCAGTTCTCCTCTTTCATCGACGGGTGCATCGAATCCATCTACAATATTGATCCAATTTTTAATATCATTCATAAGATAGTACTGCATCCTACCTTTCCAGTACGCGAAGTCGTTCCCGTCGAAGAAGGATGGCCGTGCAGTGCTGTATCCCTCTTGAAACGCCATTTCACTTTGCTCCGGTCGACGATGAGTTCTTCCGAAACAAACCGACTCAGATACCAATTGATAGACCGAATAGCATTCTAGAGGGGGGGGGTGAATAGCACTTCATCGTCGTTTTCTCTACACGGAGGTTAGCGCAATACAAAAATATATATTGAAAAACAACAAGAACAACGCTAACACAAGGATTTACATGGTATCCACCCGAATGGGTGACTAATCCAAGGATCCACGCGAGTACTCCACCTCCACTAAGAAAAATCTCCTTCAGGTGGAGAAACCTTTACAGCGGTGTTGTATTCCTCTTTACAGAATACAATGATTGGAGAGAGAGGAAGATGAAAAGACTTTTTACACGATCAACACTTCGTTATAGTACGAAACCGTACCGTTTACGTGCAAAAAGGTCCTCCTTTTATAAGAGAACAGGACAAACTCGCAGTCTGTCCAGCCCCGCACCAGTCGACTGCCCCTGGGGCAGTCGACTGGCCTAGCATTAATTGCTAGCCAACGGCTAGTTTTCGGGGTACACCAGTCGACTGCCTCTGGGCCAATCGACTGGTAGAAGGCTGAAAACCTTCTGTGAGTTTTGGCAGTCGACTGCCCTCTGGCCAGTCGACTGCCCACTCACTTCCAGCCATTCTTCACATACTCCTTCACGTGTGCCTTCAGGTTCACTCCCTTGGCTCGCCCCTTGAAGTCATGTTCCTCTGGCTCTCGTCCCTCGGATGCGCACGTAAGCCTTCCCTTGGCTTGCCTCCATGCCACTCTTCACGTGTGCCCTTGAAGTCCACTTCCCGGCTTGCCGTTGGAGTCCTCCTCCCTCGACTCTCGTTCCTCGGATATGTTCACCATGTGTGATTCTCCAAGTCCTGCAAACTCAATCACACACATCAAATACAACATAACACTCTAACCTTAAACATATTCACACACACACATCAAAACCATAATCTTCCAATCATTTTAGGGTCGATTGCCTCATCATAAGTCTCCCTTCATCCTGTTTTTCCTTCATTCCATTTCCATGGGTCCAATGGAGAGGAAAAAGAAATCCTCCGACGACGACGAGTGCTCCTTGAAAGAATTATGATTTCATTCCGAGTGGTATGAGACTATCTTTTCCAAAGTTAGGTCACAATCCCTTCAGGTGGCCTGCCAGAAATACAGGATCCCGGTAGATTGGGAGGTAAGGGTCCCTACCTCAGGTCAGTCGCCGGTAATCACCTGTGAGGCTTTTTACACTTTCTTTTTGGGACAACTAGAACTAGGGCTTCGCTTCCCTATTCCTCCTTATTTCATGAATGTTGCCCAGTACTTCCATATCCCACTCCAACAACTGGCTCCGAACGCTTTCGCCCAAATGGGCAGGGCCCTCATCCTCTTCAAGCTTTTTGGCATTCCTCTGACCTCCCGATTCTTCCATTTCTTTTTCGTCCCGGTTGGGTCTCGAGGGGCATTTAGCTTTACCACCCGTCCTGGCCACAGATTTCTAGGGGGCCTCCCTTCCTCTCACAAGGGATGGAAGGAGAGATTTTTTTTATATCCGTCTGCCCGAGCATCCCTTCAGCCACATTCACTGGACGAAGAACCTGCCTCCTATCCCGGACCTTGGCGACTTCCAATGGGACGCAGGATATCAGAGAGCCAAGGGTATACTGGCTGTGATGGAATTCCATGGACTTCAGTTGGTGTAGTACGAGGAGCTCCTCTATCAGGCTGAGATTAGTACAAAAATTACACCCCTCAGCTCTAGCTTTCGTAAGTTATTTCATACCTGGTACAGTTCCTGGTTAATGCTAACTGATGCCCTCTTGTTTTATACTTTGCAGGCGACATTATGTTTTTCCTCGTGATGAATAAGCTCCTGAAGTGGGACCAAGCTACCGAACAGGCGTTGGTCCCAGGCTCAGTATCCCCGACCCCTGCAGGAATCCCTACCGAGGGTGACGAGGCAGTGGGGGAGTTGTCTGTAGGCCTAGCAGTGCCAAGGGCCCCCCAGACATTGGAGCCTCGAAGTTGCCCCCAGTCCTGGAAGGGGGGCCTACTGCTCCTAGTACCGAGGCCCTAAAGGGAAAAGCGGTGCATCCTCCGTTGGTCGTACCTTCAAAGATCCACGCGCTTGAAAAGAAGCGTCGGGAGCGTTGATCCCAAAGGGATCGCCCCCTGAAGCGGTTGAAGAAAGGCTTATCTCTAGCGGTTTTGTGCTCGGTTATTCTCGAGGATGCGGCTTCACAATCTCCCGGCGTTCGAGAGGGGTCTTCTTCTCCCGTCGTTGAGACGCCCCTTTCTATCGCCGATGTCCCAGCTCTCCCGGTCGACCCTCCAGCTGTTCCTCGAGGTAAAGAGGTGTCCACGCATCTGCGCAGCTCTCACCGGAAGGCTCCCAAGGCGAAGAAGAAGAAGGCGGTCAGCCGTTCTCAGTCTATCCAAATAAAGGGGGTTGCTTCTGAGGCCCTGTCGGGCGCTTCAAGCTCAGAAGAAGATGTCCCTAACCCCAGAGATGTTCCCAGTTGGTCAGGGCCCCCTACTGAGGGAACTCTTCCTTCTTCCATCCTACCATGGTGGGTAGCTGGGTCAGCCCGCTACTTGGTCATGCTACATCAATCCCTACTTATAATAAGCATTTCTGGCGCGCTTTTCATTTTACTTCAAAGTCATTTTACTAAGTGTCTGTATCTACCCTGTAGGTTGCATATAACTGCATAGTAACTAGCCGCTTACTGTGCTCCCAAGGGGTTACAGAAGACCTCCTCCGGGAGGTGGCGGATGCTGAGGCGGAAGCCGGCCGGGCTCGTGAGGCTGGGCTCATGCAATTGGAGGTCAGCCGAGCTCTTCGCGAGAAAAGTGAGCATTATCTGGCCGCCTTGATAATGGTCGAGGATACCCTACACGGCCAAGCCTACACACTGAGAGGCTGTAGGATTTTATCAGCTCTTGGCCAGACGTGTACAGCTCCGAGTCCAAGCCTACACACCAAGGGGTTGTAGGGTTTTAGCAGCTCTTGGTCGGGCGTGTATAGCTCCGAGGCCAAGCCTACACACCGAGAGGCTGTAGGGTTTGATCAGCTCTTAGTCGGGCATGTACAACTCCGAGGCCAAGCGTACACACAAAGGGGTTGTAGGGTTTTAGCAGCTCTTGGCCGGGCGTGTAGAGCTCCGGGGCCAAGCCTACACACCGAGAGGCTGTAGGATTTTATCAGCTCTTGGCTGGGCGTGTACATCTCCGAGGCCAAGCCTACACACCAAGGGGCTGTAGGGTTTTAGCAGCTCTTGGCCGGGCGTGTACAGCTCCGGGGCTAAGCCTACACACCAAGAGGCTGTAAGATTTTATCAGCTCTTGGTCGGGTATGTACAGCTCCGAGACCAAGCCTATACACCAAGGGGTTGTAGGATTTAATCAGCTCTTGGCCGGACATGTACAGCTCCGAGGCCAAGCCTACACACCGAGAGGCTGTAGGGTTTGATAAGCTCTTGGCCGGGCGTGTACAGCTCCGAGTCCAAGCCTACACACTAAGGGGTTGTAGGGTATTGGCAGCTCTTGGTCGGGAGTGTATAGCTCCGAGGCCAAGCCTACAAACCGAGAGGCTGTAGGGTTTAATCAGCTCTTGAATGGGCGTGTACAGCTCCGGGGCCAAGCCTACACACCGAGAGGCTGTAGGATTTTATCAGCTCTTTGCCTGGCGTGTACAGCTCCGGGGCCAAGCCTACACACCGAGAGGCTGTAGGATTTTATCAATTCTTGGCGGCGCGTGTATAGCTCCGAGGCCAAGCCTATACACCGAGAGGCTGTAGTGTTTGATCAGCTCTTGGCCGGGCGTGTACAACTCCGGGGCCAAGCCTACACACCGAGAGGCTGTAGGATTTTATGAGCTCTTGGCTGGGCGTGTACCACTCCGAGGCCAAGCCTACACACAAAGGGGTTGTAAGGTTTGATCAGCTCTTGGCCGGGCGTGTACAGCTCCGAGGCCAAGCCTACACACTGAGAGGCTGTAGGATTTTATCAGCTCTTGGCCGGGCGTGTACAGCTCCGAGGCCAAGCCTACACACCAAGGGACTGTAGGGTTTTAGTAGCTCTTGGCTGGGCATGTGCAGCTCCGAGGCCAAGTGATAACTACCATTTTGCTGGTAAATTTAGGCTCTCAAATCCATGTTTTGATCCACTTTTATATGCTTAAGTTTGCATTTACATTAGGTTTCATGAATTCTTTCTATTTTGGCTTTTGATTCAAATCTTGGTATATTTGAGATATTTTGGGCGTTAAATTTGAATCTAATTTTGTAGACTTCAAATGATCATGGACTTAGATCAGATTGGATCAAACTTAAGTCAGAATTGGATCCGGATCAAGGTGATCAAGCATCGGATTAATATGGGTCATCCGATCAAGAAACGACTAGATCTTAGCCATCCGTCAACTTCTGATCAATCCAAGCTCAAGATAGAGTTAATCAAGTCCATGGATCAAGATCTGAAGTTTGGAGCCAAATCAGAGTCCATCTGACCATTGGATCAAGATCGAGAGGTCTAAGCCGTCCATTCAAAGATTAGGGCAATCTGAGCCACCTGATATAGATCTAATCGATCCGAGTTGTGGAGGATTAAATCCTGACCCTTGATTGAGATCTGGAGAGTTTAGGCTCGATCTGATTTGATCTGACCGTTGGATGACACGAAGAGGATCTCAGCCGTTCATTGCTAACCAATATAACAGTCTTCTCCTCCGATCAGATCTGTCGTCGCGTCGTCGTCTTCATCGCAGAGTAGCATAGGTTCTTCGTTTGTTCATCATTTTTTTCAGCATTTCTTCTCAGTTTCTTGAGGCGACCACATCAGATCTGTTTGTTGCAAGATTTCATATCGTCGAGGTAAGATTTCCAGTTCAGTTTTGCTAACCAATTCTCGCAGCTGAAGGAGCTACGGTCAGGGTTTCGCCGGAGCTGCTGTCATCGCCGATTGATCCTTGTTGATCGCTGGATCCCGTCAGCCGGAGCTATCGAAACTCCAGAGGGGTTCTCGGAAGCATTTCGCTTGTTCCTGAGCTTGATCGCCATTCAGACAATCGAGAAGGAAGCAATCGGGGATCGTTTTTAGTTACTGATCGGTATTGGTGATCGGATAGAGTCACTCCTGATCGGTCCCGTGACCGATCAAAAGAAGACCTGATCGGTCCAGTGACCGATCAGGAAGAGCAGAACAGATAGATTCACAGCAAATTGAGCAAGGAAATTTTTCTTCGTTGGTTTTCGAGCTAGGGGGTTCATAGCTAGACCTTTGTGTGATGGCAAAGGGAAGTCTTGTTGATGAACTGATTTGGTGTTCAATTTAGGATAGTTTTGGTTTAAAACATGTATTTCTTCAATTGCTCTAGATTGCTTCCTTAACACTTCAAGTCAATTCCTAAGAATGGTTTTGTTTTAGCTTTCAATTTCTGCAATTAGTTTCTTGCAATTAATTCTTTGCAATTTAATCTCTGCATTAAAGTTTAGTTCTTAAGTTTCAATTCAATAGTTTGAAATCAAATTGCTTAGTTTTTCCAATAGATTAAGTTTAGTTCCCGCAATTTCCTAATTCATCACATGCTTTAGCTAAGTTCAGTCTATTTCGTTCCAAGTTATTATTTCATCTCTTATCGCAAAAACCCACATTTTATTAGAAAACCCAAATCATCAAACGACAAATAACTTTCAAGCTTGAATTAAACATTCACAACTAGTCCTTGGAAAAATACGACCCGAGGCCCGTATTCTACATTTAATTTTGTTAGCCAAGGGTTTTCAACTTATAAATATCTAAATTTGAGGCTCACTCGTGACACTTGTATTGGGATTAACATCACCAAGACTACACACCGAGAGGCTATAGGGTTTGATCAACTCTTGGTCGAGTGTGTACAACTCCGAGGCCAAGCCAACACACCGAGAGGCTGTAGGATTTTATCAGCTCTTGGTCGGGCGTGTACAACTCCGAGGTCATGCCTACACACCAAGGGGCTGTAGGATTTTATCAGCTCTTGGCCGGGCGTGTACAGCTCCGAGGCCAAGCCTACACACCAAGGGGCTGTAGGGTTTTAGCAGTTCTTGGCCGGCGTGTATAGCTTCGAGGCCAAGCCTACACACCGAGAGGCTATAAGGTTAGATCAGCTCTTGGCCGGGCGTGTACAACTTCGAGGCCAAGCCTACACACCAAGGGGCTATAGGGTTTTAGCAGCTCTTGGCCGGGCGTGTATAGCTTCGGGGCCAAGCCTACACACCGAGAGGTTGTATGATTCTATCAGCTCTTAGCCGGGCGTGTACAGCTCCGAGGCCAAGCCTACACACCAAGGGGTTGTAGGGTTTTAGTAGCTCTTGGCCGGGTGTGTACAGCTCCGAGGCCAAACCTACGCACCGAGAGGCTGTAGGGTTTGATTAGCTCTTGGCCGGGCGTGTACAACTCCGGGGCCAAGCCTACACACCGAGAGGCTGTAGGAGTTTAGTAGCTCTTGGCCGGGCGTGTACATCTCCGAGGCCAAGCCTACGCACCGAGAGGCTGTAGGGTTTGATTAGCTCTTGGCCGGGTTGTAGCCGGGCGTGTACAACTCCGGGGCCAAGCCTACACACTGAGAGGCTGTAGGAGTTTATCAGCTCTTGGTCGGGCGTGTACAACTCCGAGGCCATACCTACACACCAAGGGGTTGTAGGGTTTTAACAGCTCTTGGTCGGGTGTGTACAGCTCTGGGGCCAATCCTACACACCGAGAGGTTGTAGGATTTTATCAGCTCTTGGCCGAGTGTGTACAACTCGGAGGCCAAGCCTACACACCAAGGGGCCGTAGGATTTTAGCAGCTCTTGGTCGGGCGTGTACAGCTCCGGGGCCATGCCTACACACCGAAAGGCTGTAGGATTTTATCAACTCTTAGCCAGGCGTGTACAGCTCCGAGGCTAAGCCTACACACCAAGGGGATATAGGGTTTTAGCAGCTCTTGGCCAGGCGTGTATAGCTCCGAGGCCAAGCCTACACACCGATAGGCTGTAGGGTTTGATCAGCTCTTGACCGGGCGTGTATAGCTCTGGGGCCAAGCCTACACACGAGAGGCTGTAGGATTTTATCAGCTCTTGGCTGGACGTGTACAGCTCCGAGGCCAAGCCTACACACTAAGGGTCGTAGGGTTTTATCAACTATTGGCTGGGCGTGTACAGCTCTGAGGCCAAGCCTACACACCAAGTGGTTGTAAGGTTTAATCGCAGATGGGGACTCAGCATTTTTCCGAATGACACTTCACTAGCACTTTTTATTGATTATACTGCAAGGCAGTGAAGAAGTAAAAAATATATCAAGCAAATACACCACGTGGTACTTCACTGAGAATAGTAGGAGTGGAGATGGTTAGCATGCCAGGGCCTTTCCAATCTTTTGCCTTTATTGTCTTCCAGATAATAGCTACCTCCTGTGAGTTTTTTGATAACGACATAGGGGTCGTCCCACTGCGGTTCCAACTTCCCGGGGTCCCCTACAGGCTTTATTTGCTTCCAAACTCGATCACCTACCTTGAAGTTGCGGGCAATCACTCGGCGATTGTAGGCTTGCCGCATCCTTCTCCGATATGCCTCCAACCTTGCCGCGGCTTTATCCCGCACCTTCGAGATGAGGTCTAGATCAATTAGTCGCTCCCGGTCGTTGTCTTCCTTGCGATAATACTGTCATCGTGTGGACTCTTCCCCTACCTCCACTGGGATGACGGCTTCAGCGTCATACACCAGCTGGAAAGGGCTCTCGCCCGTCCCTTCTTTCGGGGTAGTCCGATAGGACCACAGGATGTTGGGGAGTTCTTCGACCCAGCTGCCCCCGACGTGGTCCAATTTTATCTTGAGCCCCCGTATGATTTCCCGATTGACGACTTCGGCTTGTCCGTTGCTTTGCGGATATGCAACGGAGGTGAAGGCCTGTTGAATGCCTAATCCCTCGCACCACTCCTTCAGCTTGCGCCCAGAGAATTGTCACCCGTTGTCGGATACCAGCTTGTGAGGGATGTCATATCGACAGACAATGTCTCTCTATAAGACTTTCATCACAGCCCCTTCCGTGATGGTCGCCAGAGGTCGGCTTCTACCCACTTGGAGAAGTTATCGACGAGGACCAGCAGAAATTTCTTCTGCTGGGGCCCCACAGGAAAGGGACCCAGAATATCCATTCCCCATTGGTCGAAAGGGCAAGATGTAGGATCGGAATGCACGTGAGAGGGGGGGGGGTGAATCACGTGTGTTTAAAAAAATATATTTTTCAGAGTAAAAAGAATGTGTTCGTAAAGTCGTGCACAGC
This sequence comes from Boesenbergia rotunda, assembly GCA_024364735.1. NCBI lineage: Eukaryota > Viridiplantae > Streptophyta > Magnoliopsida > Zingiberales > Zingiberaceae > Boesenbergia > Boesenbergia rotunda. The sequence goes on along the minus strand of JAGFNQ010008265.1, from coordinate 263,814 downwards.
GGAAACAAAAGAAACGATAAAAAAACGAACACACAAAACACGAATGAGTTTTACTTCGTTCAGAGCCTTCGGCGACTCCTACTCGAAGGCCCAGGTCCCTCGGACCTTTTCTGTGGGCAATTCACTAAAACTCTCTACCGGAGACCCCCGGTAGAGTAGGCGAATACAGAAGATAGAGAGTGTGACAACCTCACACTCTCTAATAGAAATGAGTACAGATAATGCAGTAATAAAATTGTTACCAAAAAAAATTATCTGAATGAGTTTGGATGTTAAGGGTGGTCTTCCAGCAGTAATTGGACGTAGACGAGTTGGAAGACAGGCCGTAGCAAAAGAGCGTGGAAGCACCGAGCGTGAAAGCGTGAAGAAGAGATGATGGCGTTTTCTGTATTTTTTTCTGTGCTAATTCTCATGCTTTTTATAGAGGACTTCTCGAGCTTTGAGTTTCATCCAGATCCTATTTTTGTGCAGCGCTTTATCCATCATTTGAAGTAGCACAACTCAATCTGCTTTATCCATCATTTGAATTTCTATTAACAAAAAAAACAAAAAAAAATAATAGGAATAGAAATTCATCTTACCCAAGCTGTGGATAATAATAATAGGAATGAATTTATTATTATTAATAAGAATAAATTTATTCTTTAATAAAATTTCAAATTAAAAAAATAATGAGGAGTAATTTTGCAGAATTCACCTGCAAAATCAACTTAGTCTATATACCAAATAAACCCTGTAAACCAGAGTTAGTATAATAATAAAATGGACTAAAATGTGAAATATTCAAAGGTAATTAGATCCCGTCCACATCCGGACCAGGATCTAACCAGGACTCAACTTAGATCACCCAAATGGGTTTAAGTTGGACCGCGCCTAAAGTCCCAAAATGGGACCCGTCCTCACTGGTTTGCTCCTCCAGTGACTTACCTTACTTACCCTTTGTGCAGTTTTACTTGACTTCTTGACCTACCAGGACTTTTTGTCAGGACTCAACCACCCTGGTCTTTCTGCCAAGTCTCCACCAACTTGGTCTTCAGCCAGTTGTCAGGCCTCGCGGACCCAACTGGACTTTCTGCCAGGACTCAACCATCCTGGACTTCAGCCTAGTGTCTGGTCCTAAGTCTTTCAACCCTGCACACTTGGTAAAGAGGTTAGAACCATAACAACCTAACTTTAACCTGTTTGTCATTCATCAAAACTTGAGTTNGTTTTAATTTCTAACTCTTAACCATATAACCCTCCCCCTTTGGCATTCATCAACATAAAGAGATATTAGACAACCAAGTCTTAAACAAATAATAAGCACTCAAGGATTAAGAAAATAAAAATGGTGCTTAAAAAACAGACCAAGGTTCTGAACTAATCCAGAAGGGGGAAGTCAAATTCTCAATTTAACATAAAATGGACTAGGTTAAAAACATAAGTGTCTAAATTTGACTTCAATAAATTATGTTTTTTTTTCAAAAGATATAGATGTAATGCTCAGAGACAAAAATCTAAGTATTTGAAACCACAGAAAATGATTGTTTAGCAAAAAGGATTTTCCAAAATATTTTCAAGGAGTAACAAAATAGTCAAACATGTTTACAAGAGTTTTTCAAAATAGGTGAAAATATAAAAAAAATATTTCAAGGGTTAAGGCATTTGTAGAAGATAGGGGTAATAAGTATTTTGTAAAGAAAATTCGCCCCATGTATATTTCTTTCTTGAAGATAGTGTTTTTATTTCTTTCTTGAAGATAGTGTTTAAGGATAAGATTGTAAGACCAAATTTCAAGCATGGTTTTAACAAGCTAGATTCAAAGTATATTTTCAAACGATTTTCATAAAGCTAGTTTAAACAAAATAAGTGAAAGCTAAGGATAATTTTAAAAAAAAATTCTTTCAACACTGTTTTCAAAGAGAGAAAAAGACTTTAAAAATTTAGGAATAGTTTGAAAACTAATTTCAAGGTTAAGTAAAATTCTCAAAAATAACCAACATATTTGAAAGACACACAAAATAAGAAAGATTTTGACTTAAGCTCCTCCTAAACTAAGTAAGAATCTTAGTCCATTCTAGATGTCTAATTTTAGTTACTAGCTAACTATCTAAAGAATAGTAGTGTTCACCAAATTAGTCAAGTCAAGTTTTAGTGTCTAGCTAAGAAAAAACTACTTGACTTGATCAATATGAAGTTGGTATTTAATGCCCAGACTTGCTACGATGCACAGACTTAAGCATTCTGAAGTCCAGGCAAAGTCCTATGCATCTCACAACCGTTCTATGTTTTGCAGGCACAAGCAAATTAACCTTAATGTGTTTTGTGAGATGCGGCTACTAGATCTATAGGTTCATGCAGTTCTAGGGGTCAAACTTAGGCTAAGTCCTCCAACTTCGAAGTCAAGTTTTAAACATTCAACTCAATTTTGGAAATACATGATCAGGTTAGTATTGAAAACTGAAGTTTGAATACTAAAATTAAGTTAATTCAAAAAAAATTAAGTGTCAAGCAGAATATGTGAGTTGATTTATCAAAAAGGTAAAAATGATCAGGTTAGTCCTAGTCTACAACACACATTCCTATTAACCTCCTTAAATTGCTAAATTCAGATTCAGGTAGCGGTTTAGTAAATATATCTGCTAAGTTAGTCTTAGATTCAACATGATTAAGTTCAATTTCCCCTTTATTTACATGATCTCTAACAAAATGGTGCTTAATTTCTATATGTTTGATCTAGAGTGGTGGACTGGGTTTTTTGTTAGGTTAATTGAACTTAGATTATCTATAAAGATTTTAACTTTCTTAAACTCTAAGTTAAAGTCTTTTAAGGTATGCATCATCCAAAGTAACTGGGCTACACATTCTCCCATAGCTATATATTCTGCTTCAGTGGTAGATAGGGCAACACAATGTTGCTTTCTACTGAACCAACTCACTAGTGAGGGTCCTAGTAGTTGACACCCACCACTAGTACTTTTTCTATCTAACTTACAGCCAGCATAGTCTGAGTCAGAGAATCCAATAAGTTCAAATTGGGCTGTTCTAGGGTACGAAATTCCTAAATTTTCTGTCCCTTTAAGATACCTAAATATTCTTTTAACTAGGGTTAGATGTGATTATTTAGCACAGGTTTGATACCTAGCACACATACTAACTGCAAAGAGAATATCAGGTCGACTTGCAGTTAGGTAAAGGAGGCTGCCTATGGCACTTCTATAATACTTAAGATCAACAGGTTTGCCATTTGGGTCACTGTCTATGGTCTGATTGGTAGACATAGGTGTTTTGATTTCTTTTGCATTATCCATTCCAAATTTTCTAAGTAGTTCTCTAGTGTATTTTTGTTGATAGACAAACGTACCCTCACTAGTTTGTTTTATTTGTAGCCCTAAAAAGAAGGTTAATTGACCTACTAAACTCATTTCAAATTCATTTTCCATTAAAGTTATAAATTCTTGCAAAAAATTTGAGTTAGTTGAGCCAAATACTATATCATCTACATATACTTGGGCTATAAAAATATCAGATTTTAAGGTCTTAACAAATAGAATTGGATCAATTTTACCTTGGTTAAAGCCTTTAGATACTAGGTAGTTAGACAGTCTTTCATACCAAGCTCTAGGGGCTTGCTTAAGTCCATACAGAGCTTTCTTAAGCTTTCAAAACCTGGGGGTTGACCTACATAAATCTCTTCCTTAATTAGACCATTTAAGAAGGCTGACTTAACATCCATTTGATACAACTTGAATCCCTTATGGGCTGCATAACCTAAAATCATCCTAATGGACTCAAGTCTAGCTACAGGTGCATAGGTTTCATTATAATCAAGTCCCTCTACCTGGCTAAACCCCTTAGCTACTAACCTGGCCTTGTTTCTAACTGTTTCACCTTGTTCATTAAGCTTGATCCTAAAGACCCATTTAGTTTCAATAAACTTTTTACCTTTAGGTAAGGGTACTAAATCCCAGACTTAATTACGTTCAAATTGGGCTAACTCTTCCTGCATAGCTATGATCCAATCAGGGTCAAGTAAGGACTCTTCTACAGACTTGGGTTCAATTTTGGAAATTAAGGCAATCTGGCTAAGGTTTCTAAAAGCTGACCTAGTCTGAACCCTTAATTCTGGATCACCTATGATTTGATCAGTTGGGTGGGCTGAGCTAACTCGAACAGTTCTAGTTTGGTTGGGTTCAGGTTCAGGTTCAATTAGATCATGGTCTTGGTCCTCAGTTGGGTTTTCATCTGGGTTGGTGCTGGACCTGATAAAATCAATGGGTTGATAGATGGTTTGATCAGATTTGTTTGGACTAGATTTTTCATCAAATTTTACATTTGTAGTTTCTTCAATCCTTAGAGTTGTTTTGTTATAAACTCTATAGGCTCTACTGGTAAGAGAATAACCTAAAAAGATACCTTCTTCAACCTTAGATGTGAATTTTCCTAAGTGTTCTCTCGTATTTAGTATATACACTTTACATCCAAATACTTTTAAAATATTTAACATTAGGTTGTTTGTTATAGTAAATTTCAAATGAGGTTTTTCCTAAATTTTTATTTATAGTTATTCTATTTTGTACATAACAGGCTGTACTGACAGCCTCAGCCCAAAGGTATTTAGGTAGGTTGAATTCATTGAGCATTGTTCTGGTTGCTTCTTGTAGTGTTCTATTTTTCCTTTCTACAATTCCATTTTGTTGAGGTGTTTTAGGGCAGGAGAATTCGTGGTGGTAGCCATTTTCTAAACAGAATTGGTTAAACTTTTAGTTTTTGAATTCTCCGCCATTATCACTCCTAAGTCTTTTAATTTTCACCCCTTTTTCATTTTCTGTTAGTTTACAAAATTGAGTAAATATTTCAAATGTTTCATCTTTATTTTTTAAGAATTTGACCCAAGTGAATCTTGAATAGTCATCGATGATTACTAAACAATATAGGTTCCCACTAATTGATTTTACCCCATGTGAGTCAAACAGGTCTAGGTGAATTAATTCAAGAATTGATTTAGTTTGAGTTCGATTAGTTGGTTTGTGAGTTGATCTAGTTTGTTTTCCTTGTTGGCAAGCATTACATATGGTTGACTCAAGGTTAGGTAATTTTGGTAGGCCTCTAACTAAGCCATTTAGTGTAGGTAGTTTTCTAAAGTGAATGTGTGCAAGTCTTCTATGCCAAAGCCAACTCTCATCCTTATGGGTTAAAAGGCAGTTTGCTAAGGGTCGGGTTAATCTAATTTCATAAATGTTGTTGTGCCTATGTCCTCTAAGTGTGATGTCGGGGTTGTCAGTGTGTTTGATCAGACATTCATTAGATAAGAACTTAACCTTATATCCAGTGTCACATAATTGACTAATACTTAGTAAATTAAAATAGAAGTTCTCAACAAGTAAGACATTTTTAATTATAAAATCAGATTCAAGTTCAATATTGCCTAGACTAATTACCTTAAGTTTACCGTTGTTTCCAAAAGCAACGGTCCCTTGTCGTTTGTACTTGAGTTCTGTAAACTTGGTGGGATCCCCAGTCATGTGTCTGGAGCACCCACTGTCGATAATCCATTTATTTTCCTACAGTTAAGTAGGATTGATTAGAATTCAAGTTGAAGTTCAGTTTAATCTTTTTGAAAAGGTTAATTTTAAGTTAAGTTTACATTTTTGAAAAAGATTGAAAACAGAAAACATTTGAATTTTGAAAAACTTAAAAAGAATTTTTGAAAAAAAATTGAAAAAAAACTTAAAAGAATTTTTAAAAAAAACTTGAGAAAAAAACTTAAAAAAAATTTTTGAAAAAAAATTTTGAGAAAAAAACTTAAAAAGAGTTTTGAAAACAATTGAATTAATATTTGATTTTGAAATTTCAATTAATTAAGAGCTAAGTTTAAATTTTGAATTTTGATTTAATTGATATTTAAATTTGGATTTAAAAGGTAAGATTTTAAATTCAAGTTTGAGTTTTAAATTATCAATCAATGATTTGAACTTATTATCCTTATTCATCTCACTTGATCTAAGTTATCAAACAAAGGGATCCTATGATTTGTGTGAGATGAGTTTGAGTTTGATTCATAAAAGAAATTAATCTGACCTTTTGTTAGATTCGGGTTTGACAAGAAGTAGTTTAATAGTATACTTCGATAATTAGCTTCCAGGCGGGAGGCGAGGCACAGGGGCCTTCTTTGGCCGAAGCCTTATTGGAGCAACAACCTCTTTCTAGACAAAGCTGCTTAAGGAAGTTGTACTTTAACCCTACCTGTTGAGACACCCTGGTCTAACTAGTCTAGGATGTGTCGAGATAGTTTCGGCTAGTTCTCCCCGAGAGTCTGTCTAGCGTACCGTTATCTCGACCCACCCTAATACTAAGTAGGTCAAGAGTCAGATTAACTTTTAAGACTAGTCCTAAGTGCCCAACTGGGCAAATGCTGATTTTGAGGTGCCAACTAGTTTGGAGCCTCCCCCTAAATGATAGGTGGGGTGTTTAGGGTCAATGTAATGAATGTCCTTTTTGGGAACATAATATTGATTCTGCCCTACTTGCTTTGTTAGGTAAGCTTTTGGGACCCATGCTTTACATTGCTTTTTGCGTGAGTGGACAAAGGAGAAAAAGGATCTTTGGGCCGATCCTGATTTAAAACCTATCCCAGACTTATTGTACATGCCCTTTTATGATCCAAGTATAAGGTCAAGGTTCTTGGATCGAGTTGTAAAAGTTGCTAGTAGATCCTTAAGTTTTTGAACTTCACCCTTAAGGGTGGAGTTTTCATTTTCAAGTTCAGAAATTTTTGAGTTTAATTCAGTTGTGTTTTGATTTAGAATTTGCTCCTTAAGGTCTTGATTTTCCTTAAGGAGCTGATCAGTCCTAGCTCAGATGCGTCTAATCTCTTATTTAAGACAGAAATAATTTTAAAGAACTTTTCATTCACTGAATCTAAATATACCTTAGTCGAGCCGTCCGAAAATAGTCCGATCTCTTGGCTCGACTCGTATTCGGAATCCTCGTCTTGCTCCGAGTCCGATTCTGGTCCGGTTGCCATCAGTGCGAGGTAGCTTGCGTTCTTTGGTTGTTCATCGTCGGAATCATCCGAGCTTTCATCCCACGTGGCTTGAAGAGCCTTCTTCTTTTTGTTCTTAGTGGGTTGGTCCTCCTTCTTGTAAGGGCATTCATGTTTGAAGTGCCCTTTTCTGTTACAGCCGAAGCAGATCATTTTGCTTTTACCTTCAGTGCTGGAGGGCTTCATTACCTTTTGAATATCTTTCTTTGAAAATTTGTTCTTCCTTCTGGTGAACATTTTTCTTACCAAGTTCACCAGTTGTTCTTCTTCATCTGAGTCAGAGTCTGACTCATCTTCAGGTTCTTCTTGAATTTTTCTCTTTGATTTGGCTTCTTTTGGTGAACCTGCAAATAAAGCTAGCCCTTTCTCGACCTTGGCGTTAGTTTGCTCATGCAGCTCTAATTCACAAAATAATTCATCCAGATTAATTTTTGAAAGGTTCCTAGAAATTTTATAGGCATCTATAATAGATGCCCATAGTGAATTTCTAGGGAACGCATTTAACGCATACCTTATGATGTCCCGGTTCTCCTGTTTGTGCCCGATCATGTGGAGTCCATTCAATATGTTCTTAATCTGGGCGTGGAGTTGACTTGCTAATTCTCATGCTTTTTATAGAGGACTTCTCGAGCTTTGAGTTTCATCCAGATCCTATTTTTGTGCAGCGCTTTATCCATCATTTGAAGTAGCACAACTCAATCTGCTTTATCCATCATTTGAATTTCTATTAACAAAAAAAAAATAGGAATAGAAATTCATCTATCCAAGCTGTGGATAATAATAATAGGAATGAATTTATTATTATTAATAAGAATAAATTTATTCTTTAATAAAATTTCAAATTAAAAAATCATGAGGAGTAATTTTGCAGAATTCATCTGCAAAATCAACTTAGTCCATATACCAAATAAACCCTGTAAACCAGAGTTAGTATAATAATAAAATGGACTAAAATGTGAAATATTCATAGGTAATTAGATCTCGTCCACATCCAGACCAGGATCTAACCAGGACTTAACTTAGATCATCCAAATGGGTCTAAGTTGGACCGCGCCTAAAGTCCCAAAATGGGACCCGTCCTCACTGGTTCGCTCCTCCAGTGACTTATTACCTTACTTACCCTTTGTGCAGTTTTACTTGACTTCTTGACCTACCAGGACTTTTTGTCAGGACTCAACCACCCTGGTCTTTCTGCCAAGTCTCCACCAACTTGGTCTTCAGCGAGTTGTCAGGCCTCGTGGACCCAACTGGACTTTCTGCCAGGACTCAACCATCCTGGACTTTAGCCTAGTGTCTGGTCCTAAGTCTTTCAACCTTGCACACTTGGTAAAGAGGTTAGAACCATAACAACTTAACTTTAACCTGTTTGTCATTCATCAAAACTTGAGTTTGACCGTTAGTGTAAACTACACCAACAATCTCCTCCTTTTTGATGCAATGACAACCTGGGTTAAAATTAGAAAAATAACATGTAACAGCTATAAGTACACCCATAATATGTAAATGACATGCTCTAAAATCAAGTGATGAATTTATTCTTATTAATAATAATAAATTCATTCCTATTATTATTATCCATAGCTTAGTTAAGATGAATTTCTATTCCTATTATTTTTTTTGTTAATAGAAATTCAAATGATGGATAAAGCAGATTGAGTTGTGCTACTTCAAATGATGGATAAAGCGCTGCACAAAAATAGGATCTGGATGAAACTCAAAGCTCGAGAAGTCCTCTATAAAAAGCATGAGAATTAGCACAAAAAAAAAACACCACGCCATCATCTCTTCTTCACGCTTTCACGCTCGGCGCTTCCACGCTCTTTTGCTACGGCCTGTCTTCCAACTCGTCTACGTCCAATTACTGCTGGAAGACCACTCTTAACATCCAAACTCATTCAGATAATTTTTTTTGGTAATGATTTTATTACTGCATTATCTGTACTCATTTCTATTAGAGAGTGTGAGGTTGTCACACTCTCTATCTTCTGTATTCGCCTACTCTACCGGGGGTCTCCGGTAGAGAGTTTTAGTGAATTGCCCACAGAAAAGGTCGGAGGGACCTGGGCCTTCGAGTAGGAGTCGCCGAAGGCTCTGAATGAAGTAAAACTCATTCGTGTCTTGTGTGTTCGTTTTTTATCGTTTCTTTTGTTTCCGCTGTGCACGACTTTACGAACACATTCTTTTTACTCTGAAAAATATATTTTTTTAAACACACGTGATTCACCCCCCCTCTCACGTGCATTCCGATCCTACACATTGTATATGTCATTTTTTAAATTTAAATATTCAAGATGGATTCAAAATTTTAGAAAATTATATTACATCAACTGGAATTGTAATTTCATAATTATGGTCACATTCATCTATAATGAAACAATGAGGTATATTTTGTAAAACTAATGAAATGAGACCTAAAAAATTTCCACCTAATATACCAATACGTTAGAATTCAACATATCAATTATTACAAGATTAATTTCAATATAAAAAATTATTATGTTTATTTTTTAAACAAAATAGTAATACTAATATATATATATATATTTTCAAAATAATGGATATTTGGAGTACTATTTGTGAAATTTTAAAAGTATTTAACAATGTAACTGAAATTTTTTTCTGTTTTTTAGTATAATATGTATTTTAAATGAACATATTAATAATGAATTTTTATCTTCTTGAATACTAGCTATGAAAATTAAATGAAATTCTTTTATTTTATTTCTGAAATTTATTTAATTATATTTGCTTTAAATCATATATTTAAATTAGAAATTTTATAAAAAAAATATTAATTTTATATTATTACGCTTTAATTTCAATTAAAATTAATAAAAAATTTTATGTTTATTTTTTAAACAAAATTGTAATACTAATATATATATTTTTTTCAAAATAATGGATATTTGGAGTACTATTTGTGAAATTTTAAAAGTATTTAACAACGTAACTGAACAATTTTTCAGTGTTTATTATCTCACTGCTTATTTAGTTTTAGTAAATTTTTTTATTATAATATGTCTTTTAAATGAACATATTAATAATGAATTTTTATCTTCTTGAATACTAGCTATGAAAATTAAATGAAATTTTTTTATTTTATTTCTGAAATTTATTTAATTATATTTGCTTTAAATCATATATTTAAATTAGAAATTTAAAAAAAAATATTAATTTTATATTATTACGCTTTAATTTCAATTAAAATTCATAAAAAATTATTATGTTTATTTTTTAAACAAAATAGTAATACTAATATATATATTTTTTCAAAATAATAGATATTTGGAGTACTATTTGTGAAATTTTAAAAGTATTTAACAACGTAACTGAACAATTTTTCTGTGTTTATTATCTCACTGCTTATTTAGTTTTAGTAAATTTTTTTTTATAATATGTATTTTAAATGAACATATTAATAATGAATTTTTATCTTCTTGAATACTAGCTATGAAAATTTAATGAAATTTTTTTATTTTATTTCTAAAATTTATTTAATTATATTTGCTTTAAATCATATATTTAAATTAGAAATTTTATAAAAAATATTAATTTTATATTATTACGCTTTAATTTCAATTAAAATTCTTCTTCTCTTATCATTAATATTATATATAATATTAAAAATTATTTATATTATATTTATAATCAATATTATGTAAAATATAGAATATAAATTAATATTTCTAAAATACATCAAAACTATTAGTGCTAATTCAGAATTTACAAAAGCATAACTTTTATTAAAAGAACAAATAAAATGTCCACGAGGATCCTTAAGTTTTACACAGGAATTTAAGAATTATTTTACGTCTTCTTTTAATTTTAATAAAATAGATAACAAAAATTTCGATATCCTAAAGTAATGATTACATAAGCCTTAAAGGTTTCACGTTTTCTTCGTAATTGCCAAAAAAAATTTTGCTTGTTAAGTGTCAACAGTTATTATAGAGCAGACATTTAATGTCGGCGATAATATATTAGATGAACGATGATCGACTTTATCTCCCGACTCATTGGAAACCTGCATTATTCGACAATTGGACCAGAGCCATGAAAAGAATCCGAGGAATACAACTTTCAGAAGACAAAGTCAAAGAATTTATACCGAAGGAATGAATACAACAGGAACGAGAGGAAATATAAGTAAGTGATCAATATAAAAAGGGTAAAAATATAAAAGAACTATGTAGATTTTGATTTCCTTAAAGAACTATGTAGATTTAGATTTCCTTATACTCTAAAGGGATTCATAGGCAACTTAAATAAGTACAAATAATTTTTAATAAATTTTAAACTTTATTTTTTTAAAATATAATAATATCAAACTGTCGCGAACCGTGATGAACTGTAATTCGAAAATTCTAAATCGTGAATTATAATCATCTTGAATAGTTAAGGTTAAGGGTCGACCTGTCATGAATTGTCGAATCGATAATTTTGAATCGCCGATTTAGAAATAGTTCCCTGCGAAATAATAAAGTTGTCTTTTAGTATCTTTATCTTATACATTAAACACAATATGATTTGACATGATATAGAATATTTAGTCAGTGACCATTGTGATTCATAATTGATATATATAACATTTATATGGTAACACTGATGAAACTATAACGATTATAATATATAAAATCGTAATTACAATAATATAAATTTATTTTATTTAACAATTATGAATGGTAGTTACATAACTAATGTATTATAACCACTGCAATTTTGTAACAGCTAGTATATAACTGTATTATAACAGTTATAATTTTGTAATGACTATAATACAAATTTATCTTATTGGACAACATTTATATTTGTGGCATATACAAAATCATAATTACTACTATATAAATTTATTTTGTTCAACAACATTCATAATATACCAGTTACATACTATTACTATCACTAACATAATAATTATGAAATCTTAGTTACTATTATTAAGTCAGTTGGTATTCATAATGATTATAAAAAAAGAGTTTGTTTTTTAATATGATTTATTGATGAGACGGAGAGATAAAAAATAATAATGTGGAACAATATAATAATGTGAACGTATAAAAAAAATCTCAGAAAAAATGAGATATTTGTGATTTTTTTTTTCCTTTTTAATTTTTTTAAATAAAAAAATTCTTATCATTCAAGAATTTATTTCTGATAATACACGCCTCAAATATTGTCATTGCACACAAACACACTGCCACAAGGCACATACATCACGAGTTCAACCTCATCAAGCAACTTAGAACAGTGGCATAACAGCCAAGTTTCTTATTCAAGCAAAAGAAAGACAAACAGAGTGAAGTTAAGTTGCATGATCAGTACTCTTAACCACTGTAACAGGGCAAGTTCCATTGTTCACCACATAGCTGCTCACACTGCCCAGGAGCACCCTGAAAGATGAGAGAATAAAACCAAAGGCACCATTAAGGTGTTCTTGTTCAAGGTTATCATTGAACACAATAACTACCAAGCAGAAGTTTTCTAACCTCTTGAGCTTCCCAAGCCCTCTATTTCCAATGATCAAGCAGCTGAGGGGGATGCTATCAATAGCTTCACATATCTTTTCGCGGGCATCTCCCCAGTAGATCTTCAACACAACGACGACCTGAAAAAGTTATACAAGTGTTTTTGAGCATGCTCACAGTTGCAATGCTTGTTTAGGCAGCTAAAACTTGATAGATAGAGTTGAAACTAAAAACAAGTGTTGAGTATGTCTACAGTTTCTGTTATTGTTTGGGCAGTTAAAACTTAACAGATAGAAAGTAGAGAGACTACCTCCTTTTGCCGTGCGACAGTGTTGAGTATGTCCAAGGTTTCAGCGTCTAGCTTCACGCCATATTTCTTTGCAATACCAGAATCAGATAATTCTGATAGGGGAATAAATGCTGCAGTAACAGGATAATTGGAAGACAAAGTGAGAGCAAGCAATGTGACTGGTTGTTCAATTGGTAATATATAGAGATGCAATTAGTGATGCAAGATTATATACATGAGAAGGTAGATTCAATGGGATGCAGAAAGACAGGAAAAGGAAATGATGTATTCCAATTGTTACTCTGCTGCAACTAAATCAAAGAAGCATCAAGTATTTTTTTTACTCGAGAAAGAGCAGCAACAAAAGGTCTTGTGTGCAATTGTTGAAGGATGCCTAGCTTGTCTTGCTTGGTCTTTGTTGGTTTGTGACTCAGATAATTTCTAGTCCGAACTAAGCAAGTATGGGAAAGAGTGAGACTTGTATTAGACGTCAAGATTTGTTAATAGCATTTCAATATTAAGATTGACGAACTTGACTTACTCATTGGCTGCAAACTAGTTAGGTGTGTAGGTAACATTGTATATAAGCATTAGCATATCTAGGTTTGAAAATCGAGCTAGAAATTAGAAACCCTTGAACTAGGTGGCATTTCCAGCTGTTTAAGTAAATCCTTTGTTCCTCGCTTAACTTAAAGTGGAAGAGGAATGCAAGAGACAGAAGACGGTATTATCCATATAGGAAATAATGCCCTATTGGTGTAGTATTCCTTCACTAAGTTGGTTGAAATTAGGACAATTATCTTGAATGTGCAAAGGAGAAGTATCTCTGAAGAAACTGATCCAACAGCATATTCCATCTGATATTTTCTTCTATTCTGGTTCAAATGAAAACGTCCTTACAAATCTATTCATGGTGATAAATAGAAAAAGATTTCAGTTATGGAGCACTTAAAGATCTGATATTGCATGTTGGAGAACCAATTGATAAACATTGATCCTTATGAAGCTCTTCCAGCATGATTTATACATCAATGGTGAAAAAAATCAGCTGTATCTCATCTTTGTTGATGTTCTTTATCAGCCATAGAATTCACTGCCTTTGGAAACTTTTTAACGAGATGAAATGGAATTGAATTCCATTAGGAATTGAATTCTATCAAAACTTGAATTGAATTCTTATGTTTAGAATGAGCCAGTAAACAACTTTGTTTGGAATGAGTCTAAAAATAAATGAATTTGAATTGAATTCAATTCTTAATGGAACTCAATTCAATTTCTTTACTTAAAAAGTTTCCAAACATGGTGTTAGTATTTTCATTTGTTGGAATTCAATTCCCATACCAAATCATACCCATTTATACTCATTTGGGTCTGATTTCAATTCCTTAGTTTATTGGATTTCAATTCCCATGAGAATTCAATTCCTTCACTTAAGTTGCTTCCAAACCATGAAATTCAATTCAATTCCTTGATAGAATTGAATTCCATGGGTTTCCAAACAGTGGAAAAGAGAATAACTCATAGTATCCGCTACAATTATCAGCCAAATATTCCAAAGTAAGATGGTTTTACACAATTTCCTAGCCCAGAGTAGTGTAAGTTTAACTACTAGAGACAGATATCAGGACAAGAAGAAAAAGAAAAAGAAACGTGAAGAATAATCAAACGTAAGACAACTCTTAACCTAGATTGCAACTGGTAATTCTTAGCAGTGTCCTCAAGGCATAACTTAAAAACATAGAATTTCAATCTCTGAAAGATCATTTATGTTGAGAAATCAAACTTTAATTGGGGCCGAAATAAGCAACGGGAGTTCGATTAGGGGGAAAAAGGCAAAAGGTTTAATTTTTAGGGCTCTTAAAGAGGAATCAAGAGAAGAAAAAAAAGGTAGGGAAAAGGTGAATCATACGTGATCCGGTGGTCTCCCAGAGCTGAGTCACGCCCTTCTCGTAGTTTCCTTCCTTCTGGACGTTGACGACGACGAGGTGGTCGCCGTTCCTCACCAAGTTTTCCACGGCCCAGCGGAGCGCCGCCTTGCTGCAAGCGGAGAAATCAACGGCCACTCCCACTTTCCGATCAGATTCCATTGCACCGATTGAAGAAGAAAAAGAAGAATGATGATCATGCGATGAAGGTGACCCGACGAGACTGATATAAAGCAAGGAAAGGGAGTAGAGTCTTGGAGAATGATAAATATACGCCATTTTTAACGTTCCACAGAGGAAATTATTTCAATGGTCTAAAATTCCCAGTAAAGTATCAATAAATTAAAATTTAACCAACAGACTTTCCAAAATCATAATTTTTTTAATAACTCAAACGGATGAAAATTTTCCACCAATCTCCTTGGATAAATTATGAAAATGTTATAGTAAATCATTGGCAGCCGCCCCTTGCTGCGTTCGTCATCTCTATACGATCGTTCAAGATCGTATCATGGATACTCGAGTCACAATTGTTCAATATAAATTTTTCCACTAAATTCAATGTTAACATATATCCCAATAAAAGATTGACCGATATTTAATTTATCTCTGTTACATCTTAACTACTACATTGTATCCAGGGGACAACAAAATCATAATTTTTATTATGATACCGTCAAACTTCCAAACATCCGAACAAGATCTATGTCAAAATAGATCATTTTTTATTATGATTAGTTAAAGAAAAACACATATTCATTAAATTTTAGACAAATATGAGTGCAATTCTACTGTGAAATCACTTTAGATGAGGACAGGGGCTGGGATTGCTCTATTGACAAAATTATATCATTCAATATATAGTTTCCAAAATTTAAAAGAGTTAAATGAAAAGCGTCCGTCTAGTGGACTAATTAGACGGGTGTATGCATATCAAATGGATGACAGACAATCTATTTAAAAACAAAAAGCAATTTGATCCAATTGGAAGTTGACCGGTAGATGAAAAATGATCATGCATGAAATTATTTCTATAGAACGAATCTTCTGAGTTTAATATTGGAATTAATAAATATTTTTTTATACTTATTTTAATATCAAAATAAAAATAAAAGGCTTTTTTTTCCCAAATGGCGTTCCTCTTTTACATGACGATGGATTCATCCCATAATGTTTTTCATCGAGGTGAATATGAGATGATCAGTCCGTCTTATTAAAGTTTTTTAACGGTCATAAGTATAAATCGAGAAGTATTTATTATTGATATAGTCTAACCTTGATTATTATTTTGATATTGACATCGATTTTAATTTAGGTTGATGATTATAATTATGATTAAGTCCTGATTGAGGATTAGACATGGTATGAAAAATCATAACTTGAAGGGCTAAGTATGGAAAAGTCCTAACCTGGAGGGTCAGGTGTGGGAAAGTCCTAGCTTGGAGGGCTAGGTGTGGAAAATCCTAGCTTGGAGGGCTAGGTGTGGAGAAATCCTAACCTGAAGGGTTAGGTGTGAAAAATCCTAGCTTGGAAAGCTAGGTGTGGAAAAATCCTAACTTGGAGGGTTAAGTGAAAAGTCCCAGCTTGGAGGGCTAGGTGAAAAGTCCCAACTTGGAGGGTTAGGTGAAAAGTCCCAACTTAGAGGGTTAGGTGAAAAATCCTAGCTTGGAGGGCTAGGTTGAAATCCCGGTGAGTGAAGCCGGGTTCTGGTGAGTGAAGCCGGATGACTGAAACCCTGGTGAGTGAAGCCAGGTCCTAGCTTGGAGGGCTAGGTTGAAGTCTCAGTGAGTGAAACTGGGCATGACACGAGTCAAAGATGGGCCGGAGGCTTGTTCCCATGACTTAGAGGGGATTTGATCTTGCCTGGATCGGTCTGGTGACCGATCAAGAAAGTTGGCACGGTGCTCCTTCGTGGATTAGTCTGGTGACCGATCCAGCGATGACTGATCGGTCTGGTGACCGATCAGGGAGCACACAGTGAGGTTGGAAATCTACTGTCCGGCTCCTGATCGGTCCGGTGACCGATCAGGGAGCAGGCAGTTCCCTCACTGCTTAGCTCCTGATCGGTCTGGTGACCAATCAGGGAGCAGACAATTCCCTCACTGCTTGGCTCCTGATCGGTCTGGTGACCGATCAGAGAGCAGGCAATTTCCTCACTGCTTGGCTCCTGATCGGTCTGGTGACCGATCAGGGAGCACAAAGTGAGTTGAGTTCCCCCACTGATCAGCTCCTGAACAGACCGGTGACCGATCCACGACCTAGGATCTGATGTTCGCGATTACGGTTTTCTCACAGGTAACCGATCAGGCTGGAGCCTGATCGGTCAGGGATCTACCTGATCGGTCTGGTGACCGATCAGGCCTATGTCGCCGCGAAAGCTGGGAGTCCCAGCAAAGTGGTGGATCGGTCTGGTGACCGACCCACGAGCCCTGGATCGGTCCGATGACCGATCACTTTAATTCAAAATATACTGTCAGACGCTCTGAACACATCTGATTTCCCTGCTATTAATCTCTGATGCATGATTCTCTGTGTGATATGCTGTGCTAATGGTCTGATTAAGCTACAGGTGACAGGGATGAATTCAAACACTCAAGGAGAGTCAATGAAGACCTTTCCTTGGAGAAGGTTTGTCCATTTGCCATCTCAGGTTGCAATAGCTGGAGCTGCTGACATGAGCTGGTGACTGGAGCGTGGCTGAGGAAAGCTCAGAGAGTCCAGGGAGAGCTAAGTGGTAGCTGGTGTTGGCAGGTAAGCAGCTGGAGGCTGCAGTGAGGTGATGACCTGGCGTTAGTGGAGAAGACTTAAGCTGCGGAGCGGAGAAGTGCTGGAGAGACTTCTTCCGGCTAGAGCTTGCTGGCTTGAGTTCTTGCTGTGTGATCAGTTCTTTACACTTTGCTTGTGCGATCTGTTGTTCCATCATCTTGAGCAAGCAACTGCAATCTTTGAAGCAACCATCCGTTACTTGAGCGTTGTGAAAAAGAGTCAGAAAGCTTGGTGAGTCCATCAGCGAGAAGACACGAAGAAGGAGATTCTTGCGTGAGATCTACGCTGAGTGGAGCTCGGGAGAAGTTTGTCTGAGTTCTTGCTGTCCTAAGTGCTCTGTAAGATCCTTCTTGTATTTCATTGTGCTTAAAACTCTATCTTTGTTGAAACGCTGTGGAGAAGTTACTCCACCGAGAAGGAGGTTGCTTACTATCCGGATTTTCCGGGGCTTGATCTGCCGACGATCAAGGGATCGCCCACCTTAAGGGCACGCCAAAGAGTAGGGGCAAGTTATCCCCGAACCTTGTAAATCCTCTTGTTAGCATTTTGGTTTGCTCTTCATTTCTGCATACTCTGTTTTCCTTTAGCTTCCGCTGTGCTACTAACATTTGAGATGCAGAAAAATTAATAAGTGCTAAAGTTCAAGTGTCTGGCTATATTCACCCCCCTCTCTAGCCATCCAAGTTCCAACAAGTGGTATCAGAACCTGGGGCTCTGTTCAAGCGGATTAACAACCGAGAGCTTACAACAAGATGGCTATGGGAGGAGAAGGCTACAGCACAAACAGACCTTCATTCCTCGACGGCACTGATTTTCCATATTGGAGGTCAAGGATGGAGTTCTAGCTCAAAACCAACATGAGCATATGGTTTTCAGTGAAGGAGGGTTTCTCCCCTCCAAAGGATCATGAGGGAAATGAGCTTGAGTTTTCGAGTTGGTCGGCTGAGCAAGTCAAAAAGGGGGAAGCCAATGCCAAAGCTATTGTCACCTTGCAAAGTGGGATGACCAAGGATCAGTTAGTCAAGGTGGGTCCTTTCATAAGTGCTAAAGATCTATGAAATAAGATTATTGAGCTCCATGAAGGAACTCATGAAACTCGGACAGTCAAGAAGGACCTCCTTCTCAACCAACTTCAAAGTCTCACCATGGGAGAAAATGAAACTGTAAGTAAACTCCATGGACGGTTCAAAGAAGTCTTGAATGGTCTCCACTCCATTGATGAAAAGGTAGAAAATCGAGACCTAGTGAGGTATGTCCTTAAATCATTTCCTAGGAATGCCTTGTGGTCATCCATGGTGGACGCCTACAAGGTGTCCAAAAATCTTTCCTTTGTAAAAATAGATGATTTGTTTTGTGAGATGGAACTACATGAGATCTCTAACCAAAGTCACAAAGAGAAAGGGATTGCTTTAGTGGCAGGTGACAACAAGAAGAAGAAGGAGGAGAAGAACACTCATTGTCACATGACATTCATGACACTAGAGGACTCGAGAGAAGAAAGTGATAACAAATCAAGCTCCTCAACTGCGCCTTCATCATCTTCGGATGATGAAGAGGTAATCTCTCCCGAGTTGAATGAGTGCTATATAACAATAGCTTGCTTGACAAACATGCTCAAAAAGTCTAAGAACAAGATTACATCTTTAAAAATAGAGGTAGAAAAATTGAAAACCTCTAAGGATGAGGTAATTGATGACTTGCATGTTAAGACCCTTGAGAATGACAATAAGGACTTAAAGAGCGAAGTTGAAAATCTCAAGAATGTTCTTGAGAAATTCTCATCTAGCTCCAAAACCTTAGACATGATACTAAACTCCCAAAGGGCAGTTTATAACAAGGCCGGTATGGATCATCGACCTAGGGAACCAATCTTCGTATCCTTAATGTCTAGAACCCACTTTAGAGCATCAAATGATTCTAGGATTCAAAAGGTTAGGAGGAAAATGACTAAGGCATGGGTGCCTAAGTCCCTCATTGTTGATGCATTAGGTCCTAAAATTTGGGTATTTAAAACCTCCATATTTCGAATTATATAGCTTGTTTTGAGGGGGAGCATCTATCAACATCGGAGGTTGATATTTGGTGCTCCAAACCTATGACCAAGGAAAAATTGTCATTCACATGGTTGCTTATGGAAAATTCGAATTAAATGCTTTGAGCTTCATTGTCTTAGTTCTTATAACAAGATGATCCCTTGACTAGTGATTTATGAAATCTCACTTGAGTAGTAAGGAAATTTTCATGCAATGAATAATAGTATATTCATGCTTGAAAATAAATCTACAAGTTTTGGAAAAATTATATATATTGCATAAACGGTTTAGATTGACACATAACTTGCTCATACCATGGATTGCTTAAGATGATCAGTTTTATTATTGAATTTTATGGTTCAAGCTTAAGAGGTTGTGTTTGGTGAACATATGCCATGATTTTCTTGTTTATGTTATACAACATGAATGTATGCTAAGGAAAATATCAACACATATCTTGTGATGATTAGACATCAATATATAGACAAGAACATGAGCTTAAGGTTCGGTTTAAGTTTCTCTTGATATTTTGGAGATGAACCTAGTTGAGTATGCCATGATTTTACTATTTGTGTGATTAACATTAATCTATGGCATGTAAAGTTCGGTTAAGAACAAGATGAACATATAGCTTGTGCTAATCTTTATGAAAATTCCACAAGGACTCAATGCTTAAGTTCTATGATCTAGTGATTTCTTTGTATCAATCTAAATCAAGATTCTAGGACTTAGGATATATATACATGTATCCCCAACATCTAGCTCATCACATGTTTTTTTTCATGACTTAAACCTTGTATGTATGGGCTTTACTCTCAAAGTTATATTGAAATGATTTTCTTTGATATGGAAATATTCATTTTGGTTGAGGGACCCCATGTTTAGAACCAAAGTAATTAAATCTAATTGAGTTAGGGTTTGGGAATGGCTAAGAATTGAAACAAACCTGATTTCAGAGTTTCTGAAATTGGTTTCTGAAATCTGGAACTCAGAAAACATTCTGTGCCGAACCTGATCGGTCCACCGACCGATCAGGGATCCCTCTGATCGGTTCGGTGACCGATCAGATCAACATTGATCAGTAAGTTCCATGATTGGGACAAAACTCCTCAGTCCGATCTCCTCTCGTCGAATTGTATCAATGATCATACTACAAACAAACATGATACAATCCGATTACAATTGAAACATACTTGATCACCCATTGGTACAAACCTGGTACTAAGGGAGTACAAATTTGTTCAAGTGGTAAAATATGGGGAGGAATTTTTGAGACCCTTGATTCTCAAAAATGTTTCTGAAACGTCAAGTGTTAAAATGAGGTTTGACTAATCATACTTGGAACGAAACTTAATTTGATACAAACCTATGTTGGAATGTTCAAATTCATAAGAAAGGGTTTGCTGAGTCATAACTCTTGTTCTTAATGTCGTGTTTCAGAAATTTTTCTGAAATATCGAATATCAATAGAGTCTACTCCCCTGTTATGGAATGTCAGGAACGTATCAGAGTTTCAGAAATTTTTCTGAAATCTGATCGCTCCCCAGACTAATCAGATATGTTTCTGTATCACGTGATCAACGAACCTGATCGGTCACGGAGACCAATCAGGACTATGTGTCAGATACAGATGCATTCCTTACTTGTCATGTAAAACATATACGTATTTGACCATAATATACTTCTGTATATGTTTTCATGTGAAATTTCACACATTTTGGCGTATGATGCATATACATTGTTGCCATGATACATTTATGATATATGCCCTTCATATGCAATTCAAAAATTGTCCTTTGATTATTTTGGGTTTGGGGAGAGACCTGTGTTTGAGGGGGAGTATGATTAAACTTAACAACCCGTCTATACCCTTTTCGGTGTTTGACAAAGGGGGAGAATGAGGGTGGTTAAGTTTAGATGATTATGAGTTTAATGGTTGTAGGGGGAGGATCCTGATTCTCCTACAATTCTGATTTGAGATTATTGGATTCAAATCCCTAAACTTAAAATCGGGTTGTCAAACAACAAAAATAGGGAGATTGTTGATGCAGTCTGACCCTGATTGTTGTTTTGATGTTGACACCGATTTTAGTTTAGGTTGATGATTATGATTAAGTCCTGATCGGGGATAAGGCATGGGGTGAAAAATCCTAGCTTGGAGGGCTAGGTGTGGAAAAGTCCTGATCTGTGGCCCCTGAGCTTGGGCAGCACTGCAACCCACTTGATAGATATCGAGGCGCCGGACTTGGGATTTCCGCGCCCAGTTAGAGTCTCCATAAGTGGGACCGCCAGAGATCACATTGATGGATCCGTGCACTGCATTTTGTTGATTGGCTTGCTCTTCGTTGGCATTCCCCTGCTCGGTGGAGCCCGCGGTCGGGAATAATTGTCTGGCGGTAGGGGCGGTCGGACGGGTCGGGGACTCGGCTTGGCTGGGCAGGGTTCTTCCTCGACCTCGGCCACCTCCTGGGTGAGCTCCTCTTGGACTTCCTCGACCAGCGCGACCTCTACCTCTACCGGCCTGCCAGCAGTCTTGGAGGTCGTGGGTGTGGCTGTTATGAAAAGAACAGTAGGGCTGCCACCTTGAAGGGATGCAACCCTGAGCCACTTGCTGAACTATTCCCCTCTTAGCTCCTGGTCGGTGTCCCATAGCTCTGGGGCTTCTGAGAGGCCCTCCAGGAGGTACATTTCTTTGATGTTGCTGAGGATTCTCGGGCATAGGTCTGACCTCCGGCCGCCTGGCGGCTTGTGCTTCTTCAACGTCCACATATTTACTAGCTTTCCCCAAAAGGCTTTCAAAGTCCTTCGGAGGTTTTCGGATCAGGGATCTGAATAATTCACCCTCTTGTAAGCCCTGCGCGAAGGCACTGACTAACACCTCGGACGTAGCGGTGGGAACGTCCAGCGCAACTTTATTAAACCTATTGATGTAGGCTTTTAAGGGCTCCTTGGAGCCCTACTTCATGGTGAACAGGTTCAAGCTGGTCTTGTGATGCCTTTTGCTACTGGCAAAATGCTGCAGGAACAATCTTTTGAAATCAGAGAAGTCCTTGATCGATCCTTCGGGAAGCCTGTCGAACCACCGCTGGGCTGGCCCGGCCAAGGTGGTCAACAAAACCCTGCACTTAATACCATCCGGGTACTGATGCAGCATCGAAGCGTTCTCAAATTTCTTTAAGTGCTCTTCCGGGTCCGTAGCCCCTCCATACTCGGGAATAGACAGGAGCCGAAAGCGTTTAGGAAGCGGCTCCTGTAGAATCTGGCTAGAAAAGGGGAAACCAGTGTGGTCTCTCGGGATCGGCACAAGGGGAGCCTTCCCTTTGTCAGCTTTGGCTTGGCTGGAAGAGGCTTCATGGGGATCAGACTGCCCCGCCCCCTCCGCTAGGCCAAACAGAGCTCGGTGGAAGTGGGGGCTATTCTCCTGTCGAACTCCTCCATCAGTGCCTGCATGGGCAGTTCGCTCGGCCTGGTCCGGCTGAGCGGGTCGAGCAGCTGCTTGTTGGGCCTCTGCCAATTTCCTGGCTTTAGCTTCTATCAGCAGATCCAAGTCCTCTTGCGAGAGCGTCACGGTCACTCGGTTGGAATCACTCATCTTCAGCTTTCGATCAGGCCGATTTCCCACAGACGGCGCCAAATTTAATCCTGTCGACAAGCGAAGACCGGTTCTCACTCGGATGACTCGGTCTGACCAAGACGACCCGGTCTGCTGTGACTCGGGGGGTCGGACTCGGGCTGAATAGGAGTCGGGCTTAAGTCGCTCGGCTCGGACCGAATTGTAGCTCGCAATGTGGTGGTGTAGTTGCAAAAATGGCAGCGATCCCTTCTACGGAGCCATATGGGGGGTTTATATAGGGGAGGGGTAACTCTCTACTGTGTCAGGGCTGGCAAATCTCATTAAGGGAGGGTCAATTGGTAGATGGTGATAGCGACAGCTGCATTAATGCTATGAGACTGCCATAGCCGCCTGACACTCTGTTTAAGATATCTCGTCTGTCCCTCCTTAACTCTTGGCGGCTCTGCCAGACAATAATTATGCCGGGGGAGAGGATTATCTTCTGAATATTTGATAAGAAAGGCTCATAATTGTTCGGCCGTCCTCGTGTAGTCACGAGTATCTGGCTTCGGACGACAGACTTGGAGGGGCCGACCTCGGGTGACCGACCCCGAGTGTCCTGACCTCGGGTGACCGACCCCGAGTGCCCGACCTCGGGTGACCGACCCCGAGTGCCCGACCTCGGGTGACCGACCCCGAGTATCCTGACCTCGGGTGACCGACCCCGAGTGCCCGTCCTCGGGTGACCGACCCCGAGTGCCCGTCCTCGGGTGACCGATCCCGAGTATCCTGACCTCGGGTGATCGACCCCGAGTGCCCGACCTCGGGTGACCGACCCCGAGTATCCCGACCTCGGGTGACCGACCCCGACCACCCGGACCTCGGGTGACCCTTTAGCCTGGCCTGTTCACTACCGGTTTAGATAGGCAATCGAACCCGACCGAGCTCTTGATCCTTCTAAAAACCATACGCCCGGATCACAAACTATTCCACACTAACTATTAGAAGTAAATAAATCAAATACTAAATATGTTTTCATATGAAAGAGTATTTTCACGACTTCATTAGGATTGAACTTATAGTTAATTATGTAAATTTACTATATAATTGTTGGATCGATTAAGCCCTGAAAATATAGTACAGCCTTTAAAGATTTGAAAAAAAAGAAAGACACCACTTTTGCTAGTAAAAAATTAATTAGATAAATAAACTTAAATAATTAATTAAATTGATTATATATATATATATATATTCCTGTCGATGAGCGAGGTGGACTCTCAACTCGATGACAGGGCACGGTTTGTCGACGGAGGAGGGTGGTCGATTGATGACGAGCTCCGAATTTGCAAAAAACAACCGTTAGTAACCTACCAGGAATGCTACCAGCAAGGCTCTCCGACGATTAACTTAGAATATGGTGTAAAAGGGAAAGCAAGTGAAGAAAGTACCATAGCTGAGGTTATATTGCCTACCTCAGTGTAAGGGATATAGTGTCCTATATATAGTTCAAGGACTTAGGGCATATTGGGTCAAACTTGAGTCGGAAGTGAACCGGATCAAATTATCAAGCTTACAATTAATCAGGGCCGTCCGATTCAAGAGCGGCTAGATCTGAGCCATCCGGGACCATCTGAAGCAATCCGAGCTAGGGTTAGGGTTGATCAAGCACTATGATCATGATCTGAAGGTTTCATCCAAATCAGAGCTCAATCAACCGTTGGATCAAGCTTGGAGGGCTCTAGATCGTCCATTCACAGATTGAGTTGATCTGGACCATCCGTTGCAAATCTGGAGGATCCGAGCTACCACAAGGCAGATCCTGACCCCAGATCATCATCATCAAAGTTTGGCTCCAATCAGAGCAAGATCAGCCGTTGGATTTCCTCAAATGAATCACAGCCGTCCAATGCTTATGTATTTAATCAAACTTTTCCCTGCTTCAGCCTTCGTCGCGTCTTCGCCGCAAACATCGCCTTCTTCGTAGTTCTTAGTTCTTTCTTCAGTTCTTCTTCAATTCGAGGCGCGACCACCTCAATTCAATGCTCCTCCTTGAGTGACAGCAAGGAGAAGGATTGGGGTTTAGTTTTAGTTAATTTCGTTTATTAGCTGTAATTTCCATTACTGCTTTAGTTTAGTTTCTGTTTTTGGTTTCAGAATTCGTTAACTTCGTTTAATGCATCGTTCCAGCTTTAATTAGTGTTTCAATGCTTCAAGTAGATGGTTAGATTGCTAGTTCAGTGATCAATTGAATTGAATTTAGTTTATTTTCTGTTTATCCTTTGCGTATCAGTTAATCGTTCTGTTTACAGCTTGCTTACCAGTCCTGTTTTGCGTATCAGTTCAATGCCGCAAGTTTCCGATTTCAAATCTGAATTTTTCATCAGTAAACCTAACTTCTCTGAATCATTTCTGAACATTAGAATTGTGAACTAGATTTTAGTTGTTTGTTGTCTTTGAATTTGATTAGAAGCTTCATTTCTGCTCATAGTTTCTTAGTTCCGGCAGTTCAGTTTCAAATTCTGCACCTTTCCATTTTATTTCTGCAATTTCGACTACAGCTTATCCAGAGGTCCATTTTTAATGAACCATTGCATGAGATCTCCATTTGATCAATTTGTTTATGCATTTGGTTGTAGCGTATCAGTTTCCCTGTTTTCAGTTTCCAATTTCTGCACACCATCGATTCTAAATTCAGTTTTTCATTCAATTTGTTTAAGTTTGCCAGCTTCAATTCTGCAACTCTGAATTTATCACTGGTGAAGCTAGTTTCAAGCATTGGATTTTAATTGCTTGCTGGATTTTTCATCCATTACATTGCAGCATTCCATTTCTGAAGTAAAACTTAATCTCTGCATTTGGTTTCTAGGATTCGTATCAGTTTATTTCTGCAAACACTGTAATTTCATTTCTGAAATTCAAGTGTCATATCTGCCATTGAGTCAGTTCGGAAATCCTCAGTGATTCTCTCTAAAATGGTATCAAGTGAGCTTAGTGTTAACCTCTGATTCCACTTGCAGTTTGTCTCATTACAAGCACTAGGTATTAAGTTCTGAAATGGGGTTTTAACTCTGCGTATCAGCCCTTTATATTGAATTCCTGCATTTAAATTCAGTTTTGGTAGGGGCATGCATTTGTCAAGTTCAGTTTCGAGCAGGGGCATGCATTTAATCTCAGCTTCATGTGAATTTCTGCATTTAACTTGTACATGCTTTAATCAGATTTCAAGTTCGAATTTCTGCATCCATTTCTGCAAATGTTTTCCTTGATAAGCCTAGCCTTCCAATTCTGACTTGATCGGCTACAATTGCTGCAGCTAATTCCAATCTTTGGCACATCAATTGTTCTCATCTCGGTATCAAGTTTGCCTCATTCTTTCACTATGTTTCAAGTGAAACTCCAGCCCTAGTTTGTGCCAAGTTGAATGCAAATTCTAGTGTGTTATAGAGATTGAAATCAGCGGGGTTTTCATCTAGTTTTTCACTGAATTTCAGTTGTATTGGTTAAGTGCATGAATTGATTAAGTGGTCTTTTTGGTTGAATGATAACTTGCTATCACTTGTTAAGTCCCATGGTTGAGTTTCCTTCTTCTCATTGTGTTTTCATTCTAATTTGAAACCCAAAACCAAATTATTCATTTGAAACCCAAAACACAAACGACACATAAACACAAGCTCGAATCAAACACGACAACTAGCCCCGAGAAAAAAAATACGACCTGTGGCCCCTTTACTACGTTTTCATATTTTGATTGCAAAAAGGGTATCCAGCATTCATTCACATCTAAATTTGAGGCCCACATTTGTGACACATAGTTTGGGTCGGTCAGGTGCGTGAGAGCAAGCTCACTTATAACTTGCTTCAGCTGTCTGTCGGAGAGTCAGCATTTTCGTTATCGTATTTTCTGAGTACAATTACAAGAATTATTTCTCTCCACTCTCCTCATGGTACAATCTCAGGTGCACTGCGCTCCAGGGTCTTCCAAGTCGTTTTCCTCGATCGTCTTGTAGATAGTAAGCTCCGGACCCCAGCGCCTCGACTACCAGGAAAGGGCCACTCCATTGAGGCTCCAGCTTGCCCACTTCTCCAACTGGCTTGACTCTTTTCCACACCTTGTCCCCTACTTGAAAACTTCGGGGTATGACCTGCTGGTTGTATCGGTTCTGCATCCTTTGTTGGTAAGCAGCCATGCGGACTGCAGCCTTAGCTCGGACCTCCTCGATCAGATCTAGCTCCGCTCGTCTTTTCTCCGCGTTGTCTTCCCCATACAGATATCTTCTGTCAGATTCACAGCCGACCTCCATGGGGACCACAGCTTCGCTACCATATACTAACTAGAAGGGAGTGCATCTCGACCCCTCCTTGGGGGTGGTCCGGAGAGCCCATAGAACACCGGGCAGCTCTTCCACCCAAGACCCACCGACCTGGTCCAGCTTGGCTCTGAGCCCTTTTAGAATTTCTCTATTAGCCACCTCCGCCTGACCATTGCTTTGGGGATATGCCACTGAAGTGAAAGCTTGTTTGATCCCGAACTCCTTGCACCACTCTCGGATCACCCGACCTTGAAACTGCCGACCGTTGTCTGACACTAGCTTGTGAGGTATGCCATATCTGCAGAGAATGTTTTGCCAAAGGAACTTCTTCACCGCTTGTTCGGTAATCCGGGCCAAGGCCTCTGCCTCAATCCACTTAGAGAAGTAGTCGACTGCCACTAGCAAGAATTTCTTCTGACCTGCCGCCCTAGGGAATGGTCCCACTATATCCATTCCCCACTGGTCAAAGGGACAGGCTACCATGGAAGCTCTCAGCATCTCGACAGGTCGGTGCGATAGGCTCTGGTACTTCTGACAGGAAAGGCAGGAAAGGGCCAATTTCCCCGCATCTTTCTGAAGGGTTGGCCAAAAGTATCCGGCTAGCAGGACCTTCCGAGCCATGGACCGACCTCCTGAATGGTTTCCGCAGCATCCCAAATGTACTTCTCTGAGCACATAGTCCGCATCTTCTTTTCCGAGGCATCTGAGTAGTGGTTGGGAAAAAGCCCGCTTGTATAATGCATCCCCTATCAGAGTGAACCGGGCCGCCCTGATCTTCAGTATCCGGGCCTGCCCGGGACTGTCCGGAAGAGTTCCTTCTTTCAGATAGGCGATGAATGGAGCCCTCCAGTCCCCCTCTATCTCCATTTCTGCTTCCCTCTCGATCTGAGCCACCAGCATAACTTGAGGTGAAGGCTTGGGGAAGACCCACGGACGGACAAAGTTGGCCAGCCTAGCTAACTCATCCGCCTTGGCATTGTCCCCTCGAGGGATCTGCGTAATCTGAACTTCTTGGAATTCTGCTTGTAACTGTTGATATGCCTCTACATAAGCCTGTAGCCTCTCATCATTTACTTCGAACCGCCCAGCCACTTGTTGAGTCACTAACTGAGAATCGGAATGTAGGATGACTCGAGTGGCCCCGACCTGTCTGGTCGCTTGAAGACCTGCCAAGAGGGCTTCGTATTCCGCCTGATTATTGGTAGCCTGGTACTCTAGGCGCACTGCCAGATGAATGGGGTCTCCCTTAGGAGACATCAATAAGATTCCCACGCCACTCCCAGCCCGGGTGGCTGACCCATCCACATATATCTTCCAGACCTCCTCCTCTTCCTTTGTATGAAGTTCACTTAGGAAATCTGCCAATGCCTGAGCTTTGATCGCAGTTCTGGGCTGGTACTGAATATCATATTCACTCAGTTCAGTGGTCCACTTGACCATCCGACCTGAGACCTCAGGGTTGATCAAGACCTTCCCGAGTGTGCTATTGGTTAGCACTCGGATAGGATGAGCCAGAAAGTAGGGTCGCAGTCGCCGAGCCATCAACACAAGGATATAAGCTAACTTCTCGAGTGTAGTATATCTACACTCGGCCTCTTTAAATAAGTGCCCAAAGAAATAGACCGGTTGCTGCTCGGTCTCTTTCTGGGTTACAAGCACAGCACTCGCAGCTCCCTCCGTAGCAGATAAGTAAACATACAGTGATTCTCCCTCTTCGGGCTTGGCTAGCACCGGCAGGCTGACCAAGTAAGTCTTCAATTCTTCGAAGGCCTGGTCACATTCAGCGTCCCATTGGAACTTGGTGGCCTTACGCAGAATCTTGAAGAATGGCAGACTTCTATCAGCCGATCGGGAGATGAATCGGGACAAAACAGTGATCCTTCCTGTCAGGCGTTGGACCTCCTTCAGGTTTCTGGGAGGAGGCATGTCTAGCAGAGCTTTCACTTTACCCGGATTGGCTTCTATTCCCCGCTCGGTCAAGATGTAGCCCAGGAATTTTCCACTTTTGGCTCCGAACAAACATTTTGCAGGATTGAGTTTGAGGCCATACCTTCGCAGGGTGCAGCAGGTTTCTCGCACATCTGCTATGAGGTCGGCAGCTCGGGAGGACTTGATGAGAATGTCGTCTACGTATACTTCTACGTTTCTCCCGAGCTGCTCCTTGAAAACTTTGTTCATCAGCCTTTGGTAAGTGGCCCCGGCATTCTTGAGTCCGAAGGGCATAACAGTGTAGCAATAAGTGCCCTCCGCCGTAACAAAACTGACCTTCTCTTGATCGTCCCGAGACAAGGGTACTTGGTGGTATCCCTGGTAGGCGTCCAACATACAAATGAGCTCACTCCCCGCGGTAGAGTCCACCATCTGGTCTATCCGAGGGAGAGGGTAGCAATCTTTGGGACAGGCTTTGTTGAGATCCCTAAAATCAATACAAACTCTCCACTTGTCACCTGGCTTGGAGACCAACACCACGTTGGCTAGCCAGGCCGGGAATTGCACCTCTCGTATGTGTCCAACTGTTAATAACCTCTCCACCTCAGCCTGAATAATCTTGTTCTGCTCGGAGCTGAAGTCTCTCTTTCTTTGCCTCACAGGTCGAGCGTCCGGGTAGACATGCAGCTTGTGCTCCATGACCTCGGGCCTGACCCCTTTCAGATCTAGCTGAGACCAGGCGAATACATCTTGATTTTGAGCCAGGCACTCTATCAGTCGTTGTCGAAGGTCGGATGGCAACCCTGGAGCTATTCTCACCTTGGTCTCTTCTCGGTTAGGCACTAGCTGGATTTCCTCTTTTTCTTCCATCAGCTCAGCCCAGGGGGAAGGTTGAGAGGACTGTACCATGTTGCAGCTGGCCGGCGGAGCTCGGAAGGTCTTCCTTATTTCCACTCGGACATCATCCACGTAACACCTGCGAGCGACTTTCTGATCTCCTTTAGCTTCGCCGACTTAGATCGCCCATGGGGAACTTGACTTTTAAGTAGAAAGTGGACATCACGGCTCTGAACTCATTCAGCGCCGGTCGACCCAGGATGGCGTTGTAAGCTGAAGGGGCATCCACTATCAGAAAGGTAGACCACCTGGTTCTTCTTAAGGGTTCCTCCCCGAGTGATATGGCCAGCTTGATCTGGCCCAGCGGTTGGACCTCATTCCCCGTGAATCCAAACAAGGGTGTGGCTACAGGCTGCAGCTCAGTCATCTCAATCTGCAGTTGTTCAAATGCCTTCAAGTATAATATATTCACAGAGCTCCCTGAGTCCACAATGGTCCGATGGACCTGATAATTAGCTATGATCGCCGTGATGACCAGGGCATCGTCATGCGGCACCTCCACTCCTTGCAGATCTGAGGGACCAAAACTGATCTGTGGCCCCTGAGCTTGGGCGGCACTGCAACCCACTTGATAGATATCGAGGCGCCGGACTTGGGATTTCCGCGCCCGGTTAGAGTCTCCATAAGTGGGACCGCCAGAGATCACATTGATGGATCCGTGCACTGCATTTTGTTGATTGGCTTGCTCTTCGTTGGCATTCCCCTGCTCGGTGGAGCCCGCGGTCGGGAATAATTGTCTGGCGGTAGGGGCGGTCGGTCGGGTCGGGGACTCGGCTTGGCTGGGCAGGGTTCTTCCTCGACCTCGGCCACCTCCTGGGTGAGCTCCTCTTGGACTTCCTCGACCAGCGCGACCTCGACCTCTACCGGCCTGCCAGCAGTCTTGGAGGTCGTGGGTGTGGCTGTTATGAAAAGAACAGTAGGGCTGCCACCTTGAAGGGATGCAACCCTGAGCCACTTGCTGAACTATTCCCCTCTCAGCTCCTGGTCGGTGTCCCATAGCTCTGGGGCTTCTGAGAGGCCCTCCAGGAGGTACATTTCTTTGATGTTGCTGAGGATTCTCGGGCATAGGTCTGACCTCCGGCCGCCTGGCGGCTTGTGCTTCTTCAACGTCCACATATTTACTAGCTTTCCCCAAAAGGCTTTCAAAGTCCTTCGGAGGTTTTCGGATCAGGGATCTGAAGAATTCACCCTCTTGTAAGCCCTGCGCGAAGGCACTGACTAACACCTCGGACGTAGCGGTGGGAACGTCCAGCGCAACTTTATTAAACCTATTGATGTAGGCTTTTAAGGGCTCCTTGGAGCCCTGCTTCATGGTGAACAGGTTCAAGCTGGTCTTGTGATGCCTTTTGCTACTGGCAAAATGCTGCAGGAACAATCTTTTGAAATCAGAGAAGTCCTTGATCGATCCTTCGGGAAGCCTGTCGAACCACCGCTGGGCTGGCCCGGCCAAGGTGGTCAAGAAAGCCCTGCACTTAACACCATCCGGGTACTGATGCAGCATCGAAGCGTTCTCAAATTTCTTTAAGTGCTCTTCCGGGTCCGTAGCCCCTCCATACTCGGGAATAGACAGGAGCCGAAAGCGTTTAGGAAGCGGCTCCTGTAGAATCTGGCTAGAAAAGGGGAAACCAGTGTGCTCTCTCGGGGTCGGCACAAGGGGAGCCTTCCCTTTGTCAGCTTTGGCTTGGCTGGAAGAGGCTTCATGGGGATCAGACTGCCCCGCCCCCTCCGCTGGGCCAAACAGAGCTCGGTGGAAGTGGGGGCTATTCTCCTGTCGAACTCCTCCATCAGTGCCTGCATGGGCAGTTCGCTCGGCCTGGTCCGGCTGAGCGGGTCGAGCAGCTGCTTGTTGGGCCTCCGCCAATTTCCTGGCTTTAGCTTCTATCAGCAGATCCAAGTCCTCTTGCGAGAGCGTCACGGTCACTCGGTTGGAATCACTCATCTTCAGCTTTCGATCAGGCCGATTTCCCACAGACGGCGCCAAATTTGATCCTGTCGACAAGCGAAGACCGGTTCTCACTCGGATGACTCGGTCTGACCAAGACGACCCGGTCTGCTGTGACTCGGGGGGTCGGACTCGGGCTGAATAGGAGTCGGGCTTAAGTCGCTCGGCTCGGACCGAATTGTAGCTCGCAATGTGGTGGTGTAGTTGCAAAATGGCAGCGATCCCTTCTACGGAGCCATATGGGGGGTTTATATAGGGGAGGGGTAACTCTCTGCTGTGTCAGGGCTGGCAAATCTCATTAAGGGAGGGTCAATTGGCAGATGGTGATAGCGACAGCTGCATTAATGCTATGAGACTGCCATAGCCGCCTGACACTCTGCTTAAGATATCTCGTCTGTCCCTCCTTAACTCTTGGCGGCTCTGCCAGACAATAATTATGCCGGGGGAGGGGATTATCTTCTGAATATTTGATAAGAAAGACTCATAATTGTTCGGCCGTCCTCGTGTAGTCACGAGTATCTGGCTTCGGACGACAGACTTGGAGGGGCCGACCTCGGGTGACCGACCCCGAGTGTCCTGACCTCGGGTGACCGACCCCGAGTGTCCGACCTCGGGTGACCGACCCCGAGTATCTGACCTCGGGTGATCGACCCCGAGTGCCCGATCTCGGGTGACCGACCCCGAGTATCCTGACCTCGGGTGACCGACCCCGAGTGCCCGACCTCGGGTGACCGACCCCGAGTATCCCGACCTCGGGTGACCGACCCCGACTACTCGGACCTCGGGTGACCCTTTAGCCTGGTCTGTTCACTACCGGTTTAGATAGGCAATCGAACCCGACCGAGCTCTTGATCCTTCTAAAAACCATACGCCTGGATCACCTCTCCCCAACCATTAGAACAGTCAATTATCTTTTTTTTAAGCTTCCAGTTATACTAATAAAATTTTCTTTCTCTAGGATTAGGAGTTAAGTGATAGTAGTAAACATAAAAAAATTTTAAATAGAAAAAAATATTTGATATGTGCACGGGGTGCATGGTAAGCACCGTGTGTATTTTTTTTATTTTTTTAAACTTAAATTCTACAACTAAACTCTAAATTTTAAATATTAAATTCTAAATCTAAAATCTAGAAAAAAAAAACTGGAAGCTCAGAGGTGAAAAAATCTCAAATATTTTTTCGCTTTGATTTGTTTGTTATACTTAATGTTATGATCTAACCTAACCCGTAAATCTTAAAAGTAAAATCCTAAATTATGTACTCACAAACTAAAAATAACAAAATAAAAAAATTGAAATACATTAGTTAGAGGAATGTTTGGAAGTTTGATCCAGAGCATAAATATTTTGTATATATATCTACCGCCAGTTCGACGATTAATTAGGCCCTTGAATAGTAACTTATCTGATCCTAGACGGGTTACTTACGATTCAAGCCCGGCAAACAAGGTTAACGGAAAACTGATCCGTTGACCCAGTTATGAGCCATCAGGCTGGTTACGGTTCAGACCGGGTAACTAGGTCAATGGATAACTAGTTTATTGACTTGGTCACGGATCCCATCACTATAATTTTTTTTAAAAATTTTGGATCTGATACCTCGGGAACTTCCTGTCTGGTTGGCTTGGCCTTTACGTATATCGGTCAGACCAAGTAATGGGGGAGCTCGGCACATAGTCGCTCGCCCAAGTGCTTAGGGCCATTCGGGAGATCATGATTAACCAGGTGCCGAGGGACCAGGAGGCCAACTCATTTGGGAGGTCAGAGTACTAGGGACAATAACAAGCGACGGCAAAGAGGCAGGATTAACTTTCCTCTTCCAAAAAAGTGATTTAACCATCGTACTCTTTGACGCATCTTGTTTTTATCAAGAGAAGCGGAAGCAACGTAACTGGTAACGGGCAGCTCAGCGAGGAGAAAGTTTAAATGGAAGGAGATCAAAGACCCACCAACATAAGTTTTCATAGTTTATATATATATATATATATATATATATATATATACAGATTTGTTATATTACGGACCAATTTTTTCCGGAATCGTACGGACTGCTCGCGTGGCACATCCACGTCAATTTTTTTTTATTAAACCCGTTCTTCGCTTCGAAAAACCTATTCTGATCTCGCCGCCCCTCCCTCTCTGTTCGCTCACCGCCGCTTCCTCTCCCCGAATCCCTCTCGTCGCGCCTCGTCGAATCTCTTCGCACCGAGCCTCTTTGGAGCGGCCTGCGCCGAGGCCGAGCTCGTCATCTTCTCCGGTGGAGACCTAGCTTTGTGGACGCGCGGGGAAAACGTACCTTCTTCGAGGCGAGGGAGGTTGCAGCGGGACGTCGCGGCAAGGGAAGGAGGCTCCGCCGCGCTGCTGCTCCCCAACTGCCTCTTCTGGGCGCCGCCGCGCTGCTGCTCTCCAACTGCTGGAGGGATCGCAGCCGCGCCAAGTACCGGCGACCGGGCGACCGCAGGAGCCGAAGACCGGGTGCTTGCTGCTCTCCACGCAGGCGGTCCGCAGGTTGCAGAAAATAGTCGCGGCAAGGGAAGGAGGCTCGGTGCGAAGAGATTCGACGAGGCGCGGCGAGAGGGATTCGGGGAGAGGAAGCGGCGGTGAGCGAACAGAGAGGGAGGGGCGGTGAGATCAGAATAGGTTTTTCGAAGCGAAGAACGGGTTTAATAAAAAAAAATTGACGTGGATGTGCCACGCGAGCAGTCCGTACGATTCCGGAAAAAATTGGTCCGTAATATAACAAATCTATATATATATATATATATATATATATCCGTGAATATTTAATATTTAAATTAAAAGAAGTAAAAATTAAAATAATAATACGAAGGTGTTCACTGTAACATATCATCCCCGCCCTGGGCTAGTGGGCTGCGGTAAAATGATTAGTCGCTATCTCAGATATTCATGGTTCGATCCCTAACTACGACATATTTTATAAAAAAATTTCTCCAAATGGAGACGCGAATCCTGAGACGCTGAGCTTTTAGACCGCCCATTGCGAACGCTTCCCGATTTATCCTGGTGACCGATAAAAAATTTTTGGAACCAAACGTCATCCTAAATTCATCTGCTATCTGGTAAATATTTTTTTTTCCTAAAAGATTATCACACTCATCCCAAACCCCCTATCATTCAAATTATAACTAATTAGACTCATCCTAAACACCCAATCCCAAACATTTTTCATTTTATCTTTTATGTGTTGGCCCTCCGACGGATTGAAGGGGCGTTATGGATGAATGAATCGCCTTTTGCCACCGAACACCTCTCATTATGCGAAAAAAAATAATTCAGAGTCAAGTTATAACCAATCGCCAAATGACTAAATTCTACGTATAAAACGAGAACTGCTAAATATTTTAGAACATATGCATCAAGAAGCACCGGTGCTTTTTTACTATTTCTCAAAATATTTCTTATTCTAGGTCAAAGTAATAGCTGCTACATGAACAATCTCATTCATGAGATTTACATCATAGACTTAGAATTTTTCTCAATGTCACGCTTCATTTGGAGTGCTGCTCTAACTACATTTCCCCTTGTAATGAGCCCAACCTTTGATGTTTAATAGATCATTAGGATAAGCATATGAATACCAAAAAAAAAAAAGACAAAAAAAAACTAGTAGTGTGTGTGATTCACATACCAATTTTCCGTCATTGTCGATGACTGGAAGTCTGCGATATTTTGTTTCAAGTAGTAACCTGCAACCAGAAAATGATTTAACTCCAAAAACTTTCATTCAAGCTGTTATTTAAAGAATTCAAGCTATGGTTCACCGCACAGACCTTGCAGCATCTTCAAGGTTGGTTGTTTCCTGAACAACAAGAGGAGCGGGAGTCATCACATCTCCAATAATTCTACCATTGGTTTTATTGAGTAGCTTCTGGATTTCATTGAATGTCTGCCGCAAGATGGTAATCCAACTCTCAGTTTGGCTTATGATTCTACAAAAGTTACCAATATATCCTTGCATAGGGCTCAATTGGCCCTATGATTCTAGTTAAGTTACCAATATACCCTTGCATAGGGCTCTATGGAGGGATAGATCCTTTCCTCCCTAGATGCATTATTGCATTTAAAGTTATTATATCTTTGGACATAATAATTTGGCATTATAATGTTCAATTTTAGGTGTGAACTTTTATGTGTTTGTTAATGGCAAATGAAATTATCCAAGTTAGTCAGCACTTAAAATAAACTAGAAACTCGAGTTGTGGATAATAAATTTAGAAACTTAATGCTTAAGTTAAAAAAAAAACTGAATACATGAAATGTACAAACGAACAACAATTTTATGCAAGTAATCTCATATGCTGAGAGCTTGAGAGTGAAGAACATATTATTTAGAAAAAAAAATGATTAACGAGGTTTTTCCAACCTCAGGCGGCTGGCATCCCATGAAGTTTCCCACCGGCCGCTAGGGTAAATCGGGAAGCGCTCGTAGTGGCGGTCTAGAAGCCCAGCGTCCAGGGTTCGCGCCCTATTTGGAGGAAAAATTCCTACAAATACGCCGTAGCTGGGGATCGAACCGCGGATGTCTGGGATAACGACTAGTCGCCCTACCGCTGCACCATAGCCCGGGGGCAAAGAACATATTATTTAGAGTATATATACTAAGTGGACAAATAGAGAGGAACATATGAAATATTGCATAATTGTAGCATGACCTCTTAAAGTTCTGCAAGGGGTAGTAAAACCAGCCATGCTTTATCTATATGCTTCATCATGTGTAAGAGCGTCAGGCAATAAAAGAAGTAAAACGTGAGACTGATGATATAGTAGAAATGTGAACAGATGAATGTGAGCTTATTAGGGAACTAAAATAAAAGGTAGTTTTATTACTGGAGAAGCAACTGGGTGTATTAGATGAAATATGAGGAAATATATATTAAAATGATATGAGCATACACACTCAAAGATACATTCCGAAGGTAGATAAGTTGAACTAGCTTGAGTTTAAAGGGGTGGAGGTAGAGGTAGATGAAGATGACAAGAAGTCGCACAAATTTAACAAACCATCACTACAAATTTGGATTTCCAAAAAATATGCTTTCTACTTTCAAGATAAAAAAAGAGTAGCCTGGTGCACGAAACTCTAGCCAATATAGGGTCCCGAGGAAGAATCTATTGTACATAGCCTTACCCTACTCTGTAAGAGATTGTTTTCGAGACTCAACCTGTGACTTCTAGGTGACACGGCAATAATTTTACTGTTGCGCCAAGGCACCCCTTCATGCTTTCTACTTTCAAGATATATACCAAAATCATGTATCTTCTCTTCCAAATATCCACAGTATCCTAGGTTCAGTGTTTTAAACTCAAATTGAGTTTTGAAATTTTTAACTCATTTTGATTGATCATTTGAACTTAAAAACGCTAGATCCCTATTACATTCCCCAAAACTTTTTTGAACACTAAAATCACCTTGATGGGGGCTTTGAAATAGAAAACAAAAACCTTCGTTCACCCTACTAGGCACTATAGAAATGTTAGTGACTTAGTGTGATTTTCTTTGCAAATGGTTTCTTATTGGTCATCAAGGTGATTTTCCTAGATGGATCTTTCCAACTCAAAAGCACTCTCCATGATTACCTAATAGGCTAACACTCCTATTGACCTTTAGTATGGAAATTTTCTATCTGAACGATCATTTATGGCCTACAAGGTGATTTTAAAAACACTTGATAGGCCCTTTAAACCTAATTACTCTGTGGAACTACCCAAAACTCCTAACCTATGGTATCTTTCTCTACCGAAAGTGATAATTATTGGGCAACCATTTTCTAAATCATCTTGATGATTAAACAAATGTCATTTTATTAAAAAAAAATATACCAAATATTTGTCAAGTAGAGTATTATGGTATTTTTTTTTTAATTCAACGAGTCAATTAAGATGATGTTACATGCTCAAAACTCATTTATAAACTAAAAAAGACAAAACAAGCATACTTTGGGTATTTAGATAATAGGTGCATGATTCAAGGGACACCCAAACTTCAAGCGCATAATTTGGGAAATCTACCTAGAAATCTTTACTTAGTATAATAAAAAACATCTGAATGACAAAAATATCAATAGTGATATTATGTTAAATAGGGAATAAAGTGGAGTATAATTCATAAAATCAAAATCCCAAATGGTCACAACATATTTTTGTTGATGTTACAATTGTTCACGGTTCCATGTTACTTGCATAAAGGCAGGTAACCATTTTAAAATGCAAGTAACACTTGCAACTTTAAGGACTAACTACAAATAGATTTGCAGTTTGCAAATTATATAACATAACCAAAAGCTTATATGTGAGAGAATACTTGAATGTATCTATTTGAATGCAACTAAACAACTCGTAAGTGAACACTTGAAGACATTGTGTAAGTTCTACCATTTTGGAAACATCAAAATTTGCATATCCTCCCCCCATTTGTGGTTCAAAAATCTTTCAAGAAGAAAAGCATACTAACTGCAACATATATACCATTAAATGCAATATCTTGATAAGTAATATGAATAATCAATATTGTTATATAAAGCACGTACTTTCCATGTACTATCAACCTCAGGAAACATGCTTGTGTCAGTTCGTCCACTACCTGAACAGAAAAGAAAACTCATTGTTGCAAATTAGAGCACCAAAATTGATAAGCAAGGATATCTATATTAATATAAAGCAAGCGAGAGAAGTGGGGAGAGAGACTGGCTAGGGCATCAAAATTTTTATTTATACCTCGAGAGACAATGAAGAATCAAGTGAGAAGAATAAAAAGATGGCTAACAAGAGACATTGTGTATCGTATTAAGACTACAGTATGATCCACCATATTTTATAGATGAGAGTGTTTGCCATATTTTATAGATCAGAATGTTGGATTGTTAGGATACAACACATACAAAAAGTCATTGTAACAAAGATGAGAATGTTAAGAAGGATATGTGGAGCTATTAGAAAGGATAGAATATAAAATAATAAATATTGATGAGTGATTAAGTGTAGTTCCAATATAAGATAAAATGAGAGAAAGTAGTTTGAAATGATACCAATATGTTAAAAGGCGACTATTTAGAAGAGTTGAATATTAGACTGGAAAGAAAGAACTAGTATGACACCAAAGAAAATATTAATTTATTTAACCAAAAAATTAACTTAATGGTTAGAGGAATAAGATTTGTATAGCAGCCCCAAATAGTTGGGGCAAATATGTTTGGATACGTAATAATGCTGATGGTACAACAGACATTATGTATTTAGGTGTCGTGGTATTCTTGTAGAGATGAAAACTATAGCCCCTCAAAGCTTAAAAAATATGTTGATGAAGATGTACTGCTTCTCGCTGAAGGAAAGCTCATTTGTAGTACATAATAAGACTAAGATAGGGACTATTATGTCTCTTTAAAAGAATGGAACATCAAGTACATGGTCTTGAAAGATCCTATCCATTATGAGAGGATATTACAACAGCACTATAACAACTTTGCTAATGTGTTATTGTCTCAACCATTCTCCTTTCAATTGCTTAAATTTTCACATGTTGATATACAAAGCCCTCCCACAGTTTTTATTAAGCGTCCATGAACCCTTGAAGTTTATCAGATTGTTTCCAGACTTGAGAAAGCTTGATTGGAATCAATAACATATCCATGAGATCTCAAATATTTGATATCAACATAGATTTTTCCTGATCATTCAGATACCTAAGATATACAACATTGAAATCATTGCTCATGAGAAGCTCCCAAAACTTCAGTCTGATTATTCAAATCTTGCACTAGGCACAGTCTTCATCTTATAACTGAAATACTAGTAATGATACTACACAACATTCAGTTTCGATGTGCTAATGGAAGTGGGGCAAATATGAATGCATCAAGGTAAATTATCGATCAGACCAATGAGAGAACAAGAAAGCTGACTTGAGCAAATTAGGAAGCTCAAATGCAGTTAAATTAAATCATGCTTCTTGCAGGAGAAATTTAGGAGGTTATATATAAGTAGGCAGTCAACAAGGTGATACTAGGTACCAAAAAATCAAACATAATTAAAAAAGGACAAAACCTGAAATTGAATCAAGTGCTAACAAATCATAATCTGAAACGACACCAACCTGGAACAAGGAAAATTAAGAAGACATCATAAGACAAACATTCCTAAAAATGTTTACAAGTAATCAAAGTAAAAAAGAAAAACAATGAACTTCCAACTGCATTTGAGATACTTGGGCACAAAAAAAAGGACCATAGCCAGTCATTTTCTGATATCAAATTATAATCAATGATGATTGCAGCAGCATGTCAGCGGACAGAGTCAAAGGAACATTCTTCTAACCACTTGAATCTTAATTGACATCCCTAAGACATCAAATATGATCATATTCAACAATTTAACACAATTAAAACCTTTTGAATTATTTATAGCTGGGATACCCTTCGCACCAAATAAAGCCCAAAAGTCATGAAGCCATTTCTAAATAAGTAGTCAATAAATAAAAGGCTCAAAACTTAGGCTTTAAAAAAAAGAAGAAATATAACTACTCGGGAGCATGAGGGAGCTGCGACCGTCAGAGCGGAGGCAGAGTCTCCGGGGAGACGACTCGAGGTTGAGTCCAGTCGTCGAGGGCAGACTCCTCCAGGCAGAGACCTCCACCACCGAGGGTTCCTCCGCCATTGGTGACAGCGCTCCCAGTTGCACCCCCGGTAGTACCCACCGTAGCACTACCAGCGGTACCCACTACAGTACTACCAGCCGAGTAGTCGGCACCGCAGCCTCTTCAGCTGGTAGTTCGTATTCGTTTATATCACGGCTATTTTTGAGCAAGATCTGTAAGTTATCGACGTTTAGAGCACAACGTCTGTCTGTGTCCCTACATTCCCGAGAAGTGTTAGAGGTCACCCAAGAGGTCAAGGGGTGTCTCCTGGATTTTGGTAAGATTATCCTTACCATGGATCTCTCCATTCTGGACATGATTGAGTTCGACATCATCCTGGGCATGGACTGGCTGACGGCCTCACATGTCACAGTTGATTGTCATTCGAGGGTGGTCACCTTCCAACCTCCGAGACAACCCTCGTGGGATTTCTTTAGCATCAGGGATGATGACATATCAATTATCTTTGCACTCTAGGCTCAGAGACTTCTATCACAAGGGTATTAGGGATTATTGATTTTGCTGATCGGCGCTGATGTCGGTAGCAGGCTTCAAATCTCAGACGTCCCTATGGTCCGAGAGTTTTCCGATGTCTTCCTAGATTAGCTACCGAGTTTGCCTCCCAGGAGACAAGTGGAGTTTGCTATCGAGCTGATTCCGAGAACAGCGCCGACATCAAAGGCACCGTATCGGATGGCAACGAAGGAGTTGGATGAGCTAAAGGTCCAGCTCCAAGAGTTATTGGACAGAGGATTCATCCGACCGAGTGTATCTCCATGGGGTTCCCCGGTATTGTTTATGAAAAAGAAAGACGGTTCTATGAGATTGTGCATCGACTACCAGTAGCTGAATGCAATCACGATCAAGAACAAATATCCTTTGCCACGGATTGAGGATATGTTTGATCAGCTGAGGGATACATCAGTGTATTCAAAGATTGATCTGCGGTCAGGTTATCATCAGTTGAGGGTCAGAGACTCAGATATCCAGAAGACAGCTTTCTGCACGCGATATGGTCATTACGAGTTTTTGATAATACCATTTGGGCTTACCAATGCTCCTGCAGTGTTCATGGATCACATGAACCGGGTATTTCTGGAGTACTTGGATCAGTTTGTTATCGTATTCATCGTCGACATCCTGATTTACTCCCGTTCTGAGGAAGAGCACGCTCGTCACCTTCGCATCGTCTTGGAGACGCTCCGACGAGAGCATTTATATGTGAAGTACAACAAGTGTGCTTTCTGGTTATCTTCTGTAGGTTTTCTCGACATGTAGTGTCCAGCCGAGGCATCTTTGTAGACCCCCAGAAATCGAGGCTATCACCAGTTGGGAGCAGCCCAAGTCAGTTCACGAGGTGCGTAGTTTTCTGGGTTTGGCTGACTATTATCAACGTTTCATTGAGGGATTCTCTAGCATTGCCGCACCATTGACACGCCTGACCAGAAAGAGCGTGAAGTTTGTTTGGACAAAGGCCTGCGAGACCAGCTTCCAAGAGCTGAAGCAGCGACTAGTATCTGCACCAGTCCTGGTGTTACCTTCGGGAGAGGACGATTTCGTTCTTTATACTGACGCGTCCTATCAGGGGCTTGGAGCAATACTTATGCAGCACGGGTGGGTAGTCCCTTATGCTTCTCGGCAGCTGAAGGAGCATGAGAAAAACTACCCTATTCATGACCTAGTGCTGGCCGCCATCATTTTCGCACTAAGGATCTAGAGGCACCATTTATACAATATCACTTTTGAGATCTTCACGGAACATAAGAGCCACAAATATCTGTTCACCCAGAAGGAGTTGAATCTCCGACAGAGGAGATAGATAGAGTTTCTTAAGGACTACGACTGCACCATTAACTATCATCCTGGGAAAGCTAATGTAGTCGCCGATGCACTGAGCAGGAAATCCAGAGCTTCTAGCCTGTCAGCGAGTGATTGTCACAGAGTTGATCCAGGGTTTTTCAGAGCTGGGGTTAGAGGAGTAGACTCAGACTGAGAGGGGTTTGCTTGTGACTATGGTTGCACAGTCAGCGATCAAATTGAGAATTAGAGAGGCACAGGCCAGTGATCAACATCTGTAGCTCCTTGGCAGCCGTACCGCCACCGGGCAACCATCTAATTTCACACGAGACGATGAGGGCATCCTGTTTTTTCGAAGGAGATTGTGTGTGCCAGAGTCGCACCCGGTCGTGGAGGAGTTGCTACAGGAGTCACATCGCTCGCGGTTTGCTATTCACCCAGGCATGACTCAAATGTATTGGGACTTGAGATGTTCCTACTGGTGGAACGGTATGAAGAAGGACATCGCGGATTTCGTAGCTAGATATCTTGTATGCCAGCAGGTTAAGGCTGAGCACCAGAGACCTGCTGGGTTACTTCAGAGAATTCCCATTCCAGAGTGGAAGTGGGAACACAACTATGGATTTTGTGGTAGGGTTGCTCAGGACTAGGAGAGGTCATGATGCGATTTGGGTGATCGTT
This sequence comes from Boesenbergia rotunda, assembly GCA_024364735.1. Lineage (NCBI taxonomy): Eukaryota > Viridiplantae > Streptophyta > Magnoliopsida > Zingiberales > Zingiberaceae > Boesenbergia > Boesenbergia rotunda. The sequence goes on along the minus strand of JAGFNQ010008265.1, from coordinate 220,557 downwards.
GATCGATTAACCAAATCGGCGCACTTCTTAGCTATCCGGAGGACGAATTCTTTGGACAGATTAGTTGAGTTATATTATCGAGAGATTGTCAGACTTCATGGAGTTCCCCTGAGCATCATATTAGACAGAGATCCCCGATTTACATCTCGTTTATGGCAGAGTCTGCAGAAGGCCATGGGTATAGATCTTTGATTCAGTACGACTTTTCATCCACAGACAGACGGACAGTCAAAGCGTACGATTCAGACGTTGGAGGATCTGTTGAGATCATGTGTTATGGATTTCGGAGGTAGCTGGGAGGGTCATTTACATTTAGTTGAGTTTGCCTATAACAACGGCTATCATTCGACGATTCAGATGGCGTCGTATGAGGCGTTGTATGGTAGAGCGTGTCGGACACCCACCCTCTGGGAGGAGGTTGGGAAGGCCCAGCTGTTAGGGCCCTAGAGAGCTCAGCAGGAGGCAGAGTTAGTACGCACCATCAGACGGAGGATGTCAGAGGCACAAGACCGCCAGAAGAGTTACGCAGATCAGAGACGGAGACCTCTGGAGTTCTCCATAGGCGACCATGTATTTCTTCGAGTTTCACCCATGAAAAGGGTGAAGAGGTTCGGCCTCAGAGATAAGCTAGCTCCACGGTACATTGGACCCTTATAGATTTTGGAGAGGAACGGAGTCGTAGCTTACCAATTGGCACTTCCTCCTTCCTTGACCAGTGTGCATGATGTATTCCACGTTTCTATGCTGAGGAGATAGGTGGATGGCCCAGCGCATATTCTGTCAGAGGTATCGATTTCGCTTCAGCCTGATGCAACCTACGAGGAGGTTCCAGTGCAGATTTTGGAGCACAGGGAGCGTCGACTGCGGAACAAGATAATCCGACTGGTTAAAGTCGGATGGCAGCATTATTCTGATGCAGAGGCGACCTAGGAGCTCGAGGATACGATTAAAGTTGCTACCCCCACTTATTTGCTTGAGGTCCATGTGAGTTATTTCATTCAGTATTTATACTGCATTACTTTTTATCCAGTATTCTATACTGTATGATCGTACCTGGCACATCTAGATAGCGAAATTTAAGGACCAAATTTTTTGTTAGTGGGGGAGAATGTTAAAATACGAAGATTTGGAGGGCTTAAATGCTAATAAACCTAATCTTAGGGGTGCTGATCGAATTTGCTAAAATTGGGTTTTTTTTTGTAAAAGACCGACCCCATAAAGTCCTTTTCTTTCTCCCTATGCAGATCGCGAAACTGAGTTTGCGATTTCTTCTTCCCCCTTGTCTATCTTCTTCTCCTCGCCAACTTCGCCAGCTGACCCTTCTTCCCGATCGAGAGAGAGTGAGACAAAGCCACGCCTTCTCCTCTACCTCCAGGAGTCGGTCGACCTCCGCCTTCTTGGCGTCTCCTTTCGCACTAGGCGCAGGCGAGATTGGGGGCGATTTGGGGGCGTCGTTGTCCCCACGGGATGTTGACGATCATGCCACTGCCGGAATTACGAGAAGGGGTTTTCTTGGCCGGCCTTGATTTGGATCGGGTGTTGTGGATTGTTGCGGTGATCACCGGATTGGAGCAACAGCTCGGTGGTCACTGAGTAGGAAACAGGTAAGATCCGATTCTGTGAAGAATTGATTTCGTAGATGGATTCAAAATTATCATGAGGAATGCATGTGGCTTGATCGATGACATCTCTGTTTGGGATTTGTTCTGAGTTTTGGAATTTCGAGTGTTGAACTGTGTTTGAGATTGCAGATCTTGAATTTTGGGTTTCTTTGCTGGATTTATTGCTTGAGTTTCACATTTGATTTGGTGATGCTCTGTTTGGTTTGTCAAATTGATTGTACTAAGTGGGAGAGTTTTGGATCAATAGGTAGTTTGGATTTGGATGGTTTGGAAAGAGGTATTGGTTTTTGATTCTTCTGATCAGATCTGTTCGTGTGATCTTGAGTTCTCTGAGGGCTTTATGGTATGAGGTTTGTTTTTGTTTTGTTGCTCCACTTCTTGCCGTGAGTATCATGGAGGAGTTTTGGGTGAAAGGTGGATTTTGTGTGGGTTGTTGTAATTGAATTCTGTGATCGATCTTGGTTTATTCTCCATTTCCTTTGCCATAAGTTACTTTTGGTTTTCGATCGAAGCCATGGAGATGGATTTAAATCTAGGGATGGTATTGATTTGACGGTGGCTTGGATCGGTTTATATTGGTTACAAATTTTGATTTAATTAAGATGATTATAATAATTATGATTAGTCATGAATTAATTATGATTAATTATGATAGTTTATTTAGCTAAGTATCATATGTGATTTTGGCTAAATAATTATTGTCCTTTGATACAGGACATTGACGCAACTATTTGCATTGCGGATATTATTTTGGACGGGGGTTCTCGTCGCTTTCGGATTACTACATTGGAGGCGGGTACCCTGACTAATCTATTTCTTTTAGATATTGTCGGAGATATATATGCATGGTTGGTTATGCTAGTAGTAGTTTCTATACCTTACCTGTTTTGTATATCTTCGCCGATTACTTGTAGCATACCTTCGTGATATATCCTGTTTATTCTTGCATAGCTCGTACACGGTAGGGATTTATCGCGAGTAGTACCTTGCATGTATCCTGGTAGTTTACTTTCTAGATCATGATTTATGACCTAGACTTGTGCATGCCTTAGATCCTAGGTAGGTCCTTCAATTGGATGTTGCATGCGTTTAGTGTCATGCACCATACTTGCACTGTTGCATAGCTGGCGATCCTGGGCTCCCTTGTAGTCGAGTCGGGTCGTCATATCATGTGTTGTGCACACAACCACTCATGGGTAGTGGCTACCGGAGGGTGGGGTGCGCCCAATATTAGGGACCCTTCCGAGTGTGTACAATTGCTCTGTACTGCTCTCCGCTCGGTCACTCATGGGTAGCGATACCGGAGCGTGGTAGCAGGCAAGAGTCCCTCCTCTTTCTGGAGATATGAGGAGATGAGAGACTTGTCTCCCCCATTGGACATGGGACCGGAGTGTTTACTCCACCAGTATCCTGTCCACTCGGTCACTCAAGACCAGTGATGGCAGAGTGCGTACAGTTGTCATAGTCCTACACCTGGATGAGTACTTCCGCCAGCATCCTCATTGATGACCTGTGACGATGGCTGACTGGTGACAGGGGTGACCATGTCATTGCATCATATGCATGATGCATGGAATGTATTGTTTGTGTTTGCTGCATTTGGATGCTGCATTTGTTTGACATGCACATACAGGTTTGATATGCATACAGCCGACAGTCTTGTTTTACCCGCGGAGGGGTATTGATAATTTGTATGATATCGAGGTAGTTCGACATTGGTATGCCTTACTTTCTTAGCACCTCAGTTTAGCGTTTTCTACTACTGTACCTGATACTATCTTAGCAGGATTCTTACTACTAGTATAGCTTACTTTGCATATCATATATGTGTATTCGCTGAGTTCTTGGACTCACCCGTTAGCCTTATTTTTATTTCAGGATGATCGTCTGGAGTGCCTGGCGGTCTGTCCAGCTTTTCCGCTTCGAGACGATTCATATTGGTTTGTTTTGTATTTGTTGATATGTTGTATTTCTGTTTACATATGTTGCTTTTATTTCCGTTGTATCGTGGATTGTACTTTTGTGTGCCATGGAGGCCCTTTGTCGTTGTTTGATGTCGTAAGTTGTACCGGTACGCGACTTTGTATGTCGTGATGTTTTGTTTTCTTTTTATGTTAGTATTGTCAGCCGTGTTGGATGAGGGATAGAGGCGGCCATTTAGGTCTTGTACACATGCTTCAAGTGTCTGTCGTACAGGGGAGGTGCTGCCCAATTCTATATTGGGTCAGCGACTCCTCTCGGGAGTGTGACAATCTATGTCAAGATTATTCATTACTAGTATGTTGTCTAAGCCTCCAGAAAAAAAGATGTGCTTGCCATTAGTTTACCTTGAAAATCATAATCTATCATCTTATATTGTCGTCAAATCATATCCAACCATCAGTCTTCTCTAATATCAACAAGAAAACAAGGGCATATATTTGATAGAAATGGCTCAATCATGCATAGACAATGAAAAAAAAGTTCTACGATGATTCTTAAACTAACAAAAATTCTGTCAGCAAATCAGCTATTACATGAAAATTTGAATAAAAGAACTGAGAATTATCACTCTACCATCTCAAAAGGACTGTTTCTACAAAGTATGAACAATATGTGTGTGTGTGTGTGTGTGTGTGTGTGTGTGAATAACTGGACACACACACACAAACACTATGCATTATTAACCAAAGAATGAGCATATTTCCGTACCCATAGGAACATAATTTCGGTGACTTGGAGATACAATCATACAACTATAAAAACAAGCATTGAAATTATATCTGGTGAAGAAAAGAACGTACCAACTTCCAATCATCATCAATCACAGGAAATCCTGTAATCCTGTTATCCACTAACATCTGCAGTGCTTTTAACATCAGATGGGCAAACTATGCAATTAGTGTAGGACTGAAGAAGAAGAAGAAAAACAAACATATAAATGAATAAACAAAAAATAGTGATACTATTAGTACCTTTATCCACCGAAGTGTTAGGCTTCACAATATGAAGATCTTCCTTTTTGGTCATAAAATCATTTACTGTATAAACACCATTACTTTGCTGCAAATAGTTGGAGCATGAATATATCAAATTGCAGCCATATAAGCAGAACCAAGTTAGGTGGTGGTCTGGTGGATTCTCCAAAGAGAAAGAAAGGAAACAAACAAACTAGAATCAACATGTTTTCACAAGCGACCACCTACAGGAACTTAACTAGCTTCAGTAAAATGGGCAGAAAGTTCCTTCTGGCACTTGATTCAGGATGAATTATTTTGCAATAGTTCTTAATAGCAAACAACAAAGCTGAAGAGACCTTAATACATGGAAGAAAGGAAAGTAGTGGATTACCTACTTGAAATCAGGAAAAACGAAATTAAACATTGCCTAACTACTTCAATTTCTCAAATCACGAGTATGGCGAATTAAAGCGACTCGAATTCAACGATCGAGAGGCACAAGGACACGCCAACCTTCAGTAACTAAAACTAAAATACAGGCATGGTCAGACATTAAAGAGCGAGGATGCGGGCGAGGCGACGATCTCACCGGTAGAGAATTGGTCGTCAGGGCCCCAATTCGCCCCAAGGAGGAAGCCGGCCTAGACGTGCCTGCGCCTGCCAGATCGAGGAACCGACGCCGACGGCGAGCTAGGAGAGGCGCATCGCGGCGATGGCGGAGGCAAATGAAGGGCCTCGTGGCAAGGGAGGGGGAAGGAAGGAGGAGGAGAGACTCCACGGTGAGCAGCATCGTTCGCCCTTCAGATCGACTCACTCACTCTCTCTAGATGAAAGGGAGTCGCTGCCGAGGAAGGAGGCGAGGGGAGAAACGATAAGGCAGGATGATTACTCCATGAATGATGGATTCGAGGAATCGCTGCGTCGTGTTTTTCAATAACGAGCAAGCGATTTCTTCTTCTCTCTTATCTCGGGTGAGTTATCCACCAACCTACGAAACAACATCAAGTTGAATAAAAATACCAGGAGTCAGAGAGAGCTCTATATCATAAAATTTAATTAATTTTAAATATTAAGTAAATGATGAAAACAATTCAAAAAATATGTCAGTTTAAGGGGCAAAGGGCATCCCCTCTCCAAACGGGACATTCATTTTATTTTATTTTATTTTATTTTATTTTTAACCAAAGGACCACATCATTTTTATTTTTTTATCAAAGGACATCTGATCCTATTCTTCAATCATGCATGTATAATTATCTAATGTGCTCGTCTTTCTCATGACTAGTAACATCTGGATTAGTAACCTCTAGTATTTATCTTCTTCGTACTCATCCTGAGACAGATTGACAGGGACACTAGGATGAACAAACCGCCTTTTGCCACCAATCATGTATAAGTACCCTTCATAATGCATATTTAATTTATTCAATATTGATAATAATTCACATTATAACAATTATGAAATAGTAACAGTTATAATACGGATTTGATTTGTTTACCTAATATTCATATTATAATAGTTACAAAATCGTAACTGCTGTTAAATATTGAAATATTGGAGGGCTTGTTAGTTACGATTTTGTAAAGTAAAATTTTGGTGACATCGATTGTTAAAAGTCAAGTTTGACTTCAAAATCGAAATCTACGTTTCGCGTAGATAAATCTGGACTATTTATTTGCTCAAAACCGATTAAAGGTGAATGAGAAATTAATTGTTCAAAGATACGCTCAAATAAAAATTAAGAGAAAAAATGGGGTTTTTTAGTCCCACATTGCTAACCGGCGAAAGCCGATGTTTCCTTATATATGTTCTTGTGCTAATGTTGTTAATACAAAAGCACAAGAGGTCTCTACCCTTGGGTGAGCAGGTGCTCGCACCTGCAAGCCCGCCACGCGCGCAATAGGCGCTTTGTTGGCGCACTTTGCAACAAAGGGTAGTTACCTCTTCAGGTGGCGCCACGTGGCATGTCGGTGACGAGGCAGTGGCATGTCGGTGTGACGTGTCATGATCAGGTGGCGCCACGTGGCATGTCGGTGACGAGGTAGTGCCTATGTGGCACGTGACAGTGTAGAGAACAATGATTGGATTGGGCGAACAGATGGTGGTTGTCGGATCAAAGATCTGGACAGATCACAGGTAGGTGGGATCTGGAGCGTCGGATTCAAATTTGACTGTGAAGAAGGAGGATGCATCTAAGGCGTCGGATTAACTGATCTAATCTGACGGCCGAGATCAAGATGAGATCTAAAGAGTTATAACTCTTCAGATCAATGGACGAGATTAAATGACCTTTAAAGGGTTATACCCTTTCGTTATGAACGGTCCAGATCTATCCGAACCAAAGAGTCCAAAAAGCCTGCGAAAAGGTTCGCCGGTCTCGGAATTTGAAGTGCTACTATTCCGAGACGATGTCGTTGTATCTTGGAAACGAATTGCTGCTATCCGTGAGCACCAGTAGCGGAGCAATATCGTTTTACGAAGATAGTGTCAAACACTAACCTCGACGTAATCCAATCAGTTTGCTTTCTCCGAAAGCAACCTCCCGGAAGATCCGACGGTCGTAAATCGACTAAGTCAAATACCGAGGAGATACAAGTGGTCTTCAAAAATTTCCAACAGGGCTTACATGCGTAAAACCCTAAATTAAGGGTAGAATTTGAATTAACTAGATTTACAAGGCTAAATTATAAAAGTTTCCCCACTTACAAAAATTTGTTGCCACAACCCCTTTTTGGCGAAAACCTTCTTCTCCCTTCATCGTTCGATGCCAACTCCTCGTGAACCTCCTCTCCCACAACTCCTCGCGAACCTCCTCTCCCGATCGACAAAACACTGAGGCTTCTCCACCAATTCCTTCTTCTTCTCCCATCTTGGTTGAAGCCGGTGCTAATCTCCTTCGCTCCCACATCCACAAGGCTATTGCCTGTTGGAATCGAGTGAGACAACTTCATTCTGTCCCTTTCCTGGTCGGGAACTCCTCTTCGTTGGTCGCATCACTGTCAGATCCAGCGATTCGACTCTTTCTCCGACTATATATAGCGGCAATCGCGGTTCTTCTTCATCATTTGGTCGCTACTGCCGCTCTTGGATCCGTCGCGCTACCCTCACTTGATCCAAGTGATCTATCTCCTCGGTGCTCTATCTCATTGGAGATAGATCTTGGAGGGGAGGAGAGATCACTAAGTTCCGACGGTGATTTTTTCCTTTCGACCCTGTTTTCGTGGGAGTGGAACAAGAGGGCGTCACTGATATGGTTTAGGTAAGATTCATTTGCTTAGTAGTTGATTTTAGATAAACCTGTGTAAAGATTGTTTAATCAGTGGGGAGTGTCGGTATGGGGATCATGGAACTTGCTTAATTCGGTAGATAGTTCTGTTGTAGGTGAAGTCATGGGATGAAGTGGGAATCTATTTCTATTGCGAATTGGGAGTAATTTAGATGAATACTATGATAGTTTTGATCTTGGAGGATGTTGTGGGTAAGTCCTATGACTTTGATCTTGTGTCGTGGGCTTCCTAGTTTTGTTTTGTTCTATTGCCTTTGTGCTTTGTTGACTCTATTGACTCGGTGATTAGAGTCCTACCATGAGTGTTTTGCCTTGGTGTTTATCCTAGTGGATTATAAAGGGTGGTGTTGGGTTATTGTCATAGGTTTAGATGGTAAGTTTTGTGATAATTGATACTGTTCAAATTTTGTTTCCCTTGATCTATTGTTGTGAGCATTCCTTTTTGAATTGGAAATTAGTTCTGGGTGTTTGGATTTTGATCTAGTTTAGTGAGGAGGAGCATGCTCTGTTATAGTTGGATTGGAGAATTGTCGTGAGTTCTCTCCTACTTAGGATTTGTTTTGGTATGGAATTGGTGAAGCTTGTTCATGCTTCTAACTTGTGCAGTGAGTGTCACTTTTTTGCTTTGGATTTTGATGTAGTGTTCTGGGAGGAAAACGTGTGGTTTGTGGCTTCGTGAATTGAACTTGGCATGGATAGATTTGCTAGGTCAATAGATGAATGTTTTGGTTTCTCTCGTGATAGATCAATAGTTTTAGATTGTTATTGTTTTGTTGGATTGGATTGAGGGTTGGATGTCTCCTTTGGTTCTTCAATTTTGCCATGAGTTATATTTTGATGAGAATAGGCTTTTTGGTTTACCGATCTGATCAACTTGAGGTTTCTATAATCTGTGTTGGGATCAAGATAAAGGAGAGTGGTGAATCAAAGTTGTTGATATAGTGGTTTAGTTTTTGAGTTAGTTTATAGTAGTAATTGGATGAGTCGGTTATGAACCTGTTGGTGTTCCCTGATCAGATTCCTGTCTTGATTTCAACCTTGCTTTAGGTTCACTGTAAACTACCTTTAGCCCTAGAGTTGATGGTAGAACTTGGGCATTTTGGCTGTGGTTTAGGTTTAGTTTAGCTCAGTGAGATTAAAACGAAATGATAATAATTGGGTTGATCCTAATACGACTTAGTAATTACTTTAGTTAACTTGGTTATTATCGTTTGCTTTAATAGTTAAATTATGCCCTTTTAATACAGGACATTGATCTAGGGGTGTCAATTAGGGTGGGTCGGGTCGGGTTCGGGTCGGATTGGAAAAAAAAAAATTTAACTCCCAACCCGAACTCGACCCGAAACCGAACTCAACCCGAAACGCCCAAACCCGAACCCAAACCCAACCAACCCGATCAACCCGAACCCGACCCGAATAACCTGAAAAAATCGATTCAAAACGTCTTTTTTTGCTATTTTCCCTATAATTCTTCACTTTTATCTCAATACTCCATCATGATTATACTAATATTGATATTAATATACATAAAAATATTTAATGTTCAAAATAAAATTTGATTTAACCACAAAAAATCACTAAACATTAAATTCAGGTCAACCCGAACCCGACCCGAAAATTTTCAACCCAAAATCCTCCAACCCGAACCCAACCCGAACTCGAAAATTTTCAACCCAAACTCGATTTTTTTCAGATTGATTCGGGTTGGGTCATCAGGCCGTGTTGATTTTTAACACCCGTACATCGATCGATTTTCGGACTCATACGGTTGATCACGAGGAGGTTCTCTTCGATACGTGTACGTCATTTACGAGCGAGTACTTCTCTTTTATATTCTGTAGTTTATTAAACTTAAATGCATAACTATTTTATTTCTGAATAGGACTATTTTACCTTATCTTTGACTTTGATATCATCGTTGATACTTTTCTTTGCTTGGTCTTGGAGCTACTCAAATTTATGTTCATAGAGTCTCATCAATCAATTTTTTGTTCTGTAAAGTACAGCTTATAGGCGAGTACTTAGGAATAATCATTAAACACAACTAGGATTTGGTTGACATTAGATGTACCCTACCTAATAGATTAATTGCATGTTTATTGATTTTGATATTTATTTTACATACCGTTGCATAGTTGTGACATGGTTGTTTGTGCATTTAGTACCATGCACCATATTTGCATAGTTGCATGCTGACGAGCATCGGCTTCCTTATTATGGTTAAGCCCGTCTTCAGTCATGTAGCTGCTCTGCCCACTCAACCGCTCATGGATAATGGTTGTTAGAGTGCGAGCAACTATCCTATTATGTCACACTGGACCACTCATGGGTAGTGGATGTTGAAGTTGTAGGCAAGCAGTTGACACCCTCATCGTTGTTTTCGAGGGATAACAGAGTTGTTGGTAGCTCCTGATAGATCGAAGAGCGTTGCTAGAGGGGGGGGTGAATAGCACTTTGTCGACCCGCTTTGTTCCTACACGGTTAGTTTGCACAGTGGAATATACAATAAAACAATAAGACAAAAACTAACCAATGCTAACACGGAAGATTTACTTGGTATCCACCCCGGACGGGTGACTAATCCAAGAATCCGTCAGTGGATCAATCCCCGGATAACCTCCAGCTAGCCCTCGTCGCTCCTTGTGGGTGGAGAAACCTCGCCACAATCACTTTGATAATATATGGGCACAAAAGACTACTAACTCACTTTACCCAAGCGAGTTTCGTCAAGAAACAAAGCATGAAACGAGCCCCTTTAAATAAGGCTCGAATCTGAAACAGGCGCCACCAGTCGACTGCCCCTGGGGCAGTCGACTGGTCCCACTCAGATTCGACCGTTGTCGTACAACGTTCGAATCTGCCAGCCTGTTTCAGCCGACACCAGTCCAGTCGACTGGTACACACCTAAGCCTAGGGTTTCACTCCCGAATACATTTCACTCCGCACTCAAACCCTCCCGGCTTAGCCCCTGAGTACAAACACTCATACTCAGACCCTCACAACCCGGTTGACTCTTCACCAGCAGCCTCGACTGTTGCCTTCATGTCTTCTTCATCTTCGGCCCTCGTCCCTCGGATGCGCACGCAAACCTCCAGTTTGCCTCCATGCCACCCTTCACGTACGCCTCGAAGTCCGCATCCCTCGGCTCATCGTCCTTGCTATCCAACGGTCCCTCGGATGCGCACGTAAGCCTCCAGCTTGCTTCCATGTCATCCTTCACCTGAAGACATCAACTAAGTCCATGTGTACCTGTACACTTGCACACTCATGTACACATATTAGTCCACAATAAGCCCTAACTTAATCATATTGACCGCACACATCAAAACCCATGATCCTCCAGATCATATCAGAGCCGATTGCCCCAACAATCTCCTCCTTTTTGATGTGTGGCAATATGTTAAGTTAGGTAAACATAACAACAATAATAATGACAATAGCAATAGCAATTGAAAATCAAAGCATAACACACAAGAGACAACCTCCCTCTTAACCTATGCTTTTTCCCAATCTTCAATCCTCATTGCCCATACCAAGTTAAGTTCTCCCAACTTAAGTCCACTCACAATAACTGGTTAAGTAATCCCAACTTAACTCCAGAGTATTACAAATCAATCAATGTTAAGTTTTAATCTAACTTAACACCCAAGTTCTCCCCCTTTGACACCATCAAAAGATTGTCTCAAGCAACCTTACCCTTGGTGTCAAATAGAACTCAACCAGATTTCTGAAAAATCCCTCAGAAATCTCAAAATAGCACTCTGCCCAAACTACCAGTCGACTGCCCCCCAAGGCAGTCGACTGATACGCCAGTTTCTGAATTTTCAACCAAAATTCAGAAACGCGTAGAAAATTTCAGAAAATCCAGAAAAATATGAAATTTTGCAAGCACGTTTGTTAGAGTATTCCCTATCCTAGAAAAATATTGGTTTATGAAAAATACCAACCATGCTTGATTTTTGGTACAAACCTAAAAAATTCTCAATAATGGCCATGTTTGTATCAACTTCAACATCCCTCCACACTTCTATGTGTTTAGCACCCTTGTTCATTCACATTCTACACATATAATGGTTTTCAATTCTCTCCTTTTTCAATATTCATTTCTCATTTTGACAAAGCTCCCCCTCTTTACCTCTTAACCCTAGATAATCATGAAAATATCCATTCTTATACCCTTATCTATAGAGATCTTGTTCATTCAATACAATTAACGAATTTAGACAAAACAGTCAATATAAAATATCAAAATATATCATTAAAGCACTTAAAGAATTTTCAAACAATACTCAAATCAAGTATCATAATAGAAAACCAATAATGCAAGTCAAAATCACACATGACATAAAACTACATAATAAAGCATGACATAAATGTATCATACAAAAAAAAAACATAAAAACACTCATAGAACATGATAAAGTAGCAGGGGCTAAAACCCTGAAGTCATCCAAATGTTACAACACCAGAATAAGAAGTGTTTGAGAGGTATAATAATGATACATCAAAGAACAACACTCTCGACACTAAAATGCTCTAAAGACTGCACCATCCTATCAAATCATGTCGTCATCGCCTGGAGGAGGAGGGGCCTGATAAGCGAGATGCAACTGTCGTAGCATATCGTACATCTCATCCTGACGGCTGGTAAATCCATGAACTGTCGCCTCAATCCTCTGCTCCGTCTGCTGGACTCCGTGGATCTCCTCACGGATGCCATGAACGTCCTCCTGAAGCCTGTGAACATCTGATCGGAGCTGAGTAAACTCCACATGTGTAACCATCTCTGTAGGCTCCTCATCCGAGCTGGATGACTCTGGACGCTCCCTCCAGACAAATGCCCCCTGTCGACTCTCTATGTCTGCCAAGGACAATTGGCGTCTATTCTGCCAAGGACAATTGGCGTATGTCAATCTAGTCATAGTCCTTAGACAGGTGCTGACCTCACCACTAGACACTCCGATGCCCCGAGACTAAAAGAACTCGGTCAGATGTGGCAAAATAGCATATAGATTTTCCCATTAACACTATGGGAAAAATGGACAATTGCTGTGAACACTTGCAAGGAAACATCAACATCTATCCTTCTCTCTAAAGCGTACATCATCACCAAGTGGGGTAGTCGAATCCTTGCCTGCCCCTTGGTGACAATGGGTAGTATGCATTCTATGACGATTTTGTACAAGACATGACTGAATGGACACATGGGTTTGGCATTAAAAGTGCGCTCTGACTCATGTCTTGTCTCCTAAAATAATGCATATGAATCTGGTCAATGGAGACATCATAGAGAGAGAGTGGCTTAACAACGGTAGGAAAATAAACAGATGCATTATCTGATGCCCTACACTCTAAAAATCCAGCTAGAACCATGGGTGAGAAAGAAATGGTGACCCCGGCCATCATGGACCCATAAAGGTGATGATCAGATTCAATGCAGGTCAGATTGGCATAAAACTCCTTACATAAGTCAATGTTGATGTCATGTTGACAGTAAACCAATTTGTCTAACTTAAAATGCATGATCATTTCGGTGATTGGAGGAGACTTTTCTTGGAAGTAGGATTTGTTAAGGTATCGGTAGTTCATTACAATGAACTCATTTTCATCAAACCTGTTCCTACATTCCACCGACCTAAACCTAGACTCTCCTGACCTGCGTGAGGATCCCTCACCGCGTGGTCGCATAGAGGCCAAACTACAATGTGATAAACCCATGCATGCATACCAAACCACCCCCACAAAGGAAAATGGCAAAGAAAACATGCAAAAAAAATATCACATTAGTTCCAAAACAAGATTTAAATGAAAATCTGAATCTTAAACAATGATACCTTTTTCCTAATCTCTTCATGATGATGATTTGGAGAAATCGACTTGAAAAGGGGAGTTTTAACTAACCCTAGAAGTAGATCGAGGTTAGAGGAGGGCTTAGGAAGGGATTTTAGGGCTTGGAAGGAGCTTAGGACACAAGATGAGTCGGGGAGATGAAGAATCGCCGGGGTGGCACGCCTAAACCCTAGGTTTTGGCTGCCCCCCCTCGCGCGCCCTTTTCTTTTATAGAACCCACGCACCAGTCGACTGCCCCTGGGGCAGTCGACTGGTGAACCTTACAGAAGGTTTTCTCATATTAGACCAGTCAACTGTCCTTGGGGTAGTCGACTGGTAAAACTTACAGTAGGTTCCTAGTCCTGGACCAGTCGACTGCCAGTAGGGCAATCGACTGATACTGAATTTTCAGTTTCCCAGTCTGAAATTCAGAAAAGCCTAACTAATTCCACAAATCTCCAAAAAATCTAAAATTTCATGGAGAGATTTGTGGATCCTATGTCTACTTGGAAAAATATAATTTCAATCAAAACTATCCCGAATCCCTAGATTGATACAAACTTCAAAACTATCCAAATTTGATCATTTAAACTCAACTCAAAGTTCTAATTTGAACTTCTTCTTGATGCTTCTTCCCATACTTGTTCATAATACATTAATAGCATCAATTTATATGGTATTTCCATATTAAAATCATTTTCTCTCAATTATAATCCTATTTTCAATCTTTTTCTCCATAACTCTCCCTTTAGTGTGCCAATTTTTTAGAATTAAGGCTAACCTTAGCCTTTCAAACACATTGGCAAACTCTATAGCCCATTTAATCTCCTAGAAGGAAACCACCTGAGATCCATTGACCATGGATCCCATTTTGACTTCTAGAGCTCTCCCTTGAGCTCCTAGCCCTAGTTACCTCCCTAGGTAATTTATCTACAAAGACAAGACCACACTGGTACTCCTCCGGTGCTTTTTGACCTTCCACTCTCACTCTCTTAACCCTATAGACCTTTTGCTTGGTCAATTCCTTTTCTTTTTCTTTAAATGACTTTTCTTTGTCATTTTTGATCTTCACTCTACCATAGTTATAGGGCACCCTTGAATATGGCATTTTACTCACATTTGCCCTCTTAGGGTGATATCTAGACCCGACCTACCATTCTAAGATTTTGGTCCTTTTGTATCACGTTCAATCCCTTGGACCCTTGAATGACTCTACCTAGGTTTCTTTCTAACTTATCAAGTTTTGCTCTTAAAAGTTGATTTTCCTTTTCTAAACTCCTAAGAATAGAATTATTTGACCTAACTTGATCATTTCTAGGTTTATTCATTTTTCTAGGCATATATCTCCCTTCCTTAGGGTTTATGCCTTGGTCCTTAGTCCTAGAATTTCTAGGTTTATCATGAAACATAGAATTTTGAATATTTTGGCACGCAAAAGTGTTTTTGGTCCTATCATGATATTTAAAACCAAAGTTACATCTAGGCAAACAATTATTAGTATTTCTATCATTCATACATGCATTTTGAGCATAACTTGAGTTAGGGATTACCTCCCTTACCTTTGTAGCTCCCCCTTGATGTGAGCTCCTTTTCTTTCTCTCTTCTTTCTCTCATCTTCTAAGGTGCTCCATCTTTTTCAACTCTCCTTTCCTTGGACATTTTGTATGGTAATGCCCTAGCTCCCCGCATGTAAAGCATCGAATATTCCTTCTTTTCTCCTTTTTAACCTCCTCATTCCTACACCCCATGTTAGAATTTAAACTAATTAAAATAAGTTTAGACTGTACCTCCTTTTTACCTTTCGGGCACTTGTTCTTGTAGTGCCCCTTTTCGTTGCAATCAAAGCATGTGATGTGCTCTTTCGATTTAGCTTTGGTGGAGGTGGAAGTCTTTTCTTGCTCTTGTGGGGATGAGGGTCTCTCCTCCCCCTCAACTCTTGATGTTGATACTTCTTTTTCTTCGGATGATGTGGATTCTTTTTCACTCAACTCATTCACTTCACTTGATAATTCTTTTTCTCTTGGATCCTCTTGGACACTTGAGCTTAGTTTTTTGGGCTCTTCTATTAGTTGGGCTTGTGTCGGGTTCTTATGTACTTCTTCCACTTTAGTCCATAACTCATAGGCATTTTGTAATTCCCTACATCACTCAAAATATTAGTAGGTAAAATATTAACCAAAATATTGATTACCTTTTCATTGGCCCTTGCTTGTTCTTGTTGCTCCTTGATCCAATACCTAGGTCGGAGCTTCTTTCTATGCTTGTCCTTAGGGGTCTTGAATGGCTCTTCTAGCACCATTACACACTCCCAATCCATACCGAGCCACATCTTCATTCTAGCTTTCCAATATGCAAAGTCTTTATTCTCGTATGATGGTGGTGAGTTGATATATTCCCATGTTTGTCTTCCATGGTTCTTCTTCCTCTAGCGTGTGCTCCCTCGGCGGTTAGTCCGATCAAGAGCAGTCCTCGCTCTGATACCAATTGATAGATCGAAGAGCGTTGCTAGAGGGGGTGAATAGCACTTTGTCGACCCCCTTTGTTCCTACACGGTTAGTTTACACAACGAAATATACAATAAAACAATAAGACAAAAACTAACCAATGCTAACACGGAAGATTTACTTGGTATCCACCCCGGACGGGTGACTAATCCAAGAATCCGTCGGTGGATCAATCCCCGGATAACCTCCGGCTAGCCCTCGTCGCTCCTTGTGGGTGGAGAAACCTCGCCACAATCACTTTGACAATATATGGGCACAAAAGACTACTAACTCACTTTACCCAAGCGAGTTTCATCAAGAAACAAAGCATGAAACGAGCTCCTTTAAATAAGGCTCGAATCTGAAACAGGCGCCACCAGTCGACTGCCCCTGGGGCAGTCGACTGGTCCCACTCAGATTTGACCGTTGTCGTACAACGTTCGAATCTGCCAGCCTGTTTCAGCCGACACCAGTCCAGTCGACTGGTACACACCTAAGCTTAGGGTTTCACTCCTGAATACATTTCACTCCGCACTCAAACCCTCCCGGCTTAGCCCCTGAGTACAAACACTCATACTCATACCCTCACAACCCGGTTGACTCTTCACCAGCAGCCTCGACTGTTGCCTTCATGTCTTCTTCATCTTCGGCCCTCGTCCCTCGGATGCGCACGCAAACCTCCCGTTTGCCTCCATGCCACCCTCCACGTACGCCTCGAAGTCTGCGTCCATCGGCTCATCGTCCCTGCTATCCAACGGTCCCTCGGATGCGCACGTAAGCCTCCAGCTTGCCTCCATGTCATTCTTCACCTGAAGACATTAACCAAGTCCATGTGTACCTGTACACCTGCACACTCATGTACATACATTAGTCCACAATAAGCCCTAACTTAACCATATTGACTGCACACATCAAAACTCATGATCCTCCAGATCATATCAGGGCCGATTGCCCCAACGGCTCCCCCTTTTTCCTGGGATTTTGAAGTAGTTGGCTCCCCAACATCCTGTCCACCCAACCACTTATAGTAGTGGTAGTTGTTGTAATGCGTATAGTTGTCACAACCCTACCCATTCGGCCTCACAAATGTAAAGTGATGGCAGTTTGGTTGGTGTCAGGGGTGACATATGTCATTGCATCATGTGCATTTATTGCATTTTATATTTTTTTATGCTTGTTGTATTTATATAAGCTATGATTGTTGCATTTAATTGATATACATGTATTATTTATGGTTGCACTTTCATTCAATTTTACATATTCACATATATGTTATTCTGTTCTGGAGACTGTATATTTTTATTTTTATTTGCTTATTGGACCTTTTATTATGTCATGCATTTGTCTACTCTTATATCTGTAGAGTTCGCCCAGACTCACCACCCCTACCATCTAATTCTATTTTAAGTAGTCGCTAGATGCATTACTTAGAGTCAGGAGATGATCCAATTGTCAATCTTATGTTGTCGAACGTATTAGAGTTTTTTCGCATTTATTTGATTTCTGCATTTTCTTTGTTTCCGTATCTATTTTATTAAACTGTAGTTATTTTCTCAGTAGAGCTACGTGTAGTTTGAGTGGAGTCACGTTTATGTATTTATGGGCTGGTATGTTTATTGTTGGATTTATATTGAGTTTTAATTTTGTTATTTCTATCCATTTCTTTTATACTGCGTGGTTATGGGGTATTTTATATTTGTGATGACTGAGTCATATTATGTGTGAGATGTTATGTATAAATATTCCAGATTATCCGTTGCATAAGGGAGATGCTGCCCATTTTTTAAGAGAGCATGGGCCTCTGGGAGCGTGATAATTTTTGGTATCAGATTCAGGTTTACGAGTGTAACATGGGAGTTTTTTTTCGGATTTTTGTAGAGTTTATTTGATACCAATTTAGTGGTATTAGAGTGTAAATTTTCAAAGTTACTTGGATATTTGTGGATTTATACGGAGTTTACCTGATTCTAATTTATTCGGTATCAGTATCTGGGCGTTAGTTTTATGAGGTTTACGATGCCTGTTTATTTTCATGTTTTGAGATTTTCAAAATTTTCCAGGTTGTGAGATTTTTGAGCATTTAGGGAATCTTTTTTATACCAATCTTTTGAATATCAGATGCCCAAGTTCAGGTAAATGTTTGAATTTTGCGGAGTCATTTTTCTCGACTTCTTTGTGTTGGGACTTGGTGGTAATGGACTTTTCTAGGCGACAAGTAAGTTAGTAAGGTATATCTTTGATGATTATCTTATCCGTTATGTACATTACCTTGTTTAAGGTTGTATAGACATATGTTAGCTTAGTTAAATAACATACTGTTACTTATATTCAACTACTAGTTATTCTTTGTACTTAGTTTAGTTTGATGAATCATAGTCAACTAGTTTATTTGTAATCATGGTCGGGATTAACCATGAAGGCGACTAGTGGACCCATTACAGACTCAACTCTGTTGCAGAGAATGATGATTCCCTTGTAGCACCGATTGATGAGTCGGAAAATGAGAGGTGAATCTGTCCACTACCTATTTGAGATTATGGATACCGTCTTTGGGAATCCCTTTTTCTATGTTGGTTGTAGTACTAGCACCGGCTACCACTAGCTAGGTGGGAATTTAAGGTTGCATATCGTAGGTAGCACGATCAGTATTGGATCGATTTATTATATTACATGGCCTGCTTTGACGCAGAAGAGGTAGAATTAGCTACATACTATCCTAGTTGATAGGAGATTAAGATATCCAAGTCCATGGAAATGTTGACCATGGATTAATCGTATCTGGTTAGTTGACCAAGAGGGTACTTTCGGATTTATGATTTGCGTTGATGCAAATCATTCACGAGACTAGGTCACCTCTGAGTGGAAGATACTGGAGATGTTCTTCAGAAAATGAAGAATCACTTAGTGAATATATAGAGGTATATTTGAGAGATTGTATATCTCTTTCCATTTGTTGGGTTGGTTGTTGGGATCCTAGACCTGGAGGAATCGAAGTAGGATGGGTTACAAGGCGAGGTTAGTCGACTCACCTAACTCTAGTCTACCAGGAATTCTAACTCGTAGACTAATCTTATATGATTAGATAATCCCGATGGTACATTGGGATATACAATCTGCTGGTACTCAAGGAACAAGGTGTTAGTAGGTTATCATCTATGAGATTTAATCATAGTTTGGTGAAAATTATAGAGGATGTGTTGGTTGACAGTTATTCTGGAAAGATGTTTGATGATTGTGTCTTTGTATTAGTGATTAGAAAGTAATCAATTTTGATTGATGTTTAAGGATAAATTGGAATTAATGGATATGGAAAATGGACTTGTGTGATATATTACCTTCTAATAATTTATTAGTGAATTTATTTGGATTTGTTGGCAATGGTGTGGTCATTGAGTGGATGATCTTTGTAAGTGAGCTAATCAAGTAAGCTTTGACTCTTAAGTCTTATCCTATTTCTTTGGCATTGGTAGTTATCATAATGGTTGGGCGTTGTAGACAGTGATAGTTCTATCTTTGTAATTGATTATTAGAGTTGTGGCCATTAAATTAAGAGGTGGTATTTGAGGGGGAGTATGACCATAAATATTGGTGATATATGTTGATCATTAAATTTGGTGTTTTAGTATATGGATGACATTGATTATGTATATAGATGATTCGATTGGGGATGATTCGATTGGGGACAAGAAATTGAAGTTGATGGCAAT
Source organism: Boesenbergia rotunda (assembly GCA_024364735.1). NCBI lineage: Eukaryota > Viridiplantae > Streptophyta > Magnoliopsida > Zingiberales > Zingiberaceae > Boesenbergia > Boesenbergia rotunda. The sequence continues at coordinate 200,690 of JAGFNQ010008265.1, read as the reverse complement.
TTTAGTTGTTTGTTTCATATCGAACCAAGTCTCTATTTTATCTACCTTTACTACAGTGATTTTTCGATTGTCTACCGAAATGCATGGTTTAATGGAAGGAGATAGCTAGACAATTTTGGTGGTCTATGGGATGGATCATTTAGGTCGATTGTTGTTTGGTGCATAAAATTCTAAATCTCACATTTTATCCCTCGTTTCAAATCTATCCTTCAAAAGCATTTGCAATTATGACCATCCTTGTCTCTCATCCTCAATTAATACATTTATTATCTGTGTTTCCATCTCATAAATATAATCATAGTATTTTCCCTTTTAGAGTAAGCAGACATTTTGTTTCATAAATTACAAGCCGCTTAAGAATGAGGTTGGTAGCATTGTTATAGGTCTACATGTTAATTAACACTGAGGTGAGATAGTGTAATGAGTCTCATCATCAGCCGTATCCAATATATTAGCCTGCAGTTTATCAACCTTAACAGTCATTCACACTTGCAGCACCTCTGCCTGTGTTTCCAGCTGCAGTTCAAATGATTCAGCCGCAACCTGTTCAGATGATACCACCATCAGTTTCGAAGATGGACCGAGTTTATGATGTCACCTGAGAGGAGGCACCACAGGCCGATAAATCGACGTTCCGAGATATAATTTTATATATATGTATTTTTTACTGAGCTACATTTTCCTAGAGCATCGATATTCAAGAGCTATATGTTACCTATGTGTAGATCATAGACTTTGTTGGGTCTCTGTCATTCGGAGAGATATTGGACATTTTACAATTTAGTAGGTTTGCATATCTGTTTTCATACTGGACGAATAGGTATTCACTATCTTAGTGTTAGTATGAGGGCAAATAGTCAAGTCGCTCGATTCGCAATCATGGTCAAGGTTGACCATGGGAGCGATTAATGAACACTTGACGGTCACGACCTAGAAGCAAAGGTGGTGATTCTCTAGTAGCTCTGAGTGTCGAGTCGGGAAGTTAGGGTTAAACTTGTCAACTGTATTAGTGGTCGTACAAGATCCTAGCAATTGGGAGTGATTATACTAGCACTTATGCACTGGATCTCATCTGAGCTCGAAACCCTCATTCGGTCACTTAAGGTACGTACTGTTAGTGTTTGTTCGGTATTGGTACTACCTATAAGTTGTTGGTATTTGTTACGGTTTACTAGCAAATTTGGGGACCAAATTTTTATTAGTGGGGGAGAATGTTAAATACTAAAAAATTGGAGAGCTTAAATGCATAAAACCCTAAATTAAGGGTAGGATTGGAATTAGCCAGATTTGGAGGGTTAAATTGAAAAAGTCCCCCGCTTATAAAAATTCGTTGCCGCAACCCCTTTTGGCCAAAACCTTCTTCTCCCTTCATTGTTCGACGCCAACTCCTCGCGAACCTCCCCTCCCAATCGAGAAAACACTGAGGCTTCTCCACCGATTCCTTCTTCTTCTCCCATCTTGGTTGAAGCCGACATTGATCTCCTTCGCTCCCACGTCCACGAGGCTACTGCTTGTTGGAATCGAGCGAGACAACTTCGTTCTTTCCCTTTCCTGGTTGGGAACTCCTCTTCGTTGGCCGCATCACTGTCGGATCCAGCGATTCAACTCTTTCTCCGGCTACATATAGCAGTAACCGCGGTTCTTCTTCATCATTTGGTCGCTACTGCCGCTCTTGGATCCGTTGCGCTACCCCCACTTGATCCAAGTGCTCTATCTCCTCGGTGCTCTAACTCATTGGAGATAGATCTAGGAGGGGAGGAGAGATCACTGAGTTTCGGCGGTGGTTTTTCCTTTCGGTCCTGTTTTCGTGGGAGTGGAACAAGTGCTGATATGGTTTAGGTAAGATTTATTTGCTTAGTAGTTGATTTTAGATAAACCTGTGTAAATATTGTTTAATCAATGGGGAGTGTCGGTATAGGGATCATCGAACTTGCTTAATTCGGTAGATAGTTCTGTGGTAGGTGAAGTCATTGTTGGAGCAATCTATAGTCCGGAGTTACCATGTGTTTTGATGTTTGGGCAAAGGGTTTATGTTAGGTTTACCCTTGTATTTGATATGTGTATGTGAGTGTGCAGGTTTGCAGGATACATATAAGCTTAACTAGACGGCTTCGGGTTCGGTGAAGCATGACATGAGGAGACAAGCCACTGGCTTGTATGCATCTGAGAGACCGTGGACAAAGCAGTAACGATGAGCCGAGGGAAGCACACTTCGAGGCATACACGAAGGATGACATGAGGACGAGCCGCAGGCTCGTATGCATCCAAGGGATGAGTGCTAAAGTCAAAGAAGGCTTGAAGGCAATAGGTCGAGGCTGCTAGGTGAGAGTCAGCTGAGTCATGAAGGTCCGAGTGCTGAGAGCATTGTACTCGGGAAGGGAAACCCTAGGTCTAGGGTTTGGGCACCAGTCGACTAGTGTTGGCACCAGTCGACTGGAAATGACTAGTTCATCCACGAGTTCTATTTAAGGGAGCTCGGTTTGGCTGACTAGGGTTAACAAAATTGGCTTTCGTTAAAGGTCAATTAGTAGTCTAAGTGCTCAGGTGAGTGTTGCGGGTTGTGGCAAGGTTTCTCCACCTATAAGGAGCTACACGAGCTAGCCGGAGGTCTTCTGGGGACTCATCCACCGACGGATCGGGATCGTCCACCTTACGGACTGCCGTGTAGTAGGAGCTTTATCTTCGAATCACATAAATCGGCTTGTCTCTCCTAGTTGTTAGTTTTAGTTATTTGTTATTCCGCTTGCGCACTAACAACGTATAGGAAGAGAACCGCGATCGAAGTGGGTGATCGGCTATTCACCCCCTCTAGCTGTACGGACCGGTCCCAACAGTCATGGGATGAAGTGAGAATCTATTTCTGTTGCGAATTGGGAGTATTTAGATGAATACTATGATAGTTTCGATCTGGGAGGATGTTGTAGGTAAATCCTATGACTTTGATCTTGTGCCATGGGCTTCCTAGTTTTGTTTTGTTCTATTGCCTTTGCGCTCTGTTGACTCTATTGACTCGGTGATTAAAGTCCTGCCGTAAGTGTTTTGCCTTGGTGTTTATCCTAGTGGATTGTAAAGGGTGGTGTTGGGTTATTGCCATAGGTTTAGATGGTAAGTTTTGTGATAATTGATACTGTTCAAATTTTGTTTTCCTTAATCTATTGTTGTGAGCATTCCTTTTTAAATTGGAAATTAGTTTTGGGTGTTTGGATTTTGATCTAACTTAGGGAGGAGAAGCATGCTCTGTTATGGTTGGATTGGAGACTTGCCTTGAGCTCTCTCTTGCTTAGGATTTGTTTTGGTGTGGAATTGGTGAAGCTTGTTCATGCTTCTAACTTGTGCAGTGAGTGCCACTTTTTGCTTTGGATTTTGATCTAGTGTTCTTGGAGGAAAACGTGTGTGGTTTGTGGCTTCGTGAATTGAACTTGGTGTGGATAAGTTTGTTAGGTCAGTAGATGAATGTTTTGGTTTCTTTCGCGATAGATCAGTAGTTTTAGGTTGTTATTGTTTCGTTGGATTGAATTGAGGTTTGGATGTCTCCTTTGGTTCTTCAATTCTATCATGAGTTGTATTTTGATGAGAATAGGCTTTTTGGTTTACTGATCTGATCAACTTGAGGTTTCTATAATCTGTGTTGGGATCAAGATAAAGGAGAGTGGTGAATCAAAGTTGTTGATATAGTGGTTTAGTTCTTGAGTTAGTTTATAGTAGTAATTGGATGAGTCGGTTATGAACCTGTTGGTGTTCCCTAATCAGATTCATGTCTTGATTTAACCTTGCTTTAGGTTCACGATAAGCTACCTTTAGCCCTGGAGTTGATTGTAGAACTTGGGCATTTTGACTGTGGTTTAGGTTTGGGTTAGCTCCGTGGGATTAAAACGAAATGATAATAATTGGGTTGATCCTAATACGACTTAGTAATTAGTTTAGTTAACTTGGTAATTATCGTTTGCTTTAATAGTTAAATTATGCCCTTTTAATACAGGACATTGATCGATTTTTGAACTCATACGGTTGATCACCAGGAGGTTCTCTTCGATACGTATACGTCATTTACGAGGCGAGTACTTCTCTTTTGTATTCTGTAGTTTATTGAACTTAAATGTATGACTATTTTGTTTCTGAGTAGGACTCTCTTACCTTATCTTTGAATTTGATATCATCGTTGATAATTTTCTTTACTTGGTATTAGAGCTACTTAAAATTATGTTCATATAGTCTCATCTATTGATTTTCTGTTATGTAAAGTACCGCTTATAGGCGAGTACTTAGGAATAATCATTAAACACAACTAGGGTTTGGTTGACATTAGATATACTCTACCTAATAGATTAGTTACATGTTTATTGATTTGGTATTTATTTTACATACTGATGCATAGTTGTGACCTGGTTGTTTGTGCATTTAGTAGCATGCACCATATTTGCATAGTTGCATGCTGATGAGCATCGACTTCCTTATGGTTAAGCCTGTCATCAGTCATTTAGCTGCTCTGCCCACTCAACCACTCATGGGTAACGGTAGTTGCTAGAGTGCGAGCAACTGTCCTGTTATGCTACATTCGACCACTAATGGATAGTAGATATTGGAGTTGTAGGCAAGCAGTTATCACCCTCACCGTTGTTTTTTAGTGATAACAGAGGTATTGGTGGCTTCCCTTTTTTCCTGAGATTTTGGAGTAGTTGGCTCCCCAACATCCTGTCCACTCAACAACTTATAGTAGTGGTAGTTGTTGGAGTGTGTATAGTTGTCACACCCTATCCACTCGGTCTCACAGATGTGATGTGATGGCGGCTTGATTGGCGTCGGGGGTGACACATGTAATTGCATCATATGCATTTATTATATTTTGCATTTTCTTATCTTTACTGCATTTATATGAGCTATGATTGTTGCATTTGTTTGACATATATGTATTATTTATGGTTGCACTTTCATTCAGTTTTACATATTCGCATATATGTTATTCTGTTCTGGAGACTGTATACCTTTGTTTCTATTTACTTGTTGGACCTTTTATTATGTCATATATTTATTTACTCTTATATCCACAGAGTCTGCCTAGACTCACCACCCCTATTATCTAATTCTATTTCAGATAGTCGATAGATGCATTACTTGGAGCCAAGAGAGAAATCCAGTTGTCAGTTCCATGGTGTTGAATGTATTAGAGATTTTTTGCATTTATTTTATTTCCGTATTTTTATATATTCGTATCTATTTTATTATTCTGTAGTTATTTTTTCAGTAGTGTTACCTGTAGTTTGAGTGGAGTCACGTTTATGCATTTATGGACTTGGTATGTTTGTTGTTGGATTTATCTTGAGTTTTAATTCTATTATTTCTATCCATTATATCTTTTATACTGCGTAGTTGTGGGGTATTTTATATTTGTGATGACTGAGTCATATTATGTATGAGATGTTATGTATAAATGTTCCAGATTGTCTGTTATATAGGCGAGATGTTATCTATTTTTTGTGCAAGCATGAACTTCTTGGGTATGATTGCTGCTATAATGTAAATTGGACTCGTTCATTTATTATTCATTTTGTAATCACTATAAAATTAAAATTGTGTGTAGTAGCTATGATTTTATATATGCTACAACGAGGTTGATCGATTAAAAATTTAGATAGAAAATTTATATGGGAGATAACAATACCGAAGAAGACATCACTTTGATTTTTGCCCAATTTTAATTTTGATATAAATTACTATACACATAATTGAAATTATTATATGATTAATTTAATTCATTTGTTGACTGCAATACTACATTTAGACAATACTTTTGATTAAAACTATAAATGACTAATTTTGAGTCATTTAATCAATATAAGACTTTGTTTAGAGTACACCCATATATTTAAATTTATTTTTTTAAAAAAAGTCATTGTTAGGCAAATACATAGAGGCTCGATATTTGTAAGCGATTCGGTCGGATGTTTGACCCCCTCGATCGGTCACTTCTGCCGGGCAATCATGCTTCGAAGAATTGAGTGAAGGGTCAGGGCAACAATTGGAAGAGGCCCTGGGTGGTCGGCTGTGAGCCGGTTGAGCAGGTAGTTGGATCGGTAGCCGATCGGGTCATGCGTGATGAGTGAGTGGGGGTCAATTGAATTTTCGTTGACGAAGTCCCCCGACCGGTCGGTCGGCTGCGCCTTCGCTCGACTGGGCGACCCCTAAGGGGACCCCGCCCCCTCCTAAAAGAGTCTGCCCCACTAGCTAGCCGGTCGGGGACCCATCAGGGGCACAGGGGCACAGGGGAGTCGTCGAGAATCTTGTACGGAAGATATGATTCAAAGACAACCGGTGTACAAATAGATACCTTAGATTCGTCAAATCTTGCGAGAGGACAATAAGTTGGCGCGTGCCAACTGACGTGTCAGACAATTAAAAAATATGGGTAGTCGTACCACTAGGTCTGGCAACCGGTTAGTAGGGTGACAGACTCACTCCCTTTTCGACTAGCAAATCCTGCCCTCAGATCCGCGCATTTAAGTCTGACAAGATCATTTGTCAGGTTTCGGTATGCCGCCTTCACCTATATAAAGGTCCTCATTTCTTCCCGCAGTATACTCTATAATTTTTCTATTATTTTCACTCTTGTTTTTTCTTCGCTGGAGTTCTAACTTGATCAAAGTGTCTGCGCGGGGACCTCCCTGACCAGCCTTTAACGGTCCTTTTTTCGCGCAAGGCACTGGTGTTCGTCGCCTCTCCTAAGCATCTGGCCGATTCTCCCAAGCATTCGATGGACAAGTCAATGTTCAGTCTTCTTCAATTAACTTCTCAGTCATGTCATCGGTTGGTCATCCTCCTCACTTGCCGATATGATCAGTAAGATATCGTCCCCACTGAAGTAACCACAAACAAATATTAAATTACAATATTGTTTTATGTTATAGATACGTAAATTCAAATAAATCAAGCAATTGCTTGCTCTAAACCCTAAAGCATACTGACCTATAAAACTTTTTTCTACGAATTATTTATTTATTCAATGAAGATTTTTTTTTCTTACGTTATTTTACTATGTAAATTTGGTTGATAGACTTTTAAAATTTAATGAAATAATAATTAGATAATTAATAAAGTAGATGCATGTGAAATAAAATTTATGATCAATTCATTACTTCACTATAAAAATATCCAATTCAAAACCTGTTTAAAATTAAACCTATTTTAAAGTAAAAAGGTTTTTTTCTTTATCAATTCTATAAAAATACGGAAGTAGTTGATCTTCACAGATCACATTGATTGATGAAATAAATATTTTCTTTAATTATACTACTATTTAAATTTATTAAAATATTTTGTATTGTATTACTCTATCATTTATTTGTATTATAAAAGTAATTGATTATATTTTGCTGCAACACAATTTTAATTAAATAAAACATTTTCACTGTCAAAATTAAATAAATATACCACAAATATCTAATAAATATGACTCAAAAGTATATTAACAAAAGGCATGTTTAATCAAGAGAAAATTTGAGAAAACTTCCCAACATTAAATTGGGCTTTGCATATACTCCCCAACTCAAAATTTCTTTGCATGTACTCCCTGATGGGATTGACAAGACAGTTTTGTTTGTTATTTTTTCAGTATAAAAGAGTAAAAATTCAGTATACATTGTAAAGATTTGAGTATAAATTATCTGAGATTGAGTATTAATTTAAGAAATTTGAGTATTATTTGAAAAAATTTGAGTATACATTGTTTTATTATATAGTAAAAATTTCAGTACACATTGTAAAAATTTAAGTACGAATTGATTTAGATTGAGTATTATTTGAAGAAATTTGAATATAAAATTTAGAAATTTGAGTATATCAGGTTGCATCCACCACATCAAGATTTTCACGAGGGGTCACCGAAACTTTATACTCAAATTTTTTAAATTAGTACTTAATCTCAAACAATTTATACTCAAATCTTTAGAATGTATACTGAGTTTTCACTCTTTTATACTCAATCATCAGGAAGTGAATGTAAAGAATTTATCATGTGGGGAGTGCATGCAAAAGTCAATTTGAGATTGGGGAGTTTTCTCCAATTAACCGTTTAATCAACTTCACCTAAAAATATATCCACAAAACTCAGCGCTAGATGATTTTCTCCACCGAGGGCTTGAACTCCTACTTCTTTTTCGATTTAAGCTAGAGCAATGTTTATGACATCTATCCCTTTCTCTTCTCCTTCTATAAAGATCCTCAGCATCTTTATATGCTTTTTTCATCCTGACATGAATGGCGTTATCATATTGATGATTTTGATCTTCGTTCTCGGCGGCAAAAGGCAAAAAAAAAAAAAAAAATTGATCTTCGTTCTCGGGAATGCCTCACTAGAGGAGATGGAGATTGAGAATACCTGCTTCTCCGATATTTGATGGATGATCTTAACTGGGACTTGGATCGAGAAGGAGATGGAGATCTGTTTAAAGCAAAATGTATATAAATACTATTAGTTTAATGATTTGCATGAATCTTATACAATGATCTAGTCCTGAAGTCACCCAAGATTGCTATTTCTAATTATAGAAAATAGCAGACTACCATGATGTAATAAAAATTCAACTTTGATCTGGACCTTATGCAAGTGAATTAACAAGCCACTATATCAAGCTTGGTGTACCAAAAAAATAAGTAATTGATCAAATGAAAGGAGATAACTATATAACGCTAAAATGAAAGAAATTAAAATAGAGGCCCTATATGATCATAATTTATACATTAAAAGAAAAATAAAGTGAGTTCGAGTAGTAGTGATTATTCAGATAAGAAATATACACATTACTAGTTAAATCAGTATAGCTTGGAAAGCATCAAAGTGAACCACGTAATTGAGATGAATATTATCCTATAAACATATATATCTGAGGGTAGTCTAAGAACAAATAAATAGAAAACAAGCAGAAATTCAGTGTGATTTAGAATCTAAACATGACTGATTAAAGCCGTGTACAACTGAAAGCAACCAGCTAATTGTGAGGAGTGTTATTTAGTAAACTAACATATAAGAATAATCTAAGAACAACTGAAGAAAGAAATAAGGAAATTAATAGTTGGTTGTGGGTAATGTATTGCAAGTGAATGGTTTTTTATTCTAGCTAGCAACGTTGGACCTTGTTTTTAGTTTTAGGTACAAACTCGAGACTTATTGTAGCGCAATTTCTCACCCGAGTATCAACACGGCTATGAAAGAAAGTAATTGAAGTTTTGAAGATGCAATTGCATTTTTAAGAAGCTCCCTCTCAGAAAGGACATAAGTCTAAGTTTTGTTAAGAACCCATAACAACTTATTGTAACGAAAAAAGAAATATTTCTCAGAAATTTTATTTATTATTATTTTTACTACTAGTAATTCATTAATTTCAACTCAATTTATATGTATTATATACTATTTCATTTATCTCTTTTAGGAACACTACATGATTGCCTTTCAAAATAGTCAAATAACATAAATAGCTACAATTTTCTCATAAACATGATTAGTTTAAATATATACAAACTTATTCTTATATAACATTTGCTTTGTTTCACTTTAGTCTCCTTTATTTTATTATTTTTTGCATATACATTCAGATATAATTTATCATAAATATTGTGGGTGACAACTGGCTTAATTGTTAAAAACTAAAGTTATTGCTACATACTTAAGTTCAAAACTCACCTTTCAATTAGGATTGTAAACCTGTCAATCAATCTGATCTAAACTTTATATTGTTCAAACTTATTTAATAAAATACTAAGTCAAGCTAAATCAAATCTAAAGTGAATGAAATGATCTTAACTTGATTTTTTTTTTTTTGGTAAGCTAGAGTTTTATTCAAATTTGATAAGAAATTTATTGAAAAGCATGATTCACAAATTTTATTCATGAATAATCCTGCAAATGTGAAGAATAAAACTTATATGAAGGGTGAGATTTTTGTGAAGGTCTTCTTCTATGCCTCCAAATCATCTTCAACACTTATCCAACCCCAATTGACTCTGCTTCCCTTGTAATCTTCTATCATATCATGTCATTTCCAGTGTTCACTGAACAGTCACTGCTACCTTTTCTGAAATTAAACAGCATAAGAAAGCTATAGCAGCAATAAAGAAACAATGCAGCCCTTTATTAAACTGTACATTCACAAGTGTTTCTTGCCAACGAGTTATCCATGTATATGCAAAACAAAAATCAAGTCTAACACTTCATGTTCAAAGTATACAAAAATCAAAAAGGAAAGACACTTCACACAATCTCTCTAGCAAGCATGATATATCTATATCAATGTAAAAGCTACTTGATGATTCAAACTCCAAATCAAGAACATGATATCTATCTCAAGCCTGAAACCAACACCCATTTCTCTAGTTCTATAATTAGCTTCCCTTATATATAATATAATACAGTTTACTTCTAGGAAGAATTTCTTTTTTTCCAGCAAAATTCTCATCATTGTATATGAGTATTTGCCGTCGTGTCCTCCTTTTACTGGCTAATTGTGTTCTATGAATCAGCAAACGTTGTCATCACCTGCATTATTTGTGTTCAAGTTTTGAGTGCGAGAGATGTAGGAAAGAAGTCATCACAAGTGCTTAAGTAGTAGTTTATTGCGAACCTCTTCCGCTTGCTTTTCACAGAGCTTGACGATGATGGATTGCTGTGCCAATTCCTTTTCCTTTGGTTGATGAACCAGTTGTTGATCTGCTTTAATTGCAAGCCTGTTTCTTGCACCAATCGTGACTTGTCGTCCTCCTTTTATGGGAACCAAAAAGACAACGACCTTAAGGCATTGAAGGTTATGAACGGAAGATATAATAACAGAATAGATGCCACTGAGCACACCGTTGGATAAGGCCACTTGGAGTGTGATTGCCACCAAGCCTTCAGGGTGGAAGTGCTATCCCCAGGGAGTTTCCCGGCTCTTCTCTTTCGGAGAATTTCTTCTCTAATGTCTAAAATCTTGTCCTTGTAGCCCTAATAGTAAAATAATTCATCAAAAGACTACATATAAGCTCGCAGAGTTCTACACAATCTGGGATGCATAATTTGAATGATCAAAATGTTGGCATTATATACCTGTTTCAGCTCATGCTTCAGCTCTTGCCTAACGCGTTCCATCAAGGATCGTTCGGTCTCTGTTGGAACAAGAGGGCCAAATCCCATGCTGTCCTGTCCATCTAGGCTCCCATCAAACAAGTTTGTGTCACTGTCTTCTTGGTCATCCTCATCATCAGACATAGTTGCTCCTGTGCCTTCACCAGGTGAGACACCTATTGCATTTGACATATTCAGATACTCTCCATCAATAACTCAAACATTCAAAAGGAACTTTGAATCACTACGATTGAGTGGCCATAATTGTATTATTAGTTAGTAAAGCATGCGAGCAACTAATCTTGACTTGCAAAAGCATCACACAGTAGCATGCTTTATTTAAATAAACATTTAAATCATGTATCAGGTGGCTCTGTCTAAGAGCTGAGTTTGTAACAGTAAAACTATTTGACGATATAAATCAAGCATTTCTGATGGATCCGATGAGAAGTTTCAAGTAATATGCTTTTGCATAAAGTTCAATGGAGGAATAAGATTCCTATAGTTTATTCCAAATAATATGGATCATTTCACTAGATGATAATATGATAACAACTCAAACAAGTTATATTTTTTATACTAAAATGTTATGCAACTTCTAGAACATTTTTCTTGAAGGTTCTTTTAGCTAAGTAGAGATCTACTTAAGATAAGTTGGCGCCAATATACTAGGGGTGAGCATGGTTAGGTGGTTAAGTTTATCGATATGGTAACTACAGTTTCAAACTGAAACTGAGATAGTTTACGTATCTGACAAATTGAAACTAAACCAGTAGACCATAAATTGAAAATTTCAACTTGGGAGCATCATAGCAAGTGGTACACCATAAATGTTCATATCAGCATAGGCCAAAGTAGTTTGGTATAAGTACTGGTGAACATGAAGTAACTCTATCTGATTATGCCTAGCACGTGAGTAGGGTTCAGATTATGACGAACCATAAATTGTTCAGTAAAATTTCTCAAAACAGAGATGTCAAGGAAACCTGTAAGGCTTTGAAGTGATTGTTCAAGCTCCCAACAAGCCATCACAGCCTCCATGGCATGAATGCGGACATGCTGTTGTAGTTGTTCTTTGAAGGAACTAAGTAGCAAGACATAATGTGTCTAACAAAGAATGAAATGTTTAAAGCATTAGTAAAGCATACTTGTGCACGATAATAGTAATTATATGATAGAAAATGAACACCTTGAAGATCTCACAAATCACAATTTCTCAAATTATTTATTGACAGATGCAGTATGGATATATAGATTCCTATGATCACAAGCCAACTATCAAAAACATGTACCGAAAGAGAAACAAACAACAAATCATGAGTGATGGTTTATAAGGACCTTCCCCCGCCATTAAACTAATATAAACGATATAGTTATCAGTATCCAACCATAAAAACACATGTACTGAAAATTAAGAAAAATAATCTGCTAATGCATATACATGAAAGAAATGCTTATCCTTATGGACCTTCGCATTGGAAACTTTGTTGTAATATATATATTGAAAGAAAAGAGAACAGCATTGCTAATCAATTTACCAGCAACATGAAATGATAATGTTTAGTAGAATCATATATGTTTCCTGAAATATTATGACAAGATGCAAATTTCAGTAAGATCTGAAATTTATTCATGCTAAGTGTTTTATGTCTGATATATCAAGAACAAAGAGTTATCTTAAAAGTTAAAACATGAAAGGAGTTTCATATGATCACTCAACTGCAATATGGCATGATAATTTTTTTCTCTGTGCAAGAAATCAATAAAAAAAAAATCAGCACAAAGAGAGAATTTGAAGCCCTGCTTTTTAGCAATTTGAACTATTGCTAGATCTCAACTCCAACATTTCTCTTACCAAGTGATTCAAACGAGCATATTAACTTGGCAAGAGAGGAAATTAACAACATGAAGAAGGGAGAAATTCTCGTCCTTTCTAAAAAAAATTCTGGTTAAGAATTTGTCCATTTGAAGATGCAGACAGAGTGGCGAGAAGGGACAAGAGACGCAGCAAATTGATAAAAAATTCCTTGCCCTCCTCACCTCTACCTCTGTCATGCTCAATAATGCTGTTGAAGAAATCCAAAGAAAGAAAAGACAAACTCGTTTGAAGACTCAGTAAACAGAGTGCACCTGGATTCCCTTACCTAAATCAAATCTGAAATTATGACGTAGAACAGAAAAGGAAAACGTTTGTTCTCTACTCCCATATTAAAGCAAGCAAAAATCATCTGAATTCGAAGAAAAACTGAAGGCAAATCGATAGATCAATCCAGGCAAGCAATTATGGAATCAACAAGACGAGGCAGAAAAAAGGGGCTTTTAATGCTCAAACTGAACTAAAACTGGGAACGAAGAAGGGGCGGATGGATGGAAAAGGAAGTCTCTTTTTGTGTACCATAAATTGATCAAGCTCCCTGTCGTCGCCCATCATCTGGCCGCCACTGAGCGCCGAGTACTTGGACACCACCTGCTGCGACTGCGCGAGCTGGGCGTCGATCCTCGGCAGCTGGTCCACCGGCGTAGCGATCCTCAGGCAAGCCACGTGCGCCGACAGAAGCTGCTCGTACAAGGGGTGGGCCAGTATCTCCGCCTTGTACCTCGCGTTCTGCCATGTCCCCTCCTCGGCGGCGCCGCCGCTGCCCCCCTGCGCCACCACATCCGCCTCTCCGAGCTCCCGCACGGCGCTCCCTTCCCCGCCGCCCGATGATATCGCCGCCGCCACGATGGAGTCGCTCGACACCGGTACTTCCTCCTCTCCCCCGCCGCCTCGCAGGATCGTCGGTCTGGGGAACCACTGCCCATCGCCCACTCTTCGCCCTCCTGGAGAAGCAGACGCGTTAGGCGCGGTTTGAAGATTCAGGAAGCTTCCGTCCCCGTAGTTCCCGTGCCCGTGCTGCTGGAGAATTGCGCTATTAAGCCAAGTCGGTCCGCTCCCGCCGGCTAAGGCCGGCTTCCCGGCGTTCTCCATAAGGCGGTCGAAGTCCTTTCCGTCCTCAGTTTCGTCTTCTGCCTCCTCCGATGCACCGGCCGCCGAAGGTCGAACTGCGCCGAGCTGACCGATGGCAGTTCTCAGCATCGCGGGGCCGCCGGCCGCCAGCTGCTGCTCCGCGTACTGCGGCATCGCGAGCTCGTGCGCGAGATTGTTGTGGAACGCCATCGATGGCCCCGCCGCCGCCGCCTCTTCTTGTCGCCGCTCCTCCCCAAAGCAAGGCAACAGCGAAGGAGAGGAGGGAAACGGAGACGGCAGCGTTGAAACTTCAAGCCACACCTCCAAAACTCGCCCTTAATAACTTCTTTGTTTACTTCTGTCCTAAATCCCTCTTTAATTAAATTCCTAATCCAACAATTCAAGCTTTTTTAACATTCCTGCCCCCAAACAATAATATTATCCCACTTCCATCCCCCGCACATCCGGTGCATATCCAACCGTCGAATTCCTTCACGCCTCCAGATCCGACGGTTCTAGTCTCTCCCGTAGCACACTGACATGTCGCTCCTTCATAAACAAATATTTCAAAATTAATCCTCGTCTTCTCATTCGGAGGCCTTTCCGCACCCACATCTCTACCAGTCACGGGTACCGCCCGGGCAGCTCTCCTAGTCCCCCGCCGCTAAAAACATGCCATGTGGCTCACTAAGGTGGGGTCCAACGAGAGTGTTCCGACCTTATGGGGTGTCTGGCTTGTCGGCTCCGCCAGTCCGCGCCCGCTTGACCACGTCTTCTGTCTTTTCTTTTTTTTTTAAAAAAAACATTTTTATTGCGAATATTTGAAGTTATTTTTTCCCCCTTTTTAAACTATACCGTTTGGTTCTGTCGGGTAATAAGATAATGGAAAATACAAGGCATTGGTTGAAAACTTGCTCAGTAGATAAATAAAAAAAATCCTTATCCTTTAAATTATCTACGGAGCAATCTAATAATATACGTATATATTGGATTTTTTTTTTTGTTGAGAAAACAATGGTGACAAAGGAGTTTATGGAGTCTATCGTTGACCATGATATTTTTTTTCAACAAATTATTCGAGCAAAAATATAAGCATTTAATAATTTAACCTATTAAAATGCAATACATTAATGAAATACTTTGCATCCACATGTAAAATTATATATTTGTAAATATATTCGAAGGAATTTATGTAGGTAGATTCATGGTTGAGGCTTAAATATATATGAGTCGGTTGCTATCGGCCATTTTATATTCATCGAACGCAGTTTGGTTTAAGTCATCGTGATGAATTTAAAAATGAAAAAAATAAATTTAAAAAAAGCTATTGTAAACATGTTTTTAACTCCGCCTGTGACGACCTAGTCATGGCCGGTCCCAAGCCCGGATAAAGGAGGAGGGTTGCGTTAGGTTGCCAGCCAGCGTAAAAAACTATGGCAAATACTCAATGAATGGTTCCATTAAAGTATTATGCTAATGCTAGGATGTTCCCCGGAAGGAACGCGTTGCAGGGTCCGACTGTAACGTCTCGGCAAGGACCGCTACATCTCCAGAACCCGGGTGTAGTGCTAAATATGCAAGGGTTCGCGTTGCAGGGTCCGACTGTAACGTCTCGGCAAGGACCGCTACATCTCCATGAGAACTTGGGTGTAGTGTTAAATAGGCAAGAGTTCTCACACCATAGGTGGACTAAGAATAAACATTATAAGAAAAGTAATAGTCTCAGATTTGGAACATGGAATATAGGAACTCTCACTGGTAAAACAATGGAGGTAGTAGATACAATGATTAGGAGAAAAATTAGTATTTTGTGTGTGCAAGAGACAAAATGGGTAGGTGAGAAGGCAAAAATGATAGAGAACTCGGGTTTTAAGTTATGGTATACAGGAAAGAGTAAAACAAGAAATGGAGTGGGTATTTTTGTAGATAGTTCTTTAAAAGATGAAGTTGTTGGTGTAGTTAGAAAGGGGGATAGAATTATAGCTCTCAAGATAGTAGTGGCGAAAGAAGTTGTGAACGTAATTAGCATATATGCACCTCAAGTAGGATTAGATGAAGAAACTAAATCAAGATTTTGGAGCGATTTAGATGAGGTATTACAAAACATTCCGCCAAATGAAATGATTTTAATAGGAGGCGATCTAAATGGACATGTCGGAGCGAAAAATGAAGAATATGAGAGAGTACATGGGGGTTATGGGTTTGGAACAAGAAATGAAGAAGGAAAAACTATATTGGATTTTGCGATAGCATATGACCTTATACTAGCTAATACATTTTTTAAGAAAAAAGAAGAACACTTGATCACATTCAAAAGTGGGAATAATAAATCACAAATTGATTATTTTATGGTTAGGAAGAGAGATAGGAAGATTTGTAAAGATTGTAAGGTTATCCCTGGAGAAAGCTTAACTACCCAACATAGATTAGTAGTGTTAGATATACGCCTTAGTTATAATATTAATAGAGGAAAAATATACACGACTCCTAGAATTAAGTGGTGGAAGTTAAAGGATGGGAAGCAAAACATATTGAAGGAGAAGGTAGGAATACAAGCATTAGATGAAATATATAGCGACTCTAATACGACATGGGATAAGATGGTATCAAAGTTGAAAATAGTAGCTAAGGATGTACTCGGTGAGTCAAAGGGGCATGCACCACCAAGGAAGGAATCTTGGTGGTGGAATGAGAAAGTACAAGAGAAAGTGAAAGAAAAACGAATAGCTTATAAGGAATTATATATTTGTAAGAACGAGGAAAACTTAAAAAAATATACAATAGCCAAGAAAGAGGCTAAGAAAGCAGTGAATGAAGTAAAAAATAAAACTTTTGAACGACTATATCAAAATTTAGATACAAAAGAAGGGGAAAGAGACATTTATAAAATAGCTAAAGCAAGAGAAAGGAAAACAAGAGACCTTAGTCAAATAAGATGTATTAAAGATGAATGCGATAGAGTACTAGTAAATGATAGCGAAATAAAAGAGCGGTGGAAGAGTTACTTTCATCAACTTTTTAATGAAAGTTTAGGGGACCAACTTGACTTAGGCAATTTAAGTATTTCAAATGAGTATAGAAATTTTAATTTTCATCGGAGAATTCAAACTTCAGAAGTAGAACAAGCTTTGAAAGGGATGCAAAATGGAAAGGCCGTGGGACCGGATGATATCCCAATAGAGGTATGGAAATGTTTAGGGAAAAAAGGTATTGAATGGCTTACAAAATTATTTAATTTAATATTGAAAACAAAAAAAATGCCTAATCAATGGAGGGTAAGTAGTCTGGTTCCCTTATATAAGAACAAAGGAGACATACAAAATTGTGCAAATTATAGGGGTATTAAATTAATGAGTCATACCATGAAACTTTGGGAAAGAGTAATAGAAAAAAGATTGAGGAAGGAGACCACGGTAACCGAAAATCAATTTGGGTTCATGCCTGGAAGGTCGACAATAGAAGCTATACATCTTCTTAGGCAATTAATTGAAAAATATCGGGAGCAAAAGAAAGATCTACACATGGTATTTATTGATTTAGAAAAAGCTTATGATAGGGTACCAAGAGAAATTATATGGAGAATTCTAGAAAAGAGAGGCGTTAGCGTAACATATATTGACCTAATTAAAGATATGTATGAAAATGTAACGACTAGAGTGAAGACTTCAGGTGGATTGACTGAAGCATTTCCAATAAGGATAGGGTTACATCAAGGATCAGCTTTAAGTCCCTATCTTTTTACACTAATCATGGATGAACTCACTAGGCACATTCAAGATACAGTGCCATGGTGCATGTTGTTTGCAGATGATATTGTTTTGATAGATGAGACACGTGAAGGAGTAAATGCTAAACTAGAATCTTGGCGGGAAACTCTAGAAATGAAAGGTTTTAGGCTTAGTAGAGTAAAGACTGAATATATGGAATTTAAGTTTAGCAATGCTAGACGTAGTGAAACAATTGTTAAGATAGGAGATGATGAGTTGTCTAAAATCGAGAACTTTAAGTATTTAGGATCGTTCTTGCAAAGTGATGGAGGAATTGAGAGAGATGTCTTACATAGAATACAAGCAGGATGGTTGAAATGGAGATTAGCATCGGGTGTCTTATGTGATCGTAAAGTACCTCTAAAACTTAAAGGGAAGTTCTACAAAACGGCAGTTAGACCTGCTATGTTATATGGTGCTGAATGTTGGGCTATGACTCGAGCACATGAGCAAAAGATGAAAGTTGCAGAGATGAGGATGTTAAGGTGGATGTGTGGACATACGAGGATGGATAGAATAAGGAATGAGAGTATTAGAGAGAGAGTCGGAGTTGCATCTATTGAAGAAAAACTTCGGGAGACACGTTTGAGATGGTACGGACATGTACTTAGAAGACCAATAAATGCCCCTGTTAGACGATGTGAAACTATGATAAATACGCACATTAAAAGAGGGAGAGGAAGACCAAAAAAGACTTGGTTGGCAACAATAAAACAAGATAAATTTTATTTAAATCTAGATGATGATATAGTAGGGGATAGAACTCAATGGCGTAAAAGGATCCATATAGCCGACCCCACCTAGTGGGATAAGGCTTTGTTGTTGTTGTTGTTGTTGTTGTTGTATTGTAAACATGTTTTTGGTGGTCATAATTAATAATTAATTATAGAGTATTTTAAAATTTGTGTAATTAAAAATATTTTGGCCATTTAAGAAAAATAGTAACTGTCTAATAATGTTTTTATTATTTTAAAAAACTTTTTTAAAAAAAAAAGTTGCGCAATTTGTTATAAAACACCATTTACAACAAATAAACAGTCCCGTGCCGTGCCGTTAGTGGAAGACTTCTGGGTTTGCGGTGGGCCCCGCGGTGGCCACTAACGGTCGCAGGCCTCCTGTCCCGCAGCGGTCCCACCTCTGGATCCTGCGGCCCAAATATATCCACGTGGCGAATCATGGCTCGGTGGAGAAGCGGTCCCCGCGTCCCAGCTTCCCAATTATTGTCGCATTTGGCGGTGAGCACGTCACGACTCAAGTCGCCAATTGAATCCAAGTACACGTCATCGGCACGACATTAACAGTATAACGTAACGCACTGCTACATACCCCTACTGGCGACATGTGTTCGTGATAAACAAAAACCTGTTAAATATTACCGCGTTGTTCCGTTCCTTCAAAGTACAATTCTGCCCTTACGAGAATTGGGAAGGGAGGTGGGTAGGTTGGTAAATAAAAGAAGGACGAGGGCATTTGGATAACAAGGGCGTGGTGGACCGCGGAGGAGTTAGCCGTCGCCGTTTCTCACTCGCCCCCGCGCGCGCGCGTGATTCATTAATTCCATCGCGTGGTCGAGGGGCCGACACGCGTCCCGAAGGAGGGGAAAAAAAACTCGGATTCTTTTTTCGGGTTCGTGTTTTTTTTTCCTTTCTCTTTTGACGATTAGATGCGTTCGATTTCGTGTGGAATCCGGTAATGTCGACGTGGATGGGGCCCACGTGGAAACTGGCCTATCGACTCCAAACTAGTGTGAGTTGATTCTTTGGTTTTGTTCGATTTATTTTATTTCGTTATTTTCTTTTTTGCCATTTTTTATTGGATTTCAGTTTAACTGCTATGAATTCAAATTTAAAATATTTTATAAAATTGTTTTTTCTTAAACATTTTATAGACATTATTGTTTTTATTTTTGACTATAGATTTTGAGCATTAAATATCAGTGCATAAAAAAAATTACCAGAGTTTACCCTGATTAATATATAATTAGCTTATTATAAATATTAATGATTCGGGTGGATGATTTCTTAGAATGGTCAGGAGCTCGGTCGGGTTCTATTGCCGCTCTGAACCTGTAATAAATAGATCGGGCCAAGGGTCATCCGAGGTCTGGCACTCGGAGTCAATCACCCGAGGTCGGGACACTCGGGGTCGGTCACCCGAGGTCTGACACTCGGAGTCGGTCGCTCGAGGTCGGGACACTCGGGGTCGGCCGCCCGAGGTCGGGCACTCGGGGTCGGCCGCCTGAGGTCGGGCCCTTGAAGTCAGTTATCGAGGTCAGGCACTCGTAAGCACTCGGGGATGGTCGAATAATTATAGGCTGTCCCTATTAGTATTCGGAAGACAACCCCTTCGACATAATCATTGCCTGACAGAGCCGCCAAGAGTTAATGGGGAACAGAAAAGACAGCTTCGACAGGGTGTCAGGCGGCTGTGGCGGTCTCACAACATTAATACGGCTGTCACTATCACAATCTGCCAATTGATCCTCTCTTAATGAGATTTGTCAGCCCTGACACAGCAGAGAGTTTCTTCTCCCCTATATAAACCCCCCTTTGGGCTTCAGAAAGGGCTTGCTGCCATTTTGCAACCACACCACTTCTTTGTGAGCTCCATTTTGGTCCGACCTGAGTGCTTGTGATCTGAGCCGTAGTCGACCCCGACCTCCGAGTTACAGCAGACCGGGTCATCTTAGTCAGACCGAGTCAACCGGTCGAGAACCGATCTTCGCTTGTCGACAGGATCAAATTTGGTGTCGTCTGTGGGAAATCCCGCCTGATCGAAAGACGAAGATGAGCGACTCCAACCGGGTGACTGTTACTCTCTCACAAGAAGACTTGGAGCTGCTGATAGAAGCAAGAGCCAGGAAATTGGCGGAAGCCCAACAAGCAGCTGCCCGACTCACTCAGGCAGGCCCAGCCGAGCACACTGCTCGTGTGGGCACTGAAGGAGGGGTCCGACAGGAGGACAGTCCTCACTTCCACCGGGCGCTGTTTGGCCTGGCCGAGGGAGCAGGACAATCAGACCCTCATGAAGCTACATCCAGCCATACCAGAGCTAACAAAGGGAAGGCTCCCCTTGTGCCGACCCCGGCGGAGCGTACAGGGTTCCCCTTTTCCAGCCAGATCTTGCAGGAGCCCTTGCCCAAGCATTTCCGACTCCCGTCCATCACTGAATACGGGGGAGCTACTGATCCCGAAGAGCATTTAATGAAGTTCGAGAACGCTTCAATGTTGCATCAATATTCAGACGGAGTAAAGTGCCGAGCATTCCTGACCACTTTGTCCTGGCCGGCCCAACGATGGTTCGATAGACTGCCGGAGGGATCCGTAAGAGAATTTTCTGACTTTAAAAGATTGCTCCTCCAGCATTTCGCGAGCAGCAAGAGACACCACAAAACCAGCCACAATCTTTTTACCCTGAAGCAGGGCTCCAAAGAGCCCCTCAAAGCATATATCAAAAGGTTTAATCAAGTCGCATTGGATGTACCCACTGCCACGTCTGAGGTGCTAGTCAGTGCCTTCGTACAAGGCTTACAAGAGGGCGAGTTCTTCAGATCCTTGATCCGAAAACCTCCGAAGGACTTTGAAAGTCTCCTAGGCAAAGCCAGTAAGTACGTGGATGTGGAAGAAGCACAAGCCGCCAGGCGACCGGAGGTCAGTCCGGCGCCCGAGGTCCCCCAGCATCATCAGAGAAGTACGCCTCCCGGAGGACCTCTCAGAAGTCCCAGAGCTATGGGACACCGACAAGGAACCGAAAGGGGAATAGTTCAGCAAGTGGCCCAGGGTTGCCTCCCCTCCAGGTGGCAGCCCTACTGTTCTTTTTATAACAGCCACACCCACGACCTTCAGGACTGCTGGCAGGCCGGCAGGGGTCGGGGTCGTGCTGGCAGGGGTAGTCCGAGAGGAGCCCAACAGGGAGGCGGACGAGGTCGAGGGAGAACAGCGCAGAACCAGTCAGAGGTCAATGCTCGATCGACCGCCCCCACAGCCAGACAACTGTTCCCGACCCCCGCCTCTCCGGGGCGCAGCAGTGCTAATGAAGAACAAGCCAACCAGCAGAATGCCGTACACGGGGCCATCCATGTGATTTCTGGTGGCCCCACCTATGGAGATTCCAATAGAGCTCGGAAGTCGCAGGTTAGGCGACTCGATATCTACCAAGTGGGCTGCAGCTCTGCCCAAGCTCAAGGGCCGCAGATCAGTTTCGGCCCTTCAGACTTACAAGGAATAGAAGTACCTCATGATGATGCCCTGGTCATCACAGCGATCATAGCTAATTACCAGATTCATAGAACCATTGTGGACACGGGAAGTTCGGTAAACATCTTGTACTTAAAAGCTTTTGAGCAATTGCAGATTGAAACTGCTGAGCTCCAGCCCGTGGCCACACCTCTGTTTGGATTCACGGGGAATGAAGTCCAGCCTTTGGGCCAGATCAAGTTGGCCATCTCACTCGGCGATGAACCCTTAAGAAGGACCAGGTGGTCTACCTTCCTGGTAGTAGACGCCCCCTCAGCTTACAATGTCATCCTGGGTCGACCGGCGCTGAATGAGTTCCGAGCCGTGGTGTCCACTTTCTACTTGAAAGTCAAGTTCCCCGTAGGTGATCAAGTCGGCGAAGCTAAAGGAGATCAGAAGGTCGCTCGCCGGTGTTATGTGGATGATGTCCGAGTGGAAGTATGGAAGGCCTTCCGAGCCCCGCCGGCCAGTTGCAACATGGTACAGTCCTCTCAGCCTTCCCCCTGGGCTGAGCTGCTTGAAGAAAAAGAAGAGGTCCAACTCTTGCCTGACCAAGAAGAGACTAAAGTGAGGATAGCTCCGGGACTATCGCCTGACCTCCGTCAATAGCTGATAGAATGCCTGACGCAGAACCAAGATGTATTCGCCTGGTCCCAGCAAGATCTGAAAGGGGTCAGGCCCGAGGTCATGGAGCATAAGCTACACGTTTACCCGGACGCCCGACCTGTGAAGCAAAGAAAAAGAGACTTTAGCCCCGAGCAGAATAAGATTATCCAGGCCGAGGTGGAAAGGCTGTTGACCGCCGGACACATCCGAGAAGTGCAGTTCCCTGCTTGGCTGGCCAACGTGGTGCTAGTCTCCAAGCCGGGGAACAAGTGGAGGGTCTGCATCAACTTCAGAGACCTTAATAAAGCCTGCCCCAAGGACTGCTACCCGCTCCCCCGGATAGATCAGATGGTAGACTCCACTGCGGGAAGCGAGCTCATCTGTATGCTGGATGCCTACCAGGGATACCACCAAGTACCCTTAGCCCGGGATGATCAAGAGAAGGTCAGTTTTGTCACAGCGGAGGGAACCTATTGCTACACTGTCATGCCCTTCGGACTCAAAAATACTGGGGCGACCTATCAGAGGCTGATGAACAAGGTCTTCAAGGAGCAGCTCGGGAAAAACGTGGAGGTGTACGTAGATGACATCCTCATCAAGTCCCTCCGCGCCGCCGACCTGATAGCAGATGTGCAAGAGACCTGCTGCACTCTCAGGAGGTATGGCCTCAAGCTTAATCCAGCCAAGTGCCTGTTCGGAGCTAAGAGTGGTAAATTCCTCGGATACATCCTGACCGAACGGGGGATAGAGGCTAATCCAGGCAAAGTGAAAGCTCTGTTGGACATGCCTCCCCCCAAAAACCTAAAAGAAGTCCAGCGCTTGACGGGGAGAATCACTGCCTTGTCCCGATTCATCTCCCGGTCGGCTGATAGAAGCCTACCGTTCTTTAAAGTTCTGCGCAAAGCCACTAAGTTCCAATGGGATGCTAAATGCGACCAGGCCTTTGAAGAGTTGAAGACCTACTTGATCAGTCTGCCGGTGTTAGCTAAACCTGAGGAAGGGGAACCATTGTATGTTTATTTATCTGCTACTGAGGGAGCCGTGAGCACTGTACTTGTAACCCAGAAGGAGACCGAACAGCAACCGGTCTATTCCTTTGGGCACTTACTTAAGGAGGCCGAGTGTAGGTATACCACACTCGAGAAATTAGCTTATGTCCTTGTATTGATGGCTCGGCGACTGCGGCCATACTTCTTGGCTCATCCTATCCGAGTGCTGACCAATAGCACACTCGGGAAGGTGTTGATCAACCCTGAGGTCTTCGGTCGGATGGTTAAATGGACGACTGAACTGAGCGAATATGATATCCAGTACCAACCCCGAACTGCGATCAAAGCTCAGGCCTTGGCGGATTTCCTAAGTGAACTCCATGCAGAGGAAGAAGAAGGGATATGGAAGATCTATGTAGATGGGTCAGCCACTCGGGCAGGGAGTGGCGTGGGAGTCTTGTTGGTCTTCCCAGACGGAAACTCGTTGCACTTAGCCGTACGCCTAGAATACCAGGCTACCAACAACCAAGCAGAATATGAAGCTCTTCTGGCAGGTCTACAAGCAGCCAAGCACGTGAGGGCTACTCGGGTCATCCTGTACTCTGACTCCCAGTTGGTGACTCGGCAGGTGACCGGGCAGTTCGAGGTCAACGATGAAAAGTTACAAGCTTATGTGGAGGCTTACAAGCAATTACAAGCAGAGTTTCAAGAAGTCCTTTTTTACAGATCCCTCGGGGGGATAATGCCAAGGCTGACGAACTGGCTAGGTTAGCCAGTTCGGTCCATCCCTGGGTCTTCCGCGGACCGTCACCTCAAGTCATGCTGGTAGCTCAGGTGGAAAGAGAAACAGAAGTGGAAATACAAGGAGACTGGCGAGCCCCATTTATAACCTATCTGAAGGAAGGGACTCTTCCGGTCAGCTCGGAGCAAGCCAGGATATTCAAGATAAGGGCAGCCAGGTTTACTCTGATAGGAGACGTGCTGTCAAGCGAGCCTTCTCCCGACCACTGCTCAGATGCCTGGGAGAAGAAGATGCAGATTATGTGCTGCGAGAAGTACACCTGGGGTCCTGTGGAAACCACTCAGGAGGTCGGTCCATGGCTTGGAAGGTTTTACTAGCAGGTTACTTCTGGCCAACCCTCCAGAAGGACTCTGAGAGATTGGCTCATTCCTGCCTTTCTTGTCAGAAGTACCAAAATCTATCGCACCGACCTGTCGAGATGCTGAGAGCTTCCACTGTGTCCTGTCCTTTCGACCAGTGGGGCATGGACATAGTAGGACCGTTCCCCAGGGCAGCCGGTCAGAAGAAGTTCTTGCTAGTGGCAGTGGATTATTTCTCTAAGTGGATTGAGGCAGAGGCCTTAGCCCAGATTACTGAACAAGCCGTGAAGAAGTTCCTGTGGTAGAATATCTTATGCCGATATGGCATACCGCACAAGCTGGTGTCAGATAATGGTCGGCAATTTCAGGGTCGGATAATAAGAGAGTGGTGCAAGGAGTTCGGGATCAAACAGGCCTTCACCTCAGTGGCATACCCCCAAAGTAATGGTCAGGCCGAGATAGCTAACAGAGAAATTTTGAAGGGACTCAGAGCCAAGTTGGACCAGGTCGGAGGGTCCTGGGTGGACGAGCTACCCGGCGTTCTGTGGGCTCTCCGGACCACTCCTAAAGAAGGGTCAGGGTGCACACCCTTCCAGTTAGTATACGGTAGTGAAGCTGTAGTACCCATGGAGGTCGGCTGTGAATCTGACAGAAGACATCTGTACGGGGAAGACAATGCGGAGAAAAGACGGGCGGAGCTAGATCTGATTGAGGAGGTCCGAGCCAAGGCTGCAGTACGCATGATCGCCTATCAGCAACCAATGCGACGCCAATACAATCAGAAGGTTATACCCCGCAATTTCCGAGTAGGAGACAAGGTATGGAAAAGAGTCAAGCCAGTCGGGGAAGTAGGCAAGCTGGAGCCTCAATGGAGTGGCCCTTTCCGGGTAGTCGAAGCGCTGGGGTCAGGAGCTTACTATCTACAAGACGCTCAAGGAAAATGGCTCGGAAGACCCTGGAGTGCAGTGCACCTAAGATTGTACCGTGAGGAGAGTGGAGAGAAATGATTCTTGTAACTGTACTCAGAAAAAACGATGATAAAAACTGACTCTCCAAAAGACAGCTACAGCAAGTTATAAGTGGGCTTGCTCTCACGCACCCACCGGACTCGGCGCCGATCGGGCGTGGCGTTCCACGTTCGGTCGGGCCCGGTCGGGCGTGACGATCCACGCTCGGTCAGGGTAAGTCGGACGGTGTCCAGACTCTTGCTAAGGCAAGTTATAAGTGGGCTTGCTCTCACGCACCCACCGGACTCGGCGCCGATCGGGCGTGGCGTTCCACGTTCGGTCGGGCCCGGTCGGCGTGGCGATCCACGCTCGGTCAGGGTAAGTCGGACGGTGTCCAGACTCTTGCTAAGGCAAGTTATAAGTGGGCTTGCTCTCACGCACCCACCGGACTCGGCGCCGATCGGGCGTGGCGTTCCACGTTCGGTCGGGCCCGGTCGGGCGTGGCGATCCACGCTCGGTTAGGGTAGTCGGACGGTGTCCAGACTCTTGCTAAGGCAAGTTATAAGCGGCTTGCTCTCACGCACCCACCGGATTCGGCGCCGATCGGGCGTGGCGTTCCACGTTCGGTCGGGCCCGGTCGGCGTGGCGATCCACGTTCGGTCAGGGTAAGTCGGACGTGTCCAGACTCTTGCTAAGGCAAGTTATAAGTGGGCTTGCTCTCACGCACCCATCGGACTCGGCGCCGATCGGGCGTGGCGTTCCACGTTCGGTCGGGCCCGGTCGGGCGTGGCGATCCACGTTCGGTTAGGGTAAGTCGGACGGCGTCCAGACTCTTGCTTAAGGGAAATACGAATTAACACATTTCTGTGACCTTAAATGCCGGGACGTGGCTCCCCACGTTCTGAGAGACAAAAGGGGTATGGGGTCGACTTGATAAAGCTGAACTCGTCGAACCGACGCACACAAGCCAAATCGGCTTCGCCGATGAGGTTAACTCGTCGAAAACAAGATAGAACGCTAAGTCAGGGTACCAACCCGACGAACAATATGCCCGAACCCGGGCAATGGCCTGACTGAATGACTGAGAGCTCAGATACACTGAGCGCCTGACACTTAGAAAATTTTCTGCTTGGCTTACGAAATTGAACTAAGAGGAACGGTATGAACGTCCTGAACGGTCAACGCTTAGTGAAAATTCGCGGTGCGGTTCAAATATCGGCCCTTTCGGAATAGGTCGACCACACTGAGTGGACGACACTCAACAAAAATCTGGAGCATAATAAATGAGCAAATGCGAGGTTGAAAGCCTGCAACGCAAGGGCATAACCAGTTAAGGTAAATAAGAAAAGGCCGAGGCCGTCACAAAATTAAGCCCTAAGGGCCAAGTCAGCCTAAAACATCACAGGACATCATAAGTTTTCTAAGGCCAACGGCCAGGTCGTTGCAAAACATCAGAAGGAGAAACCTAGTCTAAGAGAACGGGGGGAAGGCATCTTCAGGAATCGACGCCTTGATCCGCTTCAGCTTCACTGCGTTGGGGGGAAGGTCCTCGGGAAGATGGCCAGCTTCGATCAGCTGCTGGACGGCGCCCTTCGCGCCGTACCGGAGCATGCCCCCAGTCCGCTCGGCCACTAGATCCAAGAAGGAGTCCGACTGAATATAGGCCACCCGGGCTGCTTCAATCCGGGCGGACTCGCCCGACCTATAGTCCTCCAACTCCTTCTTGAGCCGAGCAAGCTCGGTGTCCTTCTGAGCCAGCTCGGTATCCTTCCCCTGGATGGTGGTCTCCCGAACAGCCAGCTGTGCCTCCTTGTTCACTAGTTGAGTTTCTAAACCTTGAAAAGCTTCTTGTTGGGCAGCCAGCTCCGTCTCTTTGTTCTTCAGAGCAAGTTGAGTCTGGTGATGAGCAGCATCCGACTCCTTCAATTTCCGTTGGAGTCCCTTGGCGTCTGTTGTTATCTTAGCCAGGTCAGAATGGACTCGGGAATACTGGGCCTTGAGAATCTTATTTTCACCCTCCAAATGAGCCACCCGGTTAGTTAGGTGCTCCGTCTCCACTGCAGACTGGGCCAACAACCGTTGCTCTTCTTCCGAACCGACCTCCAACTCTGATATACGCAGCCTCAGCGCAGTTATTTCTGAGCGAAGCTGGTCTAGCCCCTCGTCGCCCGGAGGAAGGGTGCATTGCGCCACTTTAGCCTCCAGGTCTCTTACTCTTCGTTCGGCCGCTCGACGCTCCCTAGTGTTGGTGACCAGCGCCTGGCTGACTGCATGGCTCAACGCCCATTGCTGCAAAACGACATGAAGGGCATAAGGATAAGTATAATTAACCAAGTGACGGAGAAGGTACCTGAGTCATCCCCATGAAGAAGTGGTCAGCCGGCTGACAGGATCCATCGCGAAAGACGCCGTCCATCCTTCCTCCCAGCCCAAGACCAACATGCCATGCAGATTAAGTGGCTGGGGCTGGACTGTCGGGGTTAGCATAGTGGCCGAAGGCACCTGGACGTCCACAGCCGACCTCGGAGGGGAACGCATGGACAACAGAGCTTCCACGGTGTCAATGTTTGCGGTGCCCGCCTGAGGGACCTGGAGACTCGGCGCGGTCCCCGAGGTTGACGCAGCGGGTGGCACTACTGGGGAGACAGGAGGTCGGGCCACTGAGCGGGGTGTTGACTGGGTCAAACCTCG
The DNA here is from genome assembly GCA_024364735.1 of Boesenbergia rotunda. NCBI lineage: Eukaryota > Viridiplantae > Streptophyta > Magnoliopsida > Zingiberales > Zingiberaceae > Boesenbergia > Boesenbergia rotunda. Next base: position 172,318 of record JAGFNQ010008265.1, on the reverse strand, counting down.
AAGGTCAGGTAGGGGAACAGCTGAAACAGGAGCTGAGCTCGGGGTCGGAACCTGAGGGCTGGGCATAGCTCGGTCAGGACGAGAAGGCACTGCGACCTGACCTCCCGCGTTCGGTGCTGGAGGTGAAGGCGTACCCATGCGGAGAACCAACCGGCGACGCTTTCGGACCAAGCTAGTAGAAGCTGCCTGGGCCGTTTCCTCTTCTTCTTCTTCTGCCTGGGTGGATGTCCCCTCGCCAGCTACCCGAGTTGGCGCTCCCACATCTCCGGTCAGGAAACTCTCTCTAGGGTCGGTTGCTGCAACTTCCGGCAGCTCGGGATCTGATGCAATGTTTACTGGCGGCACCGCCCGAGCAGCCGCTAGCTGGGCGGCCAAAGCCTCCATGGCTTCTTCATCCCGATCTAATACGGCATCAACCCTAGCGCTATACATGACTTCGGCTGCACAAAGAAAAAAATTTTAGTTAGTATTAACAAACTTACAAAGCGAGTAGGGACGTACCGAGGGTGCCGGGTAGCTCCGCCGGGACTTGGCTCAGCCAGAAGAGATACAACATACCCTCGATCAGTAGCTTGCCCGCGTGGTATCGGGCTCCCTCGAGCTTGGTGAAAGCAGATCGATAGCCTGGATCTGAACGAAGATTCTTGGGCAGTTGGGGGTGATCGGGCAGGTTCTCTACCCACGCAGTAGGCCAGTTCGGTGGGGGGATAGATTGGATATAGAAAAAGTGAGATTTCCAGCCTTTGTTAGATGAAGGGACCTTCTCTAAGAAGGCCGAGTTAATGCGAGCCTGGAAGTAGAAATTCCCGGGTTCTTGTTTCTTGAGATAGTAGAAATAATGAAACACCCGAGGTTTCAGAGGGATTTTATGGGCAGTGAAGATGATTACGGTGCCGCATAAGATTCGGATCGAGTTGGGGGCCAATTGAGATAAGGAAACCTGGAAGTATTGACAGATCTCACGAAAGAAGGGATGTAGAGGAAAGCGCAGGCCGGCCAACAGTTGATCAGAAAAGATGGTGAAATAACTTAAGAGGGGCTCATGTGGTCGACCTCGACGGTCGGGAAGGGCCATTGCGTGGTCTTCGGGGATTCGGTAATCTATGCGCAAGGTTTCTAGCTGACCTAAGGTTAATGAAGACCGGGTAGTTAGATACCATGGCTCGGGGGGCGCAGACGGGGGTGCGGACGATGCAGCCATCAAAATGAAGTCAGAAAAGGCACAACAAAGGCTCGGCAAAGAAAAGGAGTACCTAAAAGTGAAGTTTGCCGGAAACACTGTTCGCCGGAATCGAGAAGGTCGGGCGGCGGAGATCGGACAAAAGTCAGAGAGAAGGTGAAGGTCGGGATAAGAAGGAGTAAAATGTGGAGTTAAGCCTATTTATACCACAGGTAAAACCAGGAGGGTCGTCCGATGGAGGAAGGAAAAATGGCGGGGCAGACTTCTCGCCGTCCGATCTCTGTCATTTCCCAGACCTCGAAGCTTCGCTCGCACGTCGCACGAACCACGCCAATGACGCTTCGTTACCAGAGACCTCCAGTCGGGAAATGACACGTGGCTTTGCATTAATGGGGATTTGATAGAGGATACGACATTTAAAGAGAAAGATTAACCGTACGATGTGACGCGCGGGAAGGCAAGAAAGAGGTGTGCCGACCGAGCAGGGAGCCTAGTCAGTCGGACTGAACTCCTCCTTCGACTAGACTTGAGAGGAAGGCTTGTGATCCGGGTGGATGATTTCTTAGAAGGGTCAGGAGCTCGGTCGGGTTCTATTGCCGCTCTGAACCTGCAATAAATAGACCAGGCCAAGGGTCACCCGAGGTCTGACACTCGGAGTCGGTCACCCGAGGTCGGGACACTCGGGGTCGGTCACCCGAGGTCTGACACTCGGGGTCGGTCACCCGAGGTCGGGACACTCGAAGTCGGTCACCAGAAGTCGGGACACTCGGGGTCGGTCACCCGAGGTCGGGCACTCAGGGTCGACCGCTTGAGGTCGGGCCCTTGAAGTCATTTATCGGGGTCAGGCACTCGTAATCACTCGAGGATGATCGAACAATTATAGATTGTCCCTATCAGTATTCGGAAGACAACCCCCTCGACATAATCATTGCCTGACAGAGCCGCCAAGAATTAATGGGGAACAGAAAAGACAGCTTCGATAGGGTGTTAGGCGGCTGTGGCGGTCTCACAACATTAATACGGCTATCACTATCACAATCTGCCAACTGATCCTCTCTTAATGAGATTTGCCAGCCCTGACACAGCAGAGAGTTTCCTCTCCCCTATATAAACCCTCCTTTGGGCTTCAGAGAAGGGATTGCTACTACTTTACAACCACACCACTACTTTGCGAGCTCCATTTCGGTCCGAGTCGAGGGACTTAAGTCATCTCCCTCTTCAGCCCGAGTCCGATCCCCCAAGTCACAGCAAACTGGGTCGTCTTGGTCAGACCGAGTCATCCGAGTGAGAACCGGTCTTTGTTTATCGACAGGATCATAAATTATCTTTTGTTTCTCATTTACTGAAAACAAAAATGATAGACAACTTAAATTTTCAACGTGAATGAGATGACACCCTAATTGTAATGATCCTCGACGAGTTCACCGTACCCCCCAGGTTAGAATTTTATTCGGGACGGCGGGCGGAGGCTGTCATCGATGTCCAAAAGACAATCGGATGTGTACATAAAAAATATCATATTATTCATGTTAAATTTTATATTATAATTTCACGTTCTCTATCATAGCTAGTAGAAAATTATATGGCAAATTACCGAACGTACATAAAGTTTTGGAATATTCAAACCTTAGTTTTTAAATTATCAAATCAATTATTTCTCGCGTATTTCATATCAATGTTACCCCTGTTACTGTCCCTTGTAGGTCGATTGATGAATTTCGATTGCTATAGTGTCGCAAATCTACCCATCGATTGAAAATAAATCTATGATCACCTAAATTCTAAATTTTTTATTTATATTAAAAAAAATCATTGTCAAATTGATATTTTAAGAGATGATTATAATCGAAAACCTAGACGAATATTAACATGTAAGATTTAATTTTATGCAGTCGGTTTAAGTCGATTAAAATTGATTGATTAATTTAAAGAACTCATAATGACATGAAAATAAATTTTATATGTTCCATCTAATTCTTTTATCTATGTCCTCAATATAGTATGTCAAATTGATATTTGAGATGTTCCATCTAATTCTTTTATCTATGTCCTCAATATAGTATGTCAAATTGATATTTGAGGATATATATAATTAGGAGAATTAGATGAACATATGAAATTCGATTTCATATCATTTTGAACTTTCTAGATATATCAATTGATTTTGGTCGAAATTGATTGATAAATTTAGAAAATTCGAAATGATATTAAACTAAATTATATGTGTTTGTCTGATTTTTTTTAAGTATATGTATGCTCTTGAACATTAGTTTTATCTATTATATTAAAAATAATGATTTTTTATTAGAAATCAAAATTTTATAATCAATTGTTATTTGTAACAATTCATTCGGGATCCTTACTGTGCTGATGAATCCGAATTGATTAATATAGTATATTAATTGATTAGGATATAAACGGGTGATTAATTATCTTTCAAGTATCCACGGTTCAATCTTTAGTTATGATTAATTTTATAAAAAAAAATCTTTCAAATAGAGCATACAAGAGTGGGATGTTGAGTTTTTGAATCGCCCATTATGAATATTTTTCGATCTATCCTGATGGCACGTGAAAAACTTTTATAGGATTAGCTCGGTTATCTCAAATTTGATGTTATACAACTTAGTTATAATTAAAAAAATTGCTCAAATGATTTGTGAAGCAAGTAAGAGGGCCACAGGAAGTAAAAGTTAAAGGGGGAAAAAACAGAGTAAATTCTGTTGGGGTTAAAATGAGTAAAGCAATGGAACATGACGATTGATTTGGATGGACGCAAACAAGAAAAATCATGCCCGCGCAACATGTCTGGTTGTTGATAGCACCTGTCCAAACGAATTGTCCTTTTATTTGGGTTTATTTAATGAACGTTTAAAAAAATTGAAGAAATCCAATCGATATTATATTGCGATTGATCCTTTCGCGAACTCAGAAAGACGATGTCTAGATGACAAAGCGTTGACGTTGTCGACAAAACTGCTGCGCTGTCAATCAGACGACGGGCGGTGAGCGAAGAACTCCGACGAATTGCTCAGAGAGAAAATCGTTAGAAACCGGTCAAGAAATCTTCGACGCAGACACTTTGACAATCAAGTCAAATTATTAGTGGAGAGAAATGAAATGAAAACATAATCGAAAAAGATAATTTACCTGAGTTTGGAGGAAGGGGACTCGTATAAAGGCCTCCGGCAACCTCCACTCTGCAGAGGTATCGTTTCACATTAATGTTAGTCAGGATCCGTGTCAAACTAAGAATATAGCTGTGATAATGGTCATAAGTTGTCACCGTCACTGTACCCCCATTACATTTCTTGTCTTATTATCCCTGTCAATCTTTGTAAGTGACCTTTATACCTTGTCAGAATAATCATCGTGTAATATGAGTTACCTCATGCCTCCTTATGAGTCACATTTTACTGAAATCATATCCCATACAAAATCCGCAACAGGCTAATGTCCCCGGGTCTATGACATGTTGGGGTTCCGGCTGGTTGCTCCGCTGAACAACCATGTAAACCAAAGAAAATAGGGAGTTTAGTGTTGAATAACTGATGATTCCTGAAAAAAAAAATAAAGTTGGAAATTTCCGGCCGACCCGGGGGGAAGACTGTCCGGCTCAGGAGTTAACATCCGACCGGATCAGCGATCTAAGTAAAGGAAAACGATTAAACATATTTTTACATTCTTAATTAGCTGAGCTGAAAAGGACACTTCTCATCCCCCTCAGTACCCAACCAGTCGCTGGCCTGTTGCCTGATGCTTTCTCCCACCTTTCAGTCTCCCTGCAGTTGAGACGCAACTATACATCTGCAACTATCACGCGTGATATTATTATTATTATTTTTATATAAAAAACACACACAATTAATATATATATATATATTTCAGCTGGATAGCTTGTCGACGTTTGGTGCGTCCATGATTTAATTTGTAATTAGCACAGTTTGTTGAGGTGCTTCTGGCCTCTTACCTGAACTGACGGAGACAAAGCAACAAGCATGCCATTATTAGCTGTATGATTTGGACACCGCAGCAACAAGATTATTAGAACAATAGTGATAAAACCTTACAAAAATGTGCAAGTTTATAATCACGAACTGTATTACATACTTAATCATGATTTTGTATGTATGGCTTAACATTGCAGTTTCTTCCTTTTAGCTTATCCTGGCCCATATTACAAGCAGAGTGGGGGGAAATAGATTATCAAGTCAAGTATTGCTCATCTGGTTGATTTGATAATTCTATCATAACTCACTTAAGTCCTTGTGACTCGTGCAAATGATTTTGTAAAGGATGAATGGATACATTTTATAATAAATTTATGTGTAAATTTTAGGTAATATTTTAAGTTTTTATAAAACTAATTTAAATTTTAGTATTTATTTTTCTCTTAAAAAAAACGTATCTAATTCTCATTTTATCTCTATGCTAACATGGTTGAGTGTTTCTTTTTCTTTTTCCCTTTTCTCTCTCCTTTGTAACATTTTTTTTCTTTAAACTCTTTTCTCTTAAATTAAATATTTAAGGATAATTCTTAAAATTTATTTATATTAAATTTTAATAACAAATTTAAAATATAAATGTTGAAAATTGAAATTTTAAAGGTCATAGTTGTAAATTTTTAAGGGCTTAGTTGTAATTTCCAAAACTTGGAGGGCTTTTTTGCAAAAAATGCCAAAAACTATTAAAAACCCCCCAAACCGTTTCTCCAAACCGTTCCCGTGCCCTAAACCACCCGAACCCCTCTCCCCCTCTCCTCTTCGCCGATTTCCCCTGCGCGAAACCGAAGTCGTTCCCGAGCAAGCCGACGCCGCAGCCGTTCCTGAGCAAGCCGACGCCAACCTCTCTATTCTCTGCGGGGTCTTCTCTTCACTGCGCCGACTTCTTTTCCCCTCGTACATCGCTGGATCACTGCATCGTGATCACGCCGAGGCCAGCTTCCCTCCGGCGTGCTTAAATGGTCGATCATCTCTGCTCACCGTCGAGCCAAGGTCGCTGATCGTCGATGCCACCTCCACTTCCAATCCATCGCCGTTGCTAAGGGCAGTGTATATCCATCGGAGAAGGGAGGAAATCTTGGGTAACAAACATATTTTCCTTAAGTTTTGTTTGTTCACATAATGGGATTTTGATTAATTGAAATTATTGGAGTAATAAGTGTCATGAAACTAGAGTTTGTGTATGGATTTATGTAGGATTTGGGTGTGACCGTGAGCTGATGGATAAGGGGGTGTGGAAATGGAATTCATTGCAAATTGTACAGTAATGGGTGGTAATAGGAATGTGTTAGCATTTGATTTGGGTTGGATGGTTGATCTGTGGAATAAGAAACTAATTGTGATACTTAAGTAATTCTTATTTGTAATGGGTTGATATGATTATGGGTTAAAACAATTAGAGTTCGCTAATCAGTAATACTTGGGATTAGCTACTTGATGTATGGTGGGTTTTAAATTGGTGGTAGTTCGTTAGGTTAATTTGGAAAGTTGACTTAATAACCTAATTGTCATAAATTAGGTTAAGAAGGGATCCATTGTAAATTGTGGGTTATTTAAATAGAGGTTGTAATTAGAATTTGTTCGAATTGTGTTTAGTATTTTATTTAGCTAATTTGTTAATTTTATAATTAGCTAAACCTTATCATATACAGGACCTTAATTCAGATTCGTTCAGTTGATCGTGGGAGGTTCTGTTCGTATACGTTCTACAATTATAAGACGAGTATTTCTCCTTTGTACTCGAGTAGTTTTCTTTACCTTAAAAGCATGACTATATTATGTCTGATAGGTTGCTTGACCTTGTTCTTTGTCGTTTGTTATTTAAACATCGCCGTTGAGACTTATTCTTCGTTGATCTTCGAGTATCCCAAATTTGTATCCGTACAGTCCTCTATTGGTTTTCTGTTCTGTAAAGTGCTGTTTGTACGCGAGCACTTAGAAGTCCATTAAACACAATTAGGTTTATTTGGCATTAGAAATACCCTACCTAGTAGTGTAGGTGCATAATCGTTGGTTTGCGATTTCTGGTTGGTTGTATTGATGCATCGTATACTCGTTAGATTTTATTGCATCGTTGTTTCTCTGGTTGTTCGTGCATCGTATAGCATGCATCATACTTGCACGTTGCATACTAACGACTGTTGGACTTACATTTGGTTAAGCCGTCGTTAGTCATATTGTTGCTCGATTCACTCAACCACTTGTTATCGTGGTAGTTATTAGAGTGCGAGCATCTGTCCTGTTATGCCAAACAGTGACACTCTCACCGTTATTTTTAGAGGGATGAGCTGTTGGTGGCTCACCCTCACCGTTGTTTTTAGAGGGATATTGTAGCTGTTGATAGCTCCCCCGATGTACCGGGGTCTGGAGTGTGGACTCCCCAGCATCCTGTCCACTCAACCACACCTTTTGTGGTATTTGTTGTTTGAGTGGTACAGTTGTCACAGCTCTACCCACTCGGTCACACAGATGGGATGTGTTGACGGCTTGACTGGCGTCAGGGGTGACACATGTCATTGCATCATGTGCATACGTATTTCTTTTATGCATTTGCTTGTGTTTGATGCACTTATATGAGCTATGGTTGTTGCACATGATTAACATGCATCTATATCTTCGTTTTATTGTTGTTACGTTATTTTACGTCTGTTTAGTTGTTATTCGGTTTTATACCATGTTGTATTATATTTGTTATGCATGATTAGAGAATCTTATACTTCTTATGGACTGTACCTGTTGATTCTCTACTTCGTTATCTTATTTATGTCATGCTTATTGTCTACTTATATACCCGCAGAGTCCGCCCGGACTCACCACCGCTACCACCTATTTTTGTTTCAGGTAGCAAGTAGATGTTTTGCTTGGAGCCAGGAGATGATCCAGTTGCCAGTCCCTCAGTCCCACCGTGCCAGTTTGGTTTAGCGGTTTCTATTTCGGTATTGTGTTAGTTTTCTACATTTCATTTGTTTAACAGTTATCGAACTGGTTTTGTTATTATTATTTCAGAGACTTCTGAGTTCTCGTTGGTTGTGATTTTCTTCTATGTTTAAGGTGGTTGAGCCACCCATTATTATTTTGTTTCGATATAAACTTAATAAAAATAAAAATATTTTGCTATTTTTAAATATCTATATAAAATAATAAAATAAATAATGAGAACTTATTTTATTAATCAAATAAAATAATTTCTTTATTACTAGTGATTTTTAAAATTAACACCAAAACTCAAATACTAACACTGCTATGTTATTTTTAAAAATCAACATCATATCATAACACATTGTGGACTAAACTCATTGATAGAGTTACAAGATTTGAATTTTTAAATAGTTGATATATAATAGAAGAAGGTAGTGCAATGAAGATATTTATAGTATTTATGCATAATTCTAACATCTTTACGATAAATTATATATATATGTGTCAATTGTCCTGAACTCATAAATTTTGAAAATTTTTTGATCACTATTTTTAGTGACTTCAAACTGATATCTCCATGCACATATAGATTCTAAAATACTTCAGAAACATATAATATTTGGAATGAGTTTGATCTATCAATGAATTTTGGCCGAATTATTGATGAACTTACGCTGTTTAAATTCCTAAAAATTTGGCATATAATGCAAAAAGGCAATGCAGTGAATATATTTATGGTCTTCATGTCTTTATGTGCCATATCGAGCTAAGGGTAAGATGTGTAGGTTAGGAAGTTTAATTGGTAAATTTGTGGTACGCTGTTTGGATCAATGTTTGTTGAATCAATAAGATCAGGATGATTGGTTATCTCAATTCCTTGCTATTTCAGTTGCATAATAAATGGCGTTCGGCTGGCTGAATCGTTTCTATTTGGTTTCGTGCTTGCTGGTGGGTATAACCGTGCTAATGGATTGGCTAATGGGATTAATTAAAGGCACGTTAAAGAAATTCATAGATTTATTAACCGTTGATTGAGGAGTGTTGGACAGATTTATTGAGAGGATTGAATAAGCATGGGTTAGTGTTCCCTAAATTGGATCATGATTATGTTTCGGATTGAGACATGACCTAACCAATCAAAAAATAATAATTAACGAGGTTGGATAACGTCGAACTTTGGGTAACCAGTCCGACCCCACAGAAGTATTCCACCGACCTCTAGGGTAAATCAGGAAGCGCTCACGGTGGACGGTCCAGAGGTTCAGCGTCCCAAGGTTCGCGCCCATTTGGAGGAACAATTCCTGCAAAATACGTAGTAGCTAAGGATCGAACTGCGGATGTCTGGAATGACAATTAGTCACCCCATTTGACCTAACCAATCAAATGAATTTGATTAATCGATCAATTAGATGTTGGATTTTAACTGATAGATGATTAATCTGGTTAATGCTAGAATTAGCCCCCGGGGCTATGGTGTAGCGGTAAGGTCACTAGTTGTTAATCCAGATATCCGTGGTTCAATCCCCAGCTACGGCGCATTTTGCAGGAATTTTTCCTCCAAATCGGGCGCGAACCCTGGGACCCTGGGCTTCTAGACTGGCCACCGCGAGCGCTTTCCGATTTACGCTGGTGACCGGTGGGAAACTTCCGTGGGGCCGGGCCGGTCATCCCAGGTTCAATTTGTCTGCTGCCTGGTTCATCTTTCTTTTTTTGGTTAATGCTAGAATGTAACGACCCGGCCCTGTCTAACTGTTGGCCGTGTCGTTACTCTACTACTGGTCTTCCCGCCCCTGGCCAGCGGGTTTTTGCCTTCCCCAGGATTCGAACTCTAGACCTCCAGGCTAAAGTACTAGAGTTCCTAACTAATCCTGGTAACCAATTGAGCTATAGCTCAATTGGTTACCAGGATTAGTTAGGAACTCTAGTACTTTAGCCTGGAGGTCTAGAGTTCGAATCCTGGGGAAGGCAAAAACCCGCTGGCCAGGGGCGGGAAGACCAGTAGTAGAGTAACGACACGGCCAACAGTTAGACAGGGCCGGGTCGTTACATAAAAAAGGCGCCTTTTTATGTAGCGATCTCGGCCTCTATGGTCCCCGCAGGCAACCCTCTAGGCCCGAGACCCTACGGGTCTTCCCACCCCTGGCAGTGGGTTTTTTTGCCTTCCCCAGGATTCGAACTCTAGACCTCCAGGCTAAGTACTAAAGTTCCTGAATCCTGGTACCAATTGGACTCATGCCTCTCTAGCCCCATTCAGGCGGCTCTCTAGGGCATGCCCTACAGACCTTCCCACCCCTGGTAGTGGGTTTTTGCCTTCCCCAGGATTCGAACCCTTGACCTCCAGGACAAGTACAATAGTTCCTGAATCCTGGTACCAATTGAGCTATAGCTCAATTGGTACCAGGATTCAGGAACTATTGTACTTGTCCTGGAGGTCAAGGGTTCGAATCCTGGGGAAGGCAAAAACCCACTGCCAGGGGTGGGAAGGTCTGTAGGGCATGCCCTAGAGAGCCGCCTGAATGGGGCTAGAGAGGCATGTCGCTACAATAAAAAGGCGCCTTTTTATGTAGCGATCTCGGCCTCTATGGTCCCCGCAGGCAACCCTCTAGGCCCGAGACCCTACAGGTCTTCCCACCCCTGGCAGTGGGTTTTTGCCTTCCCCAGGATTCGAACCCTTGACCTCCAGGATAAGTACAATAGTTCCTGAATCCTGGTACCAATTGAGCTAATTAATATACTGATTAGGAAATTAATTGACTAAAGATGTGGATTAAACGATTTGGTTTACTTCACGAACATTTGGAGGTAATTATGTGAGATGTAGTTAATTAACCTCTGATCATTAGATTAATAGAATTAATTAAGAAGTTAATTAATTAGTTAACATAGTGATTAATTAATTAGCAGGATTATACATTGAGTATGGATCCTTAATTTTTTTTCTTCATGTCCTATATATATTGGTAGGTTCTGAACTGGTGGTGATATTTCGAACTTGAAGATAGTTTGATACGATCTACATTAAAGATAGATACTTCTTCTTTGTACTCGATAGTTATTGTACGTACTTAAATGTATAATTATTTATTATCTAAGTAAGTTGATTTATCTTAAATCTATTCTATTTATTTTTCCTGATTGATATTTATTTTTGCTTGATTTTAAGGTAGTAATCCAAAATTAATGTTCAGTTATACAGTCTCAACTCTTGGTTTCTGATGCAAAGAGTACCGCTTGTACGCGTATACTGTAAAACTATTATTTAACCTATCTAGGATTTGGTTGACATTAGATATACCCTACCTAGTAGACAGTAGATTAGTTGCATATTTATTTATTATGGTATTGATTGAATACATATGTATCGTATTGTTTATATAGTTTTGGTCTGATTGAGGTTGCGCATATTAGTGATATGCACCATAACATTGTTTGCATGTTGACGACTACTAGCTCACTTATCGTTTAAACGGGTCGTCGATCACGTTTTGTGTTGTGTCATGCTCTGCTAGAGTGGTGTGCAAACAGTTGATACCCCCTAGGTATTAGGGACCCCCACATGCATTTTTTTGGGGTTTGATAGTCACAGGTATTATGATTTTTCATGCATAGTCACAGGTATTATGACTTTTCTGTATAGTCATAGATTTTTGGTGCTTGTATCTTGTCCATCTGACTTACCCAGTGTAGCGGTAGTTGGAGTGTGTACAAGTCAGGTTATTGCATCATGTGCATATTATGCATTATGTATTTTGTTTATATTTGTTGTATTTGTTTGAGCTATGATTGATGCATTTGATTGACATGCATCTATGATTATGATTTGTATTTATTATATGATCTAGATATGCTCAGCAGTACGAGCAGTTTATTTAGGTATTATGGGGATTTCTGATCATGCCCCTGCATGTTACATTGATTTTCAGGTATATTTATATATTTAATTTATACTTTAAATCCTAGAGCTTGTATACCTTTGTTTTTATCTGTTTATTTTATCCGTATTATACCATACATTTATCTATTTGTTATACCCACATATTCCGCCCGGATTCACTACCAATTGCTTTTCTTTTTTGTTTCAGGTAGTTGATAGCTTCAACTCATGTCGTCAGGAGAGGATCCATCTGTCAGTTCCTTAGCATCGAGTACTTATTGTTTGTTTCTTATTTTCTTTCTTAAATTTGTGTTTATTTATGTGGATTTGGAGTCGTGGGTATGTTGGGTATGTATGTATGGATATTGTGATCGACCAGTGTGATTTATCTTTTATTCGGATTTCTGGACTACTCATAAGTAAAAGTAAGATGTTACGGAGTTTTGTATTTCTTTCCTGGTTATTAATTATGTGGTTGTGGAGCTTTTCTTTATTTATGATTATAATGTCAGCCGTGTTGGCTGTGTCATATTGCGTGATTGGATGAATATTTATATGAGTTTTAGATTATTCGGCATTTAGGAGAGGTACTGTTCGATTTTCTATCGGATATGTGCCTCACTGGGGGCGTGACAATATTGATATTTAAAAATCAGCACCACAACGGTACTGGTATTTAAGATTTGGTGTGAATTTTTTAAAATCAATCCAAAGCTATTTTTAATTTTATTATTTTATTATCTTTATTAATAAAAAATTCTTGTTATTAATTTTATTTAATTTTTTAGTCTTTTATAATTAAATATTAAAAATATTTTTTAAATAAATTATTTTATATATTTTTTAAAATTTTTTATTAAAGCTTTAAAATTAAAAAAAATAAATTTACAGGATTACCTATTAAATTTAAAATAATTTAAGAGGACAAAATAGGAAGAGTTGAAAGATATTGCATGTAAAAAAACAAGAAAAAAACACGGAGAAAGAAAAAAAATTAAATTCAACTGTTAACAGAGGAGTAAAATGAACATTAGGTGTACTTTTTGAAAGGAATGGAATCTCGATACGATCATTTGAAAATTCTGGAATTTTGAGTGCTTTGCTATGGGATTATCGTCCCGCGACCGGATGATTAATCATTATCTCACATATTTATCGTTCGAATTCTAATTATAATATATTTTGTAGTATTTTTTTTCAAATAACACGTAAATTTTAGGACGTTAAAGTTTTAGATCATCCGTGATGAACACTTCTCGATTTATCATAAAAAATTCCCATGCAGTCGAATCCATCGTTCCACGTTCACTATAATTTTTTTTTAGTGTTTCATTTGAAAAATTACCGTAAATTTTAAGTTTTAAAATTTATGCATGAATATGAGGCCCTATTTACAAGATCGAGTAGCAATCTTATTCTCAAAATTTATGAATATTATTTAATTTGTCATGGGAGCCTTGAGCAAACATATGGATATCCATATGGTGGATGACTCTACATGCTCGGTGAGACGATGTATCCATCTAATTTTAATTTTTGCAAGGCAATCAAAAGTAGATGATAAAACCATGATGTACTTAGTGGTGGCATAACAACAAATTTGATTAGTTTGCTTTTAATATATTTGTCAATTTGTCTCAGGATCATCACGAAGGAAGTAAATACTACTAGTCCGGACACTATAGTTAACGTGTGAAGAGGACGGACATACCGACTTTGTTAGGTTTTGACCTCCAAATTTTAAGATGACAGCACCACACGTTAACCATCAATCCATCCTATAAGATATATATCCAGTGTTCTGAAAATTAGACCTGACCGGCCGGTCGGACCGGTTGAACTGGAAATCGACTAGATTTTCGATCCGAGTTGATCCTAAAAATCGGCTATTCAAGAACCGGATACAAACCGTTCTGAACCGGCTGAGAACCGGTGAACCGGGCAAACCGGAAAAATCAGGCAAACTGACTTGGTTTATTTTATTTTTGATTTTTTCCCCTTTTCCAGTTTTGTTTTCTTACTGTAAAATAAAAATTAAAAAAATAAAATGTCAAAAACCTAGTTTGCTTTCACCGAAAGTCCCCAACGAATAAACTTCTTGTTTGATTGAACCCAATAATTTCAAACTTGAATTTTTCTTTGAAACTAACTCTTTTTTCTAGAATACTGTGCTGAGTTGCTGACAAAAATATATCGCATGTTTGACCTAATTAATCCAATCTTGAAGAAAATAGTTGGGTAAGTTGTTAGTTTTATATATTTATATAAATATATATTTTATTGAGCAATGATAGAGAGTGAAAATGAGAGAGTGAAAATCATAATGAATGATGTGGCATGATGTGGCATGACGTGACACTTTACATGCACACGTCCGATTATCGCTTGGACACCATCGGCGGCCTTCGGCCGCCACCCCGAATCAAACTATACCCTAGGGGGCACGGTGAACCCGTCGGAGATCGTGCATGCAAGATGCCACGTCATTCACTATGATTTTCACTCTCTCAATCATTATTCTATTTTATTATATACCGATTATATCCCAATTGAACCCCTGGTTAAACTGATTGAATCTTTGAATCCTTATCTCAACTGATTCGATATCAGGTCTAGTTTTTAGAACCTTGTATATATCCTAAGCGATCAATATCCTAATGTCTCTCCTTGTTAGAATCCTCCTTTATTTCTAATTAAATCACCTCTTAATGTCTCTCTTGTTAGAATCCTCCTTTTATGTCTAATTAAATCACCAAAAGCTACCTTGCATTTTAATTATTGTTAAAAGCTCACCTCTATTATGTAGATTCTATACTTGTCCTAATTTATTAAAATTAGAGTGAACATGGCCTTGATAACGGTGAAGTAGCAAAGTATTTTCTTAGACTGTGTTTGATTAGAGTAAATAATTTAATTTGTAATGTAATTGAGTTTGTAATGTAATCCAGATTACATGTTGTTGGCCTTGTAATTCAGATTATAACACTTTTACTAGCTTTTGTAATGTATATTACATTACATTACAGTTTTAAAATTGTATCAAATAAAGTAATCAATCTTGTAATGTAATACTGATTATATTACAAGGTTGATTACACTTTATCAAATATAGTCTTAGTGCTTAAAATATTTAAGTTTTGATTCTCAAATTTGATGAATTAATCAATACATATTTTTTAATAAAATGATCTATGCATTAATACTTTTTAATTTATTCTATGATCGATAAAATTTTTTTTTATGTGATCGGATGACTCATTTCTATAGAAATGATTAATCTATGTTAAATAAATATATGATGTCAACTTTAAAAAAATTGAAAGAAAAATATAATTCCGATGATATCATGTCAGATTAGATATATCCGTTCATCTATTTTTTTTAAAAAATATATATATTTCTAAGCAAATTTAAAACTTTATGCTCTCAGTTAATTTTTCGCTCTAATATTGATCCAAATCAACAACCTCTAAATTTTTGTAAAATACAGATTAATATAAGGGTAAATTTTCTTAAACTCCCCACTTCCAAATTTACATTTGCATACAATCATTACCCAAACTTTTATTTGCATGCAGTCCCTGATGGGATTGACAAGACAGCTTTGTGAGTATTATTTGAAGAAAGTTGAGTATAAAAGTTAGAAAATTGAGTATATGAGGTTGCATCCACCACATCAAGAAACTGCATACTCAATTTTCACTCTTTTATACTCACTTTTCACTCTTTTATATTCATTTTTCACTGATGTATATTCAATTTTCACTCTTTTATACTCAATCCATTAGGGAGTTAACACAAAGAAAAACTCAAATGAGGATTGAATGTAAAGTTTGACTTACCATTAGGGATTTAAAGCAAATTTACCGTTAATATACACAAAAATAAAATATTTTTTTAACTAAAATCTCTCTCTCTCTATTTATATATATATACGGATTTGCTCTCCTGCGGACCGCATGCGCGACCACGACTGATCAGTCACTGTGACCGATTAGGCAATGGCCTGATCGGTCACTATGACCGATCAGGCATGGCCTAATCGGTCACCGGGGGTTCGGGAGTGTCCCCGACGGATTCATCATACCCCCTAGGGTTTATCATCCACCTTCTGGGTTATAGTTTTGTTCTGGGGTAACGACCGAAAGCCGCCGATGGACACGGCGCGTCGGCGCGTCGGCGCTGCGCACTGTGCGTGACCGATCAGAGAAGTCCCTGATCGGTCACGCGCCCCCGTCGCGTACGGAGTCCGTAGGATAACAGTTCTCTCTATATATATATGGTTTAGGGTTTTATTATTTTGTAAATCTAAATAGGTCTACTCATAATCGACCTGGATTGAACAGTGTGACACACAGCAGGAGCGGCCAGTGACCTTCCTACGACAAGCGTCGCCGCTATGTTGCCCTCGATCATACGCCGCAGCGGCGTCTTGGCCTCCTTGCGATCCGGCTGCAACACATTTTTCTTCTCTTCCTCGATTTCCCCGTATGGTCACTCTTCCAAACCACTTTCCATGGCCGAATACCTAGTCCGCTCGTGGGGCTTATCCGCCGCCGAGGCATCCCAGGTCTCCAAACTATCCCGCGTCAAATCCACCCAGAAAGCCGACGTTGTTCTCAACTTCTTGAGATCCCAGGGCTTCGAGGATTCCTATATCAAGAAGATCGTCATTCTCTTCCCTGATTTCATTGCCTACGATGTGAAGAATAATCTGGCCCCAAAGTTACGATCTTTTATGGATATGGGTTTCTCGAAGTCTTACATAATCGAGATCATTGCATCGAATCCATCCATGCTAGGGAGCTTCTCGTCAAGATTGTCAAGAAGAATCGCTGGTGTCTCGGGTACAGCCTTGAGAAAAGAATATTGCCTAACTTAAAGTTCCTAAGGGAAGAGTGCGGTATTTCTGAAGATAGAGTGTCTCAAGCAGCGAGACTCCACCCAGGATTCGTTGGCCAGAAACCAGAATCACTTCATGCTTTGGTCGATCGAGCCGACGAGCTGGGGATGCCTAGGCAATCCCCAATGTATCTATGGGCCCTTTATATTCTCCAGACTGTCAGTAAAGAAAAATTCAAGGCAAAGCGCAACCTCTTGATGAGCCTTGGTTGGTCGCAGACAGACTTCTCCGAGGCATTCAGGAAGTCGCCAAGTTTCATGTCTCTATCCATGGATGAGCTACGCAAAAAGATGCATTTTTATGTCAAGGAAGTTGGTTGCACGCTTCCCATAATCGCCAAAAATCCCTCCCTTCTTGGGTATAGTTTGAAGAAGAGGGTGATTCCTCGGTTTCGTGTGGTGGAAATGTTGAAATCGAAGAGGCTTTGCACTTTTCAGTGCAAGTTTACTACTCTTGTGACGTTCTCAGATAAGAAATTTCCTGGAGAAGTTTGTTATCCCATATAAAGAAAAGGTCCCTGAAGTGGTTAAGATTTTGGAGGGACAGGAAGAAATTCCTCTAGCTTTGCATTCTGGGTAAACATGAGGGAGGGTTTCTCCGGTTATAATCAGGTTTGACATTCTTCTTATTTAAACAATGTCAACTGTGATTATAAACCACTCTTATTGTAACCTTAAGTATTTATGTGAAATTCCTGTTTGATATTATCTTAATGTTTGTATACTTGAGAAATAGTTCTCGTCATATAATAAGCTTCAGGTTCGAAATCTACTTCAGTGGTTGATTATGTTTTGCCAAAACATGAATAGCTACTCCTGTTCATGTGACGTGTCTAAAGGAAGCTCCATTGGTATATAATTCAATATATCCTGGTGATTATGCTATCCAGATGATTTCCCTACTTATTCTAGATCATGTTTGCATATTCTTATGATTTGAAAGTTAACATAATAGATGCAATATCATTTCGTATTTTCTGGACATTCCCAACTTTTATTTGATAATTTTTTAGTCAACGTAGTATCTATTGCATTCCACCTGCTTCCATTTGTCATTTTTTCTTCAAGCATTTCTCCTCCATCCTTCCTGCAGTATCCAACTCACTGATTGTTGTTGCACTGTATTTTGACCCTGCTGTTTCAGAGAATGACATTAAACATGTTTTATTATGAGAACATAATCGTTCACAGCCTTTTTTTGAGTTCTTATAGGCATTTTGCTTTTAGACTTCTCCTTGGATCATTTGCCAATATCTGTATTCTGCAATCACTCAAGTGTGTAGCTGTTGACAATTTTGATTGTTAGGTCAAAATTTCCGGCCCTATCATTTTTTTTGTAAAGAGAATTCTTGCCTAGTTCCTTGCTAGCCTATGACGCCTGTATTGTACATTTGTACTCGAACTCCAAAGTTAACCCGGTAATAATCTACCAATCCCTTACCATCTCAGCTATGCCCATGAGGGCGAACTCCAAAGTTAACCTAGTTATGCCATCAGGTTGCTACTGGTATTGAGAATCAAGAGGAAACAAGTTTATTCTAAAAACTCCTTGATCCTTCATAGTTTTTCTTTCACCGAGTCCCACCATATTAATTGTCATCCTCTGAGACTCGATTCTTGCACTCTTATAAGATCATAGGTCTGCGCATTTTCTATGATAGATGACATTATGTTAGGGGATGACTGAATTTATTTTCTAATATCATTGTAATTTCTGCTGTTTTTTCTTCAATTGCTGCATTTGCGGCCTGAGTCCATCCAGTCGAGTGCCTAAGTGCCGCCGACAGCTGATACTCTGCTCTAATCTAATCCGTTCCTCGGCATGAAATGACCTAGAGTGATGTGTGGAGGATCATGTAGTGAGCGCTAACTAGCTCAACATGACCCGCATAGACCAAAAGATAGCATTGCTACTTATTGGCCAAATGACTATATCCAAGTCTAGGATAAACTGTCAATGACCCAAGAGAGATCTCTGGACAAGGTGCAAAATTCTATGGCAAACCAAATGAGAAACCTTAGAGAACAGTGATTGTCTTTCTACCTTCCTTGCCATACAAATAAGCAATGAAAAAACAGAAGTAAAAGCATGATTCCTAACTATATGAACAAAGAACACAATTAGGCTTTAAGTGGAACAATCACAATTGTCACAAGCGCTCGCTTCGCGCGCTTAAGCGCAAGGCGAAGCAAAGCGAGTGGGCGGCGCTTCTCCAAACGCGAAAGCGAGATCGAAGAAGCGCCGCTTCGCTGCGCTTCGCGCGACGCGCTTTTGCGCATTTTTTTTTTCCAATTTTGCTTTTTGTTTTGTTTAAAGTCCTAAATCTCTTTGCAATTGTGCCTCTTCATCTTCTTCTCGCCATCGCCGATTCGCCACTGCGTCTGCTGTTGCGTCTTTTGCTTCTCGCTGCCGTTGCGTTTTTTGCTTTTCATCGCCGCTGTGTCTGCCGCTGCGTCCCTCTTCCAGGTATTTTCTTTCTTAGTCCAACTCCAACGTGCATCATCGACGCTTTCGGCACCGCTAGACATTGTCTGCGCCGGTGAATTTTTCTTTTACGGTTTTAAAAAATCAAACAACTCCTAAAAAAAATCAAACAATTCCTCAGAAAAACAATCTTATAATCTTTATTAATTCGTATAAAATAAATTTAAATATATAAAAAATATTTTTAACATAAAAAAATTCTAATAAATTTTATTATGTAATATAAATCAGATTTAAAATTTATAAAAATATATATTTTAAATATAAAAATTTGATAAATTTTATTAATTAATATAAATTAGATTTAAATATATTTAGAATTAAAATTTTTTAAAATTTTTTATTAATTATTATAAATCTTTAAAATTTAAATCAGATTTAAAATTTAAATACATAAAAATTATATTTAAACAAAATCTAAAAAATATTAATTAGATATTCATATTTAAATATATTGAAATTATAGTTTAAATAAAAATTTAGTAAATTATATTAATTCATATAAACTACTAAATCAGTAAATAAAATTTAAATATATAATAAATATATTTAAAATAAAATTTTTAATAAATTTTATTAATTCGTATAAATTAAAAAATCATATTTAAATTTTAAAATAACAAATTATAATAAATTTAATTAATTCATATAAATCAGATTTATATTTTGATAATTAATTTTTTTCCAGTTATATTTATATGTTTTTTATTCATTGATTATTGTTTATTTCAATTTTTAGCGGTGTTGATTGAGTTAATTCTTAACAATGTCAAATACAATAATTCCATCTACTCGAAAAGATATTACTTGGAATTATGCAACATGTTCAGATCTTAAAAATTCAAATATTGTCACTTATATTTTTTATAGTAAAATAACAAATGACGGAATTTATCGACACAAACTACATTTAGTTGGAGGCAATAAAAATGTGAAAGCTTGTCCGAAATGTCCCGAGCATGTTAAATATGAAATTAGAGAGTTCATGCAAAAAAAAAGGAGTAATTTGAAGAATCAAATGGATGATATTCCTCATTCTGATGATTTGGAAGATTTAGAAGAACATGAAGATGATCATCAAACTAAAGTGAAAGGAAAATGACAAATGTCTGATTTAAGCATCCATCCTACGGTCCAAGGTAAAAAGTGCAAACAAACTGGACCTATTCATCTTTATTTTATGAAAGATGTTGATGAAATTGTCAAACAAAGAAGTTCAAAAAACAAACGGCAATTTACCAAAAGGTGTACCCAAGAATAAGTATTTACCAAACAGCGTACCATGGTTTCATTTTCACCAAAGGGTGCACTTAATAATAGTGAACTTCCTCTTATAACCCTCCTGTTATCTACTGTCTTTCTCCTTCGCTCTCTGTAACAAATTTCGAGACGACGACTGCAGATACTTTTTCAGACTTTTATTTTAAAATAATATAATATGAAATCAGCGCTGAAAACGTTGTAAGGTAAACATCAAAAAAAATATTTCAGTTAACAAATATCTCATCCAATTGGATTTAAAAATATAAATAAATAATATTTATATTTGCTTAATAAAAATTAATATATTAAATAATATTTAATATATATTAATATATATAAAAAAATATTAATAAAATATTAATAATATTTAATAAATATATTAATATTTCATCCCACACTCTTTATTAATAAATATATTAATAAATATATATAATATATTAATATATTAATAAATATATTAATATATAAAAAAATTTGAAAAAAACGTTAGCTGAAAATTTTAAAACAAAATGTGTATTGATTTCAGGCCCACGCTGGGCCTGAAATCAAACCTTTCAGGCCCAGCGTGGGCCTGAAATATTTTTATTTCAGGTGCACGCTGGGCCTGAAATAAAAATATTTCAGGCCCAGTGTGGGCCTGAAATATTTTATTTCAGGCCCA
The DNA here is from genome assembly GCA_024364735.1 of Boesenbergia rotunda. Lineage (NCBI taxonomy): Eukaryota > Viridiplantae > Streptophyta > Magnoliopsida > Zingiberales > Zingiberaceae > Boesenbergia > Boesenbergia rotunda. The sequence continues at coordinate 151,033 of JAGFNQ010008265.1, read as the reverse complement.
CGTTGGGCCTGAAATCTTTTGATTCAGGCTCGACTTGGTCTCAATTTTTTTTTCTATTTTAAAAATATATTAATATATAAAAAAACCTATCAAAACACTTAATTTCAGATTCAAACACAGGGCCTGAAATCATCCCAGGAGGGTCTGAAGTCAAATAACTTCAGATCCAATAAATAATTAATTTAATAAATAAAAATTAAATATAAAAAAATATTTTTAAAATTAAAATTTTTTTTGTGCCCTGGGCCTGAAGTCATCAGACTTCAGGCCCTCCATTATTCATATTAAAATATATAAAAAAAATTTTATAAAAAGGTTTAATATATAATTACATATTATATAGGAGTGGTTTAGGTATATCAGTGAGTTTGGGTGCCGAAACATCTAATAGGAGTAGTCTAGGAGATGAGATTTTGGGTGCCGAAACATCTAATCTTCCTGTATCACCAATGCTATAGGAGTGATTTAGGTATATCAGTGAGTTTTGAGCAAAACTCACTGATGGACCTACCATATTTGGAATTCTGAAAACCCTATATCAGTAGACAAGGTTGAGCTAGGAGATGAGATTTTGGGTGCCGAAACATCTAATCTTGCTGTATCACCAATGCTATAGGAGTGATTTAGGTATATCAGTGAGTTTTGAGCAAAACTCACTGATGGACCTACCATATTTGGAATTCTGAAAACCCTATATCAGTGGACAGGGTTGAGCTAGGAGATGAGATTTTGGGTGCCGAAACCTCTAATCTTGTTGTATTACCAATGCTATTGGAGTGGTTTAGGTATATCAATGAGTTTTGCTCAAAACTCACTGATGGACCTACCATATTTGGAATTCTGAAAACCCTATATCAGTAGACAGGGTTGAGCTAGGAGATTAGATTTTGGGTGACGAAACCTCTAATCTTGCTGTATCACCAATGCTATAGGAGTGGTTTAGGTATATCAGTGAGTTTTGCTCAAAACTCACTGATATACCTAAACCACTCCTATAGCATTGGTGATACAGCAAGATTAGAGGTTTCGTCACCCAAAATCTCATCTCCTAGCTCATCCCTGTCTACTGATATAGGGTTTTCAGAATTCCAAATATGGTAGGTCCATCAGTGAGTTTTGAGCAAAACTCATTGATATACCTAAACCACTCCTATAGCATTGGTGATACAGCAAGATTAGAGGTTTCAGCACCCAAAATCTCATCTTCTAGCTCAACCCTGTCTACTGATATAGAGTTTTCAGAATTCCAAATATGATAGGTCTATCAGTGAGTTTTCCTCAAAACTCACTGATATACTTAAACCACTCCTATAGCATTGGTGATACTGCAAGATTAGAGGTTTTGACACCCAAAATCTCATCTCCTAGCTCAACCCTGTCTACTGATATAGAGTTTTCAGAATTCCAAATATGGTAGGTCCATCAGTGAATTTTGCTCAAAACTCACTGATATACCTAAACCACTCCTATAGCATTGGTGATACAGCAAGATTAGAGGTTTTGGCACCCAAAATCTCATCTCCTAGCTCAACCCTGTCTACTGATATAGGGTTTTCAGAATTCCAAATATGGTAGGTCCATCAGTGAGTTTTGCTCAAAACTTACTAATATACCTAAACCACTCCTATAGCATTGGTGATACAGCAAGATTAGAAGTTTCGGCACACAAAATCTCATCTCCTAGCTCAACCCTGTCTACTGATATAGAGTTTTTAGAATTCCAAATATGGTAGGTCCATTAGTGAGTTTTGCTCAAAACTCACTGATATACCTAAACCACTCCTATAGCATTGGTGATATAGCAAGATTAGAGGTTTCGGCACCCAAAATCTCATCTCCTAGCTCAACCCTGTCCACTGATATAGGGTTTTCAGAATTCCAAATATGGTAGGTCCATCAGTGAGTTTTGCTCAAAACTCACTGATATACCTAAACCACTCCTATAGCATTGGTGATACAACAAGATTTGAGGTTTCGGTACCCAAAATCTCATCTCCTAGCTCAACCCTGTCTACTGATATAGGGTTTTCAGAATTCCAAATATGGTAGGTCCATCAGTGAGTTTTGCTCAAAACTCACTGATATACCTAAACCACTCCTATAGCATTGGTGATACAACAAGATTAGAGGTTTCGGCACCCAAAATCTCATCTCCTAGCTCAACCCTGTCCACTGATATAGGGTTTTCAGAATTCCAAATATGGTAGGTCCATCAGTGAGTTTTGCTCAAAACTCACTGATATACCTAAACCACTCCTATAGCATTGGTGATTTAACAAGATTTGAGGTTTCGGCACCCAAAATCTCATCTCCTAGCTCAACCCTGTCTACTGATATAGGGTTTTCAGAATTCCAAATATGGTAGGTCCATCAGTGAGTTTTGCTCTAAACTCACTGATATACCTAAACCACTCCTATAGCATTGGTGATACAACAAGATTAGAGGTTTCGGCACCCAAAATCTCATCTCCTAGCTCAACCCTGTCTACTGATATAGAGTTTTCAGAATTCCAAATATGGTAGGTCCATCAGTGAGTTTTGCTCAAAACTCACTGATATACCTAAACCACTCCTATAGCATTGGTGATACAGCAAGATTAGAGGTTTTGGCACCCAAAATCTCATCTCCTAGCTCAACCCTGTCTACTGATATAGGGTTTTCAGAATTCCAATATGGTAGGTCCATCAGTGAGTTTTGCTCAAAACTTACTGATATACCTAAACCACTCCTATAGCTTTGGTGATACAGCAAGATTAGAAGTTTCGGCACACAAAATCTCATCTCCTAGCTCAACCCGTCTACTATATAGAGTTTTCAGAATTCCAAATATGGTAGGTCCATTAGTGAGTTTTGCTCAAAACTCACTGATATACCTAAACCACTCCTATAGCATTGGTGATATAGCAAGATTAGAGGTTTCGGCACCCAAAATCTCATCTCCTAGCTCAACCCTGTCCACTGATATAGGGTTTTCAGAATTCCAAATATGGTAGGTCCATCAGTGAGTTTTGCTCAAAACTCACTGATATACCTAAACCACTCCTATAGCATTGGTGATACAACAAGATTAGAGGTTTCGGCACCTAAAATTTCATCTCCTAGCTCAACCCTGTCTACTGATATAGGGTTTTCAGAATTCCAATTATGGTAGGTCCATCAGTGAGTTTTGCACAAAACTCACTGATATACCTAAACCACTCCTATAACATTGGTGATACAACAAGATTAGATGTTTCGGCACCCAAAATCTCATCTCCTAGCTCAACCCTGTCTACTGATATAGGGTTTTCAGAATTCCAAATATGGTAGGTCCATCAGTGAGTTTTGCTCAAAACTCACTGATATACCTAAACCACTCCTATAGCATTGGTGATACAACAAGATTAGAGGTTTCGGCACCCAAAATCTCATCTCCTAGCTCAACCCTGTCCACTGATATAGAGTTTTCAGAATTCCAAATATGGTAGGTCCATCAGTGAGTTTTGCTCAAAACTCACTGATATACCTAAATCACTCCTATAGCATTGGTGATACAGCAAGATTAGATGTTTCGGCACCCAAAATCTCATCTCCTAGACCACTCCTATTAGATGTTTCGGCACCCAAACTCACTGATATACCTAAACCACTCCTATATAATATGTAATTATATATTAAACTTTTTATAAAATTTTTTTTATATATTTTAATATGAATAATGGAGGGCCTGAAGTCTGATGACTTCAGGCCCCTAGGGCCTGAAGTCGGATGACTTTAGGCCCAGGGCACAGAAAAATTTTTAATTTTAAAAATATTTTTTTTATATTTAATTTTTATTTATTAAATTAATTATTTATAGGATCTGAAGTTATTTGACTTCAGACCCTCCTGGGATGACTTCAGGCCCTGTGCTTGAATCTGAAATTAAGTGTTTTGATAAGTTTGTTTTATATATTAATATATTTTTAAAATAGAAAAAAAAATTTTAGTCCACGTCGAAATAAAAAATTTCAGCCCCAACGTGGGCCTGAAATAAAAAATTTCAGGCCCACGCTGGGCCTAAAAGGTTTGATTTCAGGCTCAGCGTGGGCCTGAAATCAATACACGTTTTGTTTTAAAATTTTCAGCCAACGTTTTTTTCAAATTTTTTTTATATATTAATATATTTATTAATATATTAATATATATTTATTAATAAAGAGTGTGGGATGAAATATTAATATATTTATTAAATATTATTAATATATTTATTAATATTTTTTATATATATTAATATATATATTAAATATTATTAAATATTTTAATTTCTATTAATCAAATATAAAAATATTTATTTATATTTTTAAATCACGTTGGATGAGATATTTGTTAACTGAAATATTTTTTGATGTTTACCTTACAATGTTTTCAGCGCCGTTTTCATATTATATTATTTTAAAATAAAAGTCTGAAAAAGTATCTGCAGTCGTCGTCTCGAAATTTGTTACAGAGAGAGAAGGAGAAAGACAGTAGATAACAGGAGGGGTATAAGAGGAAGTTCACTATTATTAAGTGCGCCCTTTGGTGAAAATGAAACCATGGTACGCTTTTTGGTAAATACCTATTCTTGGGTACGCCTTTTGGTAAATTGCCCAAAAACAAAGGACAATTTGATGAAATAAAAAGAAATTGAGAGATATTGCGGTTGAGAAATTTACAAGATGGATGTATGATGTTGGAATTTCTTTCTATGTTGTTAAATATGATTCTTTTGAGCCTTGTATTGAAGCAATTGGACAATTTGGATCTAGGATGGAACCTCCATCTTATCATGAAGTGAGGGTTAAGTATTTAAAGGAGTTGACAAATATGTACTTGTTTCTCAAATTCCACGAAAAAGACCATGCTAAGTTTGGGTGCATATCATGGCAAATGGATGGAAAGATAAAAAGGGTAGGACTCTTATAAATCTTTTGGTAAACGGTCCCAAAGGAAGTGTTTTTGTTGAATCGGTTGATGCTTCAGGCTATTCTCACACAGTTGACAAGATGTTTGAGTTACTTTCTAAATTTGTGTATCATATTGGAAAAAAATGTGGTTCAGATCGTAACAGATAATGCAAGTTGCAATGTCAGTGCAGGTAATATTTTAAATGTATATTACTTTCAAATTTCAATTAATAATTGGATCATATTTTTATTTATTTTTGACTAAATTTATTTTTTTAGGCCATCTTTTGGAAAAATCGATTTCTACACTTGTATTGGACTCCCTGTGCAACTCACTATTTAGATTTGTTGCTCGAGGATATATTCAAAATTCCTTATCTTAGAAAATTGCATGACGGACGTTAATGGTGAATGATTATATTTATAACAGACCATAAGTATTGAGCATGATAAGAGAGTTTATTGGACAAAGAAACATGGTAAGAACCACAAAAACACATTTTGCAACGGCTTTTTTGACTTTAAAGCGGTTTCATGTACAACAAGCAAATCTAAGAAAGATGTTTACATTTGAAAAGTGAGCAAATAATCGATTTTCGAAAGAGGCTGTAGGAAAACGTGTAGCAGAAGTGATATTGATGTTTTTTTTGGAAAAATATGGTTTTTGCATTAAAAGTTGATGGTGGCATATTGGTGAAAGTATTGCGACTAGTAGATGGTGAAAAAAAATCTCTTATGGGTTATATTTATGAGTCAATGGATAGAGCGAAAGAAGCTATCGCTACGTCATTTAACAATAATAAAGAGAAATATTGAAGTGTTTTTGAATTCATTGACAAAAGATGGAACATTCAACTCCATCGACCTTTGCACATAGATGGATATTTCTTGAATCCAGAGTGTTTTTACTCAAACTCTGACATAGAAAATGATATAGAAGTGATGGATGGTTTGTACAAGTACATACCTAGATTAGTGAGGGGTAAGGATTTACAAGATCAGATCACGAATCATTTGGAAAAATATAAGAAAGTAGGACTTTTTTGTTTGTCAATGACTATCAGACAAAGAACTTTAAAATCATTAGGTAAATTTGTAAATAATTTATTATGATATTTCAATATTGGATGGTATCATTACAATAAAGTTAATCATATAATTTATATGTTTTTGTATTTCAAGTTGATTGGTGGTGTTCTTATGGTGCATCAATGCTTGAATTAAAAATATTTGCAATGAAGATTTTAAACCTCAGATGCTCTTTTTCTGGATGTGAACATAATTGGAATGTTTTTGAACATGCAAGTTAGAATTTTTTTTAATACATATTAAAAATTATATTATGGACTTAACCTTGGACTTTTTATTTTTTTTTTGTAAATACATTCTAAGAAGAGAAATAGATTATCTCAATAACGATTGAATGATTTGGTATATATCAAGTACAATAAAGCTTTGAGGCGAAAATATGACATGTGAGATAAGCTTGATCCTATTTCTTTGTCAGAGATAGATGATAGTAATGAATGACTATTGGGAAAATTAGATGACAGTGATAAAGAATAAAGACAATGAAAATGATTTTATCTTTGAAGGTGAAGATTTGCATTGGAGTGATGTAGCACGAGCATCTGGGATTGGTGAAAGTGCATATGACTTTCGATCTCAAAATGCGTCTTCTTCAAAAGTAGCATCATTATCTGTTTCAGCAAAAAGAAAATAAGTTTCAGTTCAAACTAGTCTTGTAGATGAAGAAGAGATTAACCTTGATAATAAAATTGAAGAAGAAGATACTGATGGATACAAATCAAGTGATAGAGCTGATGACGTAGATTTGGATAATGAAGATGATGATTTTGATATTTGATATTTCATCTAAGCATTCATTCAGACTTTTGATTTATTTTCAATTTTTTAAATAATCTACAACTTTATCAAGTTATTATGGTCATTTGAATTTTCAAATAGTTTTGATAGATATAATAGTCTTTCTGTTTATTACGTTTTTTCCGTAAAGTTGTGCTTCACTTTACACTTTAAGCCCCAAGACCCTTGAGCGCTTTTTTTGTGTCTTGCACTTGTGATAACTATGGGAACAATGCATTGACATCTCTAGAAGAAAAAAAATTTCATCCCAAAGATTTACTAAAAGGGAAACTTGGTGTATGAAGCTCCCGTCATACAGGGTCTCAAGGAAGGATCTATTGTCGCAGTCTTATCCTACTCTGTAAAAGATTGTTTTCAGGATTCGAATCCGTGACCTTTTAAATCATAGGATGGTAACTTTATCATTACATCAAAACTCCACTTAGTTCCAGAGATTTACTGTGAATTTAATTTTAGTATGAATTTCTATATAGTTTAATTAAGTGTCATAATCTATAGTTTTATATAATTTTGTCATTGTTTAGTACATGTAGTTGGGAAGCGTCAACAGAAGAACACTCGTCTTCCCTCCACAAATCTTGTGGGCCTTCTGTCATCATATTTCCATGACAAAGTGACATATCGTTTACAGAAACAATCCACGAGCGATGCTGGCGCCTTCGGTCCCCGTCTTCTTCGATGGACGGCTTAAGCATTTGGATTTGGAACAAAGCAGCATGCGATCAACAAGAGTCAGAATCCAAAGAGAATATCACATGCCATGGAAGATCGATTATGACTTGTAAGTTCATTAAAAGTAGCGCACGGAATAGAAGTCCAGATGAATTGAACTGCTCCCTGCATATCTCCTTCCATGTGAGACCGTCCTTAATTTGTTTATTTCCTATATAATTGTTAGCTTATTCCTCATCCTCTCAAGTTTATTATTATTATTATTATTATTATTTTTCCGGTGTCTGGTCTACAGTCAACCCAGGTCTCCTGAAGTCAATGACTCTCCGTCAAGAGTCACCACATTGTCGTCCTACTGGAGCGAAAGTAGTACGCAGCATACTACCAGGTCTCCTCCTCTGGAGCAGCGAGGTATGGGCATGCACTCGCACCGTCCCACTACCTTCCAAAGCAGAGCACTAGTTCGTTCCCCCGTCACCATGCTATGTTCATATTTGATGAGCATGGTGCATTGCACCTGGAAATTAATTGATGCTCATTTCTTTGCCTGTCACAATTCTCCAGCTGGGAATCCCAGATAAAATCTTTGAACATGCATGGGGCAAACACAAACGCCTGTTGCTCTATTCCAGTAATCCCTATCCTATTTCCAACCAGTATATATCTGCAAACCAATCTCTACATATATAATCTGAAGATGTTAGGTTTCCAGGTTAGATCAGAACTGTCTGCCCTACGAGGCTAATAATTAACCAGGGGAGGTCTTCAATTCAAGCCGTGCTTTCCTACATGCTCTATTTGAGTTCCCAAGTTTGTTTTCAAACCCATTGACAGAATAATTTAACTCACCTTTCAGAGGAAACAAATTTGTCCCTTGCTGAAATAAAATTTGGGGATTTAAGAGTTTTAGCTTTCTACTTTTTTATTTCTACAAATCTTTTGATGTTTAGCTAATTTTTTTTTTTTTACTTTTGTCAGTTAGAAGAATTTGTTCTCTGCTTTGCTTTTTTTTTTATTTATTTTTTTTTTTTTTTTTTTTTTGATTTTTTTTTTTTTTTTTTTTTTTTTTTTTTTTTTTTTTTTTTTTTTCAATTCATTATAAAAATTATTTTAATACTATTTAAAATTATTTAATAATTAAAATGATTAATTTATAGTTTAAGGAATTATTGTCATTCAATTAAAATTAAGCTTAGAAGCATTATTCCCAACACTAACTTTATTTATATCAGTTTGATTCTTTTTCAAACTCTTACTTTGATTTTATAACTTCAAGATAATCATAAAAATTTTCAAAAGTAAAAACTTCTAAACATTTAATGGATAACCAACCGTTATTTTATAACACCAGAAATCCTAATTCATTGTGGAATCACGTAACGATTAAGCAAAAGAATTTAATAGAAATTGACTGACTTTTTTAAAGAGTTCGATTTTTTCTTTAAAAAAAAAACATTGTCGGTTGAGAATGGCTACAGTACGGAGATCGGGAGTTAATTGCATTCGACAAATCTACGTTGACTGACGTAGTGCAGGCGCAAAGCAGGAAATTACATCAAATGGAGTGAAGAATTCGATCGTGTCCAGACCCTGCAGCCATTAACGCTGCTTTATAAACTCCCTTTGCACACCTCTCACCGAAGCAAAACAGAGCAACCTTCGACCTCACTCTTCCTCACCATAAACAGAGCAATCTTCTCTGGTTCCACTTCGTCTCTCTCCCTATATCATGGTGAGGCCGCAGCAGCGCTACCGCGGCGTCCGTCAGCGCCACTGGGGATCCTGGGTATCCGAAATCCGCCACCCCCTGCTGTAAAAATCTCAACTTGAGCTCCTACTTTATCATTTTTTTTTGTCTTTCCTGATCGTTCCGATTTGCAGGAAGACGAGGATTTGGCTCGGCACTTTCGAGACGGCGGAGGACGCGGCGCACGCCTACGACGAGGCCGCTCGGCTCATGTGCGGAGCACGCGCGCGGACCAACTTCCCCGGCGGTTTGCCCTCGAAGACCAACTACTTGTCCGCCGCGCTCACCGCGAAGCTCCACCGCTGCAACTTGGCCTCTCTCCAAGCCGCTGCTCAGCCTAAGGGCGCCGGCCAAGATCGGACGGCGCCGTCGAACGGCCAGACGAAGCGGGAGGAGTGTGATGGCAATGAGGTGGAGTTCGGCTGTTTGGAGGAACACCAAATAGATCAGATGATAGAGGAGCTGCTCGATTCTGATCTCTGCATCGAGATCGTCTACACTTCTCTGTGATCGTCTCTTGGTCGCTCTCAACGTTATTTATTTATTTCGTCTCCGAATTTAGATGATTCCTAATCTATGCATTATCAGATTAGTTGTTGTACAGTTATCTGTTCATAAAGAATATCCAGTTGTTAGCATAAATTAGTTGAAGATATGACTTGCTTGAAGGACTATGTATATTGTCTTTTCCGGATAGATTCTTATATCTAGCCGTGGAAATTCTCTCCGTTGTCTAAATTTGCGTGTGTTTTTTTACAAGGAAATTTTCTTCAATTCTTCCAGCTCGAATAGAGTCAAATTTCTAGGTGCAACTAATTGAGAAGACTAGTTTAGAAATATATAATACTGATTAAACTGTAAAACTTGAGTTTGAGATTGCTGCTATTAAATATGCTGGTGCAATCTTTTTTTGGTAAGTTGAGCTCAGGTTGGCTCAGGTTTGAATTTTGATGCTTAACAATAATGTTTTGATAATGTGTGAGATAAATCAAGTAAGAAAGGTTGATTGGAGACTTGACTAATGAAGTTCTAACTCGAGATTAGGAAAAGGAAGTCCTAGTGGGACTAGGCATACCCAGTTGAAAATTAGGTGAAGTCCAAGTGGATCTGAGAAGATCGAACGTTGATAGGGTGGAAGTCTACCGAGTGACTAGACATAACTGCGGCCAGACAAAGGAAAATTTTAGTAGGACTAGGCAAACCTATTTAGAAACTAGGTGAAGTCAAAGTGGGTTAGCTGGGAGCTAACTGCTAGGCACGAGAAAAGACCTAGTTGGGAACTAGAAAGGGAAAGTCTAAGTTGGTCAAGGGACTTGGCAAAATATCCTGGTAGGTTAAGGTTGACTGTGTGCTAGGCAACGAGAAGTCCCAACAAGTCTTGGAAGATTTTGGATTGGGCAAAGTAACTCTAGACTTGTGTAGCACAAGTTAGGACTTGGGCAAGTCGATTGAGTATTCGATTGGCCAAAGCAATCAATCAGGTGATTGATTGAGAGTGTAACCTACTCCAGGTGATCGATTGGGAGTATTTTCTCATGAATACAAAAAACTCTTGATCGATTGGATAATCAATTAAGGCTACTCCAATCGATCAGGTGATTGATTGGGAGGTTCTTATCGCGAGAATAGAATCTGTCTTAATCGATCAGGTGATTGATTGAGGCACTTCTGTCGTGAGAATAAAAGCTTGCTTAATTGATCAGCTAATCGGTTAGGAAACCTTAATCGATTGGGTAATCGATTAAACTTTGAAAAAGAGTTATTGAACGACTAGATATAACATGGTAATCGATCAAGGGTAAGTTTAATCGATTAAGGATGTCGGGCAAACCCTAGAAAAGGGTTTTCACGCAGATTCAAAGGCAGAGCTCCAACAATAATTTCACTCCAGTTCTGAGAGATTGGAAGAGAAGTATTACTGCACTTTCTAAGCTTCAAGAGGCTAATCTAAGGAAAATAAGCAAGAGTTCATTGTTGTAAATCATTTTCGATTTCACTTATGTCTTGCCTTGTATTCTTCTTGTGTTTCTTGTATTCGAGCTTGTACGAGGCTTCTCCGGCTCCAGATTATTTTCGAGAAGGAGTGTATTCATAGTAGAGATATGTGCATGGTGTGGATGTTGGTGCCAGAAGCACCAAAGTTAAACCTATGTTTTGATAATGGCAAAGGGTTCAGAAGTTAAGGTTTTGTTGTGATCTGACAATCTTATTCAAGTGTGCAGGAAAGTCCTAGGTACACTAGGCATGAAGTCCTGATTCCAAGAATTGGGCACTAAGTCCTGGCCGCGGGCTGGACACCTAAGTCCTGACAAAAGGTTGGGCAATAAGTCATGGTCGTGGACTGGGCATCAAAGACCTGGTGAGTGAAGCTAGGCAATAAGTCCTGGCCGAGGGTTGGGCACCGAAGACCTGGTGAGTGAAGCTAGGCAATAAGTCATGGTCGCGGACTGGGCACGAAGACCTGATCCGGGAGATTGGGCAAAAGTCCAACCGGAGGAGTCGATTGGCAAATAGGTAAAACTCTTAAGAGGAGTAGGTGAGGACGCGTTCCCCGTAGGAGGGAACATTAGGCGTCGGTTCGACCTAGGATTCCATTTGGGAAGCCTAAAGTCAGAACCAAGACAGCTCAGACTGTAAATCATGCTTAAATCTATATTATTTATATGTTACTTGTGTTTTGGAATTAACCCTGGTTGCAGGAACGAAGGGATGAAGGTTTCTGCTCCCAGGCACCTCAATGGTGTGAGGCGCCCTGTTTGACTAGGAGCCTGTGTTGGGACAGGCGCCCCAGACAAAGGGTTATTCCAAGCCACTTCGAAGCAAAGCCTCAGAACTGCATATGAGGCGCCCTGGTTGAGGGGATAAGCACTGGCCAAGTTTGCGGATTGAGTTTCGCGCAGTGAGGACCACGTGTCAGGCGCCCCCTTCAACACAGGCACCCCAGCTACGAGTATAAATAGGGGTTCACCCCCTTGGCTTCAAAATAATTTCTTTTAACGCATTCTAACAAGCGCTCTGCATTTTACGCGCAGTGATTGCATATATGGATTTGATTTACATTTATTATTAGAGCTGGATTTGCTCAGTAGTGCGAGCAACTTATTAATTTATTATGGGAATTTTTGATCATGCGGTATGTTATGCATTTGATTATGCTCCTATTCTGGAGATTGTATATCTTGTTTCTTCCAATTTAATATGTCTTATTTATACCATGTGTTTATCTATTCGCTATACTCGCAGAGTTCGAGTCCGTACTCACCACCCCTTATTTTTATTTTTATTTTACATAGTTGATGGTTGTGACTCGTGCTGCCAAGAGAGGGCTCATCTGCCAGTCCCATATAGTCGAGTAGGTTTGGTTTGTTTCATGTTTCGTTTTTTCTTATTTGTTAGATTTATATTTATTTTCGTTGGACTTTTGTTTTGCTTGCATTTGCTGTACTGAGTTATTATGCTTATTATTTACAATGTGGATGTTAGTAATTGCATGGATGTGATTTTATTATTTTACTACTATTATTGTCGGCAACGTGAGGATGTGCTTATTTATTATGTTGAGATAGATGTATTATGAAATTCAAATTGTTCGTCGTATAGGGGAGATTTTGCTTGATTTTTGAGCAGGTATGGGCCTCTGGGGCATGACATCCTTGGTAATGTTTTTGCCGTGAGATATATGGGTGTGGTTCGGTTTTGTGTAAGCGGTTTTGAATTTGGAGTCGATTTGATCTCCTTGTTGAGTGTACCTCAAATCTTGTAGTAGTTAGATTTAAGGATTGGGGTTTGGATTCGTGTTAGTTCATTGGGTTTAAAATTTAGAATTTAAACCTAGTTAAAAAGGAAACCATAGTTATTTTGGATTTAATTAAATGGATAGTGTCATTAGAGTTGTAGTTATGCTTAGCTTGTTATCATTGTTACGGTAGCTAAGAACTATGTCCTTTGATACAAGACATTGATTGATTCTGGATACCTGGACGTTAGACTTCTTTTTTGATTCAGACTACACGTCATTTACAAAGTGAGTATTTCTTACTTGTATTTTGTAGTTATTGTTTTTAAATGCATGGTTATTCTATTATCTGAGCAGGATTATTTATCTTAGATCTATTCTGCTTGCTTTGTTGCTTGATACTTTTTTTTGTGCTTGACCTTTGAGTTATAATAAAAATTTTCAATTATACAGTCTCAACTTTTGTTTTCTGTTCTAAAAAGTACCGCTTGTACGCGTGTACTATAGTACTATCATGTGACCTATCTAGGATTTGATTGACATTAAATATATCATACTCAATAATTAGTTACATGTTTATTTATTATGACATTGATTGGATACTTGTGTTACTTATTGATTGTATAACGGTTAACCTGATTGATTGAGTTTATGTACATTGGTATCATGTACCATATTACATTTGTTGCATGCTGACAATTATCGACTCTCTTGTGATTAAGCCGGTCGTCAGTCATATAGTGGTCTATTCACTCAACCACTTGGAGTAGTGGTAGTTGTTAGAGTGCGAGCAATCGTCATGTTGTTCTTCACTCAATCACTCAGGGTTAGTGATGGTTGTTAGAGTTGTAGCCATCAGTGACTCCCCCTCCGTTGTTTACGAGAGTTAAGTAGACCCATGGTCTTAGAGGTCACACTCCCCCTTGTTCTAGGGTTTAGAGGTACACTCCCCCTTGTTCCTGGAGTAGAGGTACACTCCTCCTGGGATTTTTGATATAGAGCGGTTATGCTCCCTCTTTTCTTGGAGTTCGGGATTGAGGTATTCACCCAGGAATTGAGATTTTTCTCCTAGTATCTTTTCCACTTGGTCACTCAAAGGAGATAGTTGTGAGAGTGCGTACAGTTGTCACAGCTTTTGCTTAGTTGGCCACGCAAATGTGATGTGCATGATGGTTGTTAGATTGATGTGTAGGGGTGACACATGTCATTGTATCATTTGTATACAATGAATCTTGTATTTGTTTGAGCTAAGATTGTTGCATTTAATTGACATGCATATGTGGAGTATGATTTACATGGTTTATATGATGTGGATCTACTCAATAGTACGCGTAGCTTATCAATTTATTATGGGGATTTTTGATCATTCCTCGTAGGTATATTTATGCATTTGATTTGTGCTCTATATCCCGAAGATTGTATATCGTTGCTTCTATTTGTTTGACTTTCCTGTTTTATACGATGCATTTGTCTATCTATTATACCTACAGAGTCCACTCGGACTCACCACCATTTGCCTCTATTTTTGTTTCAAATAATTGATAGTTGCGTCTCGTGCCACCAGGAGAGGATCCATCTGCTTGTCCCATAACATCGAGCATTTTTTATTTACTTCGTATTTTTATTCAATAGACTTGTATAGGTGTCATTATTGGACTTGTCCTTTTATTTCCTTAGTGGACGTGAAGTTCTTTTTATTTCTTTAGTAGACTTGTCGTTAATTACGTCGTGGACTTTCAATTTGTTACATTTATTTTACAAAGTTTATTATGTCTTTAGTAACTCTATGGTTATGATGTGTTATTATTTTATTTATTATTATGATTGTGTGATTGACAACCATGTGTGGTTGTGCTTATGTATATATGTGTGGAGAGTTATGAATTTATGAGCTTCATATTGTCCGCTATACATGAGAGATGCTACCCATTTTTCAAACAAACATAGGCCCTGGGGGCGTGACAATTAATAAGGTATCAAGGGATGTTACCCCTAGCGAGTACCTAAAATATCCAAGGAGCACTAATATGTTTAGGTTCCTAAGAATATATTCTCTACACCCTAGATGGATTTAGAGAGTGTCTACTCTAATTGGAAGGGTAGTTGACTCAACCTTAATGAAGTTGACAATTTGAAACATTTTTAATGTATTATGACACCTTGAAGATGATAAGAATTTCATATGTACCCTTGAAGAATAAAATTGTGTCAAATTAAATATTTGAAAGATTTGAACTTGATCAAATTAGCACAATTACGATAAAAGTCAAAGAAAATGTCATGTTGGGAGTTCTAGCATTTTATTGGAAAGTAAGGGTAAATTAGGGTTAATAATGACTTAGTGATTAGTTAATGATAATTTAAGTTTTTTCTTTCATACTAAAATGCCATGATTTATATATCCTATCAAATGCAATGACATCATGCTTTATTATTCATATTTAATAATGAAAAATATCATATATCATGTCATATATACATCATGTAACTATAGTAATTTTTCTTTTGTAACTATAGTAATTTTTCTTTTGAAAATATGCATTTGATGTATGCCATGATCTCTATCATGTATGCATTATTTCAATTTAGTGAAATTACTGACGTTGACATTAATTGACATCTTAGGTAGATGATCAAAGCTTAAAATGTCTAGTTAAAAATACATGAACTTTAATTTAGGGAGAACTTATTTTTATATCTCACAAAGACTATAAATTGACCTGTATATATATTGAGATACATTAAATACAAGTGAGATATTAAGTAGATGAACAAAACTCAAAATATTGATATAATGCACCTATTTGAATTTTAGGTTCATTAAAACAAAAAATTATGTAAACTCCAATCATTGAGAAAACTAATGTATAAGTCATATGCATTAAGCCTAAAGAATATGATTGGAAATTCTTTTTGAAAATCATTTCAAAATTATTTTGAAAAACCTTGGTAAAGACTATCTTTTATAAAACTCATCATTGATAAGTTAGATACAAAATAAATTGAAATATTGAAATATTTCAATGATTTCTAATTTTTGTCAATATTTAAAAATAGAAGTTATTTTCATAAAAAACTATTTTTCCATGATAGAATATGTTATAAATAATGTCTACGTAAAATTTCACATTTTTAGAATTATTTACGAGTTTCTGAATTTTTGCCTGAAGTTGTTTTCAGAAATCAGAAACTCCTAATCGATCAGGTGATTGATTGGGACATGCTAATCGATTAGTCAATTGATTGGTGATGATTTTCTACGAGCACAGAAGCTCGCGTAATCAATCAGGTGATCGATTAAGGACGGTCATAATCGATTGAAACCCAACTTCAAATGATTCAGATAGGCTGTAATTGATTGGTAACTGAAAACAATCGATTAAAAATCTTAATTTTGGCAAAGTTTGGCTGATTTCAATCCATTGGGCCAAGATAAGTCATTTCACTATTTTTAACCCTATGAAATACTTTTATAAGCCTTTATGGGTATTTTTTTTCAAAAAAAGGAAGGAATTGTTGAAAATGACTAGAATGAGGTTAAGGAAAGGTTTAAGTTTGAGTGAAAATTTTGAGTTTCCCTAAAAATTTAGGAACTCAAAATCATTGTTAGTGCAATGATAGAAGTTGGAACATAGTTTAAGGAGGAGTTCTTCCTTTGACCAAACTGACTCTCATAAGAGAGTTTTTGATGTGTGTCAAAGGGGAGAAATATAGCGTTTAAGTTAGAAACCCTCATTGAAGATGAAAGTTAGGCTAAACGGTTAGCTTAAATTAAACATATTGTTAAAAATAAAAAAGGAGAAGATTGTTAGTGCAATCTTCTTTGGGTCAAGATTGACCAATCTGACTAAGCTCGGGTTGGCTCGAATTATGTTTCGATGTTTGACAATAATTTTTGGACAATGTGTGAGACAAGTCAAGTATGTCAAGGTTGACTGGAGATTTAACTAGTAAAGTCCTAACTTGAGGGTTAGGCAAAGGAAAGTCCTAGTGGAATAGGCAGACTCAGTTAAGAACTAAGTGAAGTCCAAGTGGATCTAGGAAGATCACACGTTGACCGGGTGGAAGTCTATCGAGTGACTAGACCTAACTACGATTAGGGAAAGGGAAGTCCTAGTGGGATTAGACAGACCTAGTTAGGAACTAGTTGAAGTCCAAAGTGGGATAGTTGGAAGCTAAACACTTGACACCAGAAAAACCTAGTTGGGAACTAGGCAAGGGAAAGTCCAAGTTAATCAAGAGTTGACTTAAACTTGGCAAGAAATCTTTGCAGGTCAAGGTTGATTGTATGCTAGAAAATGAGAAGTCTCAACAAGTCTTGGAAGACTTTGGATTGGGCAAAGTAACCCCTTGTGTTAGACAAGTTAGGACCTAGTAAATTGATTGGGTAATTGATTGGCCAAAAGCCAATCAATCAGGTGATTTATTAAGAGTGCAACCTACTCTAATCAATCAGGTAATCGATCAGGTGATCTATTAAGAGTGTTTTCTCGTGAACACAGAAAAACTCTTGATCGATTAGGTAATCGATCAGGTGATCTATTAACAGTGTTTTCTCATGAACACAGAAAAACTCTTGATCGATTAGGTAATCGATCAAGGCTAGTCTAATCAATCAGATGATCGATTGGGAGGTTCTTGTTGAGAGAATAGAATTCATTTAATTAATTAGGTAATCGATTAAGACACTTCTGTCGTGAGAACGTAAGCTTGCTTTATTGATCAGCCAATCGATTAAAAAACCTTAATTAATCGATTAGGTAATCATTTAAGCTTTGAAATAGAGCCGTTAAATGGCTAGATATGATGCGGTCATCGATTAAGGGTAAACTTAATCAATTAAGGGTGTTGGGCAAACCCTAGAAAAGGGTTTTCAAGCAGACTCTAAGGCAAGGCTCGAACGACAACTTCATGCTAGTTCTTGAGAGGTTGGAAGAGAAGTGTTGTTGCACTTTTCAAGCTTTAAGAGACTAATCTAAGCAAAATAAGTAAGAGTTCATTGTTGTAAATCGTTTTCGATTTCATTTGTGTCTTGCCTTGTATTCTTCTTATATTTCTTATATTCAAGCTTGTATGAGACTTCTGCGCCTTCGGATTATTTCTGAAAGGAGTGTGTTCATGGTAGAGATGCATGCACGGTGTGGATCTTTAGATTAGTCACTCAAGGACTTGAGGTGGATACTAAGTAAATGAAGGTGTTAGCGATTGCTTGAAGTCTTGTGTTGTGACAATTTTTTAACGAGCAAAAGTGAGCTATTCACCCTCTCTCTCCCTCTAACTCTCGACGTGTCCTAACAAAATATACATTTATGAGGAGAGTCTATAGATTTTCAATGATTAGCATGGGGTTAATCATCCTAACCTACTATATACTTTCATATTTACGATATACATTTATGATAATAGTTACGATATAATTTTAAAACACATATAATAAATTTTAGTAAAATTTATAATAATCCACATAATATAATTTTGTCACCTACTATATATTTTCATATTGATATCGGATAGGATAACGATTATCCTGCGAATTGATAAGAAGAAAGATTAAAAGAGAAGGGGAGAACAAAAATCATAAGTAAAATAGAAAAAAAAAACGAAACTATAAAAAATTAAAAACAATTTTATTATTCAATTATGGATTAATTTCTCGTATAATTAATTATATATTTGTATAGATTCTAAACTCTAACGAAGAAAAGAAAGAAATCTATATATATGAACCTTAATTCTAATCTTACAAAGAAAGAAAAAAAATCTTTCTAGAAAAAGATATCAAGAATATCAAAAATAAAAAAGAAGACATCTTAGAGCATCGAAAAATAAAGGTTGATCTGGTACCTTAACGGTTCTCCTAGAGTCGGTACCACGGATATGGAGTGAGATTCATGCAGGTACACAGACAACAGACATATGGTAGGGTTGAAAATACAGGTCATCATCTCCTAAGGATCGACTCTTAACGATTATACGAGAAACATTATGCGCCCACCATCTATGTTATACCCTAGGGGCATCTTAGAGCATCGAAGCTCCCATGTGACGTGGATGCTACGAAGGAGCTAGAGCTCCATCATATTTATCGAGAAAGTGTTATGGTGTCGTTTCTTCAAATTTTTTATTTTTATTTTAATATTAAGTTTTTTAAATATTTGTTATATATATATATATATTTATTGAAGATTAACAAATTAGAAATTTTATAAAAATTAGATTTTTTTTAATTTTTAAAAAATTTAATTATATATAAGGTAAGATAAGAAGGAAAGATGAAAATATATAAGGTAATGGAAAGTATAAGATCGAAAGTTGTTGAGAGATTATTTATAATAGAGAAATGTATAATATTTTTTACTTTTACGTGGAGTGGAATTGACAACGAGGAGCTCTTGAAGAGCTTCCGCTACTATGGATGTCCTTAGATATCTCTCGAAGAACTTTAGTCCCTCGAACTCGAATTGAAGTGACAAAAGCTGGAAGCTTTCTGAGTGTTGCAGGAGAAATACCAGAAGAAAAAAAAACTGAAAGAATGAGGATTCATGTGCAAATCGCATACAGTCACCCTTAATCTGCTCCCATGTAACAAGGAAGGATCTATGCATACCGGTGCTGATTCAATTTTAGAGCTATAAGGTGTGAGTCTGTTCAACACCCAGATTCCTTTGTAGAACTCAGTGAACTCATTAACGATCAGAGATCGATCTTTTTCCAACTTTCCATCAATCCACGGGGAATTCATTTGAGTCCATATATTAATTCCTTTTGCGAATTTATGAAAATAGAGACACTACATTCATCAGCACCCTGTTTTATCCGGTTTCTCTTGTCCCTTTCCTTCCAGTGTTGGGCCTTGGCCAGCTACTTCAGCATCGGATGATGATTGCCCAACCCAGCCAGCACCAATGGTTCTATTCAACTCACCATTAGCACATGCTCCAGCTATCTCCATTTATTACTCACTGCAGTAAGTACTCTAATTGTCAGTAAAAAAATCAAAAATATGTAGAAATATAAACAATATGAATAAAAAATGATGAACTCGATCTGAAAGCTAAACCTACATTTGGTAAGTAGGTAGTTGCCATGCAAAGTACACAGAGAAGACTGCCAGCAAAAGATAAACTTGTCAGTCTTATGTTGCCAAGTTGTGAATTTTGTAGCAGTAGGTGCACTGAGTTGGTAGCTAGGCAAGTCCTAGAAGTAGAAACCTTGGCTAGCGGAGCAGGCTAAGTGTTAGATTAGATATCAGATGTGACTGAATTGAAACTGACTGATAATGAAGGGAAAAGGTCGAGAATTCAATGAAGCAGCCCAGCGCATTCATTAGTTTGTCTGACATGACAAGAACCCACACCCGCAACAGCAGTTATAAAGTCGAAGCAAAACAAATTAAAATTGGGTAATCTGTTAAGACGAGCCTTGCAGTTGCAGTCAGCAGTAGTTTGGTTGGGTGCCTTGAGCTGTTGCACTGGAAACTGACCGCTTAGGTTACTCTAATTAATCATCTGCATTAATTAAAAAAAAAGGTAAATATGTTACCTTAATGACTCTCAGTTGAGGAAGGTAGATTTAATTAGATAAACCGGCGGAAGCTAGTATGATGAGATAGCAAATACAAGTCGTGAATTCTTGATGATTAATTCTTAATTATTATGTTAAAAATATCATATGTTCAACATAGACACTACGCTCTAAGGGCAGCTGCATTAATTAAAGAAGAATAACAACTTAATTAATTTTATATCCAAATAAATATCATTAGATCACCACGATAAAAAAAAAATATAATTATTTTTCAAAAATAGTGATGCTGAATTAGAATTGATTGATTGAATGATTGGCACATAACTCACATGAGAGAGAAGATTTAAGCCATTTAATTTTTTTACTTTTTAAAGGACTTTATTTTTTATAAATAAATAATTAAAATTGATTTTTAATCAAAGGTGAAAAACCTGACTAATATTTTTTTATTTATGAATTAATTTTAATACTTTGTTTTTTAAACTACAGATAAAAAGATTAATTTATTATGAAAAATTTAGTTTATGAAAGAGTTGATGGCTACAATTATTTAATTGGTTATAGTTATATAAATAAATTTAAAATATCAGTTTGCATAGTTTGATTATACATATTTTTTAAAAAATTTATTTTATGCTTAAATTATAAATTTGGTGCTCTGTTCACTCCTCCAATCTCTCTGGAGTAATTTAGATATCTCTATAATAATATAATATTATCCATTTTAGATCTACATCCTCATGATTTTATTCTTAGTTCTATCTAAAAAGGTTGCATACCAATAGAGATATCTTTTCAAGTCCATGATCCTTTCCATGTGTTTTTAATATGAGACTTTATTTATAACCATTACAATCCAATAATTCCCCCCTCAAATGAAGGACCACCATACCATTGCAACCCAATAATCCCCCTTGAATGAAGGACTACCATTATTCTCATGGTCCGGGCATCTCCTCGAGCATCGGGTCACTCTTGGCTTGCTCAGGGTCTTTCCTACTTCGTTTTAAGGTTCCATCCACATGGTTTGATCTAGATCATGACTCTGACTCGTACTTCTTCCGGCAATTAGTCCGGTGAAGAGCGACCTAGCTTTGATACCAATTGTTAGGACTGAAGGGATTTAAATATTTCTAAAATGGTATGAGATTGTTCATTTGGGGTCTAAGCCCTCATAGTTTAATTTGCTCTTGGTTCTACCCAAAAGGTTTTGTACCTATTGAGATATCTTTCCCTTATAAGTTCATGATCCTTTCCATACGTTTTCAATATGAGACTTTGTTTGCAACCATAGCAACCCAATAATTTCTCCCTCAAATGAAGGACTACCATTATTCTCATAGTCCGGGTCTCCTCTTGAGCATTGGGTCACTCTTGATCCTCAGGGTTTTCCCTCGAACATTGGGTTACTCTTGACCTTCTCAAGGCTTTCCTCGAGTATCGGGTCACTCTAGACCTACTAAGGGTCTTCCCTCGAGTATCGAGTCACTCTTTAACCTATTTCGGGCCTCCGGGCCTCCCCGTGAGCATTCAACTTGCTCTGGGCCTCCAGATCTCCCTGGGAGCATCTGGCCTCCAGTATTTATTCACTCAGAAGGAGATGAATCTTCGTCAGAGGCAATGGATGGAGTTCCTGAAGGATTATGACTGTACCATTAGCTACCATTCGGGGAAAGCTAATGTGGTTGTAGATGCATTGGGTAGGAAATCCTGGAGTGTTCTGGCTTGTCACCGGGTTATGGACACAGACTTAGTTCAGAGCTTCTCAGAGTTGGGACTAGAGGAACAATGTCAGACAGAGAAAGGGTTGTTGGTGACTATGGTTGCTCAGTTATCAATCAGGACGAGGATCAAGAGGCTCAGGCTAGTGATCAGTATCTGCAGTTCCTAGGCAGCCGAATAGTCTCAGAGCAGCAAACTGACTTTACACGAGATGATGAGTGTATTCTATATTTCCGAGGGAGATTGTGCGTACCTAAATCATATCCGGTCATGGATGAGTTACTTCAGGAGGCTCATCGATCTCGGTTTGCGATACATCCTGGAGGAACCCGTATGTACCGAGATTTGAGGCGTTCCTACTGGAGGAACGGTATGAAGAAAGACATCGCGGATTTTGTTGCTAGATGTCTAGTATGCCAGCAGGTGAAGGCCAAGCATCAAAGACCTGCTGGATTACTTCAGAAGATCCCTATTCCTGAGTGGAAATGGGAGCACATCACTATAGATTTCATTGTTGGATTACCGAGATCTCGGAGAAGACACGACGCGATTTGGGTGATCGTTGATCGATTAACCAAATCTGCTCATTTCTTGGGGATTCAAAGGACAGATTCACTGGACAAGCTGGCAGAGTTGTATGCCGCGAGATTATCAGACTGCATGGTGTCCCTCTGAGCATCATATCGGACAGAAACCCGCGTTTCACTTCGCGGTTTTGGCAGAGTTTGCAGCAGGCCATGGGTACCGAGCTTTGATTCAGTACAACCTTTTATCCGCAGACGGACGGAAAGTCAGAGCGTACCATTCAGACGCTAGAGGATTTGTTGAGATCCTGCGTTATGGACTTTGGAGGCAACTGGAGAATCACCTGCACTTGGTGAGTTTGCCTATAATAATAGCTATCATTCGGCTATTCATATGACACCCTTCGAGGCGTTGTATGGTAGAGTTTGCAGGACACCCACTCTCTGGGAGGAGATTGGGGAATCTCAGTTGCTAGGACCTCAGAGTATTAGCGTGACGCAGAGCTAGTCCGTACTATCAGACGCAGGCTGTCAGAGGCTCAGGATCGTCAGAAGAGTTATACAGATCGGAGACGCAGACCCTTAGAGTTCTCTGTGAGAGATCACGTATTCTTACGAGTATCACCCACGAAATGGGTGATGCGGTTTGGGTTGCGAGGTAAGCTAGCTCCACGCTACATTGGACCTTTCAGATTTTGGAGCGGATTGGAACAGTAGCTTATCGTCTGGCGTTACCACCGTCTCTCGCGGGAGTTCACGATGTGTTTCATGTTTCCATGTTGAGGAAATATACCAGATCCCACACATGCTTTATCGGAGGTGTCGGTCACACTTCAACCAGACGCGACCTACAAGGAGGTACCTATGCGAATTCTGGACTGCAAGGAGCACCGGTTGAGGAACAAGACAGTCGAGTTGGTCAAAGTTGATTGGCAGCACCACTCTGATGAGGAAGCTACTTGGGAGCTCGAGGATACGATCAGAGCTCGCTACCCTCATCTATTTACTTAAGGTGTGTATGGTTGGTTTTTATTTAGTATTTATATTATATTTGAGGTGTTGATGCCTGTTGTGGTTGACTAGTACTTATTGTGGTTGACTAGTACCTGTTGTGGTTAATTAGTATTTGTTGTGGTTTACTAGCGAAATTTGGGGACCAAATTTTTATTAGTGGAGGAGAATGTTAAATACCGAAATTTAAGGGGTTAAAAAGGAAAAGTTTGAAACATAGGAGTGTAGTTGTAATTATCCGAACTAGAGGTGTTTGTGTGCAAAATGTCAAAAACTAATTAAAAGCCCTAAGTATTCCTCGTTAACCCCTCTGCCCGTTTCAATTTCCTCGAGTTCCTTTCTCTACCCGACGCCGCCGAGCCCTAGCCTGATGCCACTCTCTTCGAGCACGCGGAGCAAGCCATGGGAGCGTCGTCTCAAGCTCTAGCAACGCACACGAAGCCCTCCTCTTGTTCCCGATCGCCAGCCACCATCGCT
Organism: Boesenbergia rotunda; assembly: GCA_024364735.1. NCBI lineage: Eukaryota > Viridiplantae > Streptophyta > Magnoliopsida > Zingiberales > Zingiberaceae > Boesenbergia > Boesenbergia rotunda. The sequence continues at coordinate 126,822 of JAGFNQ010008265.1, read as the reverse complement.
CCCTCTTCACCGCGACCTCTTTCTCCAGGCCGAACATCTTCTCCGGCGATCGGATCCCTTGGTAAGTCTTCCTTTAGGGATTGAGATTACTGTTAGATAAGGGTTGTTGGTTCATAGTTGAAGCCGAATTTGATTTTTCCTGTTAATGCTTGGATTTGGATTTTTGGTTCTCCTTTCAGTTGTCGTGAGATTGTGGTTGGGAGTTGATGTTCTGTTGTGGTTGGAAAGGATGTACCATGGTGTTATTCTTTGTGTTGATTTGAGTATGGATTTTGGGTTGATCATTCTGTGACTGTGAGTTAAAATAGTGGGATGTATTTCATGTACTTTAATTCTGGAAAAAGTATTTGAATTTAGTTTCAAAGAACAAGAGGTGTCTCTGCATGAATGCATCTATTTCGTTGGTAGCAACATCAATACCTTTACCAATCTATTGAAGATGAAAATAGTTTGTTGTTGCAATGTAAAATTGCTCGAACAGTCGTTACGTCTACCTTCATTTTCTGACAAGCTTAGCATCATGGACTTCTGCTTGCATATGGTTAATCTCATTTTCTATACAACATCAATTTCTGCCTGGTTGTACATTTTTCAATTAGTAAAGCTATTTGAGGTTGTGGTTATTGATGAAGCTGCAGTTAAAAGAATGTTCTCTATTACCAAGTAGGTCTTGGGTAAGCATGGTCAGATGTTATGAGGTCGATTTGGATGTTGGATGGTCCTGCGTAGTGTGGGCTTTGTTATTTTGTTTCTCGTTTGTTGCCGGGTATGCCTTGAACTTTGATTAATATCAGATTCGAGGGTTAGAGTTAGTATTCATGGTAATTTGGGTCAATCCTAATTATATTTAGTATTTAGTTTAGTCGATTATTTAATTGAGTAAATCGCTAAATCTCGTTCTTGATACATGACTCTGATTTGATTCAAGCACTTGGACGTGAGGTTTACTTGGATACATTCTTTATTTAAGGTGGGTACTTCTCCTTTGTACTCGTCTAGTTCTTTTATCTTAAAGCATGATTGTTTATGTCTAAATAGGTTGCTTGACCTTGTTCTGTGCCGTTGATTGTTTATTGTCGTCGTTGATACCTTTCTTCGTTGATCTTCGAGTTATTCGAAATTTCATATCCGTACAGTCTTCCGTTGAATTTCTGTTCTGTAAAGTACCGCTTGTACGCGAGTACGTAGAGGTTCATTAAACACAATTAAGTTTATTTGGCATTAGAAATCCTACCTAATAGTGTAGATGCATAATCGTTGGTTTTCGATACTTGGTTGGTTGTATCGCTGCATCGTTGATACTTGTTGGATTTTGTTGCATCATTGATTTTCAGTTATTCGTGCATCTTGTAGCATGCACCATACCTGTACTGTTGCATACTAACGACTATTGGCTTTTATTTGATTAAGTCGTCGTTAGTCATTTAGTTGCTCTGTTTACTCAACCACTTGTTGTCGTGGTAGTTGCTAGAGTGCAAGCAACTGTCCTGTTATGCCACACATGTTGCAGTTGTAGGCAAGCAGTGATACCCTCACCTTTATTTTCGAGGGAAACTAGAGCTGTTGATATCTCCCCCTTTATTCTCGGGGTTTGGAGAAGTTGGCTCCCTAGCATCCTGTCCACTCAACCACATGTATTAGTGGTATTTGTTAGAGAGTGTACAGTTGTCACAACCCTACCCACTCGGTCACACAGATGGGATGTATTGGCGGCTTGACTGGCGTCAGGGGTGACACATGTCATTGCATCATATGCATATATTGCATTTATGCATTTTCTTGTGGTTGTTGCATTTATATGAGCTATGTTTGCTGCATTTGGTTGACATGCATGTATGTTTTGATATTGTGATATCATGAGGTTTTTCGTACATGCTTAGTTGTTATTCGGCTTTATACCATGTTGTTTTACAGATGTTTTATAGGTTTAGGTACTCTTATATTCCTTATAGATTGTACCTGTTGTATCTCTACTTATTACAGCTTGATTATGTCATGCTATTGTCTATTCATATACCCGCTGAGTCCGCCCGGACTCATCACCCCTGCTTCTTATTTTTGTTTCAGATAGCAGGTAGTTGCATTACTTGGTGCCATGAGAGGATTCAGTTACCAGTCCCCCGGAGTTGAGTTTGTTTCTGTATTTGGTTTTACTACCGTAGTACTTATTTCTGCTTTCCGTATTTTTCGCATTTACTTCTTGGACTGTTATATATTTTGTAGTCCAATATTTGTCGTAGTCTAGTGTTGGAGTTTTCTTTGTATTCAGACTTTCGTTTAGCTTTATTTCTGCTAAAAGACTTTAAAGGTTTTGCGATGTTTAAGTTTTAGTTATGGTTATCATTAATATTGATATAAACTGTGTGGTTGTGGATTTAATTACTATATTGATGCCAGCCGTGTGTGGATGAGCTATATGTATTGAGGAGATTATGTATTATTTGTCTCAACTTGTCGGCGGTACAGGGGAGATGCTGTCCGATTTTCGAGTAAGTATGTGCTTTGGGGCTGACATAACTTGATTGGTTGACCATATCAAAATTTACTTAAGGTACTTACACAAATTTCATAGACAAACATGATGATTGATAGCCAACTATTACTAATGTAATTATTTTTTACCTTGAATTACATGGTTAATTTGAATATCTAAATATTTAGAGCAGGAGAAGTGCCAAAACTAATTTATTATTAGACTATTATGGACTAAGTAATTAATGATATATAAATGTTCTTTCTTCATTAAATATCTTATATTTTTCAATAAAGTAAAATATAGTAATTAAAAGAAAGCATTTATTATATTCTATACATTAAATTAAGAAAATTCTATTCCTTGAGTTGACAAATGAACCAACTAAAATAGAGTTTACAATAACAAAAAATATTAAATCGAAAAGTGATAATATATGCACCGCACTGAAAGGGAGATTTATGTTCTTTATAATTTTCAAGACAAAAAAATTCTATTATTATTTCTCTTTTCTATTTCTCCGTTAGCAAATACAATATGAGCCTATAACTTTGATCGATGTTTAAATTTGTTAAATAGTAAGCAATCTTAAATGGACAGATTTATGGAAGAATCTCGTCGACAAATTTCGGTTCAATTTTCAAAAATTTTCCAAAGATTTTACGTTAAATGAATACGAAAAAGGAGGTGTCTGCTGATGCTTTCCCCATTTGACTCCCTCCTAATTGCCACACAACCTTCCTTTGCATCAACCCTTTCCTTCTCTGCTCTCTGCCAACCCATTTGACTCCTTCTGGCTTCGCTCCACTCTTTCGGCTGCAATACCATGTGAGACCAGACTCTTCCCTGCTCCATTCCTGAACTTGTTACAGCTAGGTTCCTTCGAGAAACACACTGTCAAAATTTTGATCTTTTATTTTTTTTTGTATTTTGTCGTTGATGCATTCCTGGCGCACGACGGTGGGAGAAGGGAAAGGGGGCTCGCTGTTGATGGGGAGGGATGACGGACAGAACGACCAGTTCCCTGTAGGAATGCATGTCCTCGCGGTTGACGACGATCCCACTTGCCTCAAAGTGTTGGAGGCCATGCTGCTTCGATGCCGATACAATGGTCTTCTCCGGTCCCTTCCTTCTTCGTGTTCAAAAGTTTCTTCTTTTATATCAAAATATTGAATTTTTTTTCACTGTATCTGTCGCTATGATCTGCTTTTAATTTGCTCGGATGTGCAGTTACAACTACGAATCAGGCTGCTTCGGCGCTGGAGTTGCTGAGGGAGAATAAGAACAGATTTGATCTAGTTATCAGTGATGTGCATATGCCAGACATGGATGGGTTCCGGCTTCTAGAGCTCGTGGGCCTCGAGATGGACCTTCCTGTCATCAGTAAGCCAAGGATGATCTCAATTTCATCAATGTTTTGTACAGTAATATGCTTGTCTAGTACGCATGCTAGTTTCTTCTGCAGAAACCATTTTGGTAATGTTTTTATTTGGCAATTTACCTAACTTTTAAAGCAGGCGTGCATTACACAAATAGATCAGATTTTTTTTTTTTAATTTACTTTAGTGCTAGGCAGACGACCTCATGCAATTGTGAGTTTCTATTGGTTTACTGAATCTTTGAACTCCACAGAGGTTAACTGTGATAAATTGGTTGAATGCAGTGCTCTCCGTGAATGGTGAGACTAAAACTGTAATGAAAGGCATAACTCATGGTGCCTGTGACTACTTGATCAAACCAGTTCGGATTGAGGAGCTCAAGAATATATGGCAGCATGTCGTAAGGAGAAGGAAGTTAGTTCACAAAGAGTATAGCCATTTTGATGATGGGGAAGAATCAGACAAGCACCAAATCGTTAGTAAAGAATCCGCTGAGGGTCTGAACATGAATAGCTCACCCAATTGCAATGAAAAGTTTAGAAGGAAGAGGAAGGACCAGAATGACGAAGGCGATGGCAACTCTGAGGACAATATGCAGGAGGAGGATGATACAACTACTCAAAAAAAGCCAAGGGTTGTTTGGTCTATTGACTTACATAGGAAGTTTGTAACTGCTGTTAATCAGTTGGGAATTGACAGTATGTACCGCCTTTTTTTTGTTCTATTTGACCTTGATATTTTTGCGTACCAATTCGTTGCTATGATTCTTCCGATTTAGAGGCCGTGCCTAAGAGGATACTGGAGCTTATGAATGTTGAGAAGCTTACAAGAGAAAATGTTGCTAGCCATCTACAGGCATGTATTCGAATTTATACCTTTTCATTTTGTTTAGAGTGTCATATTGACTACTTGATCTGTTATCTGTTTAGTTAGATTATATTGCTCAGTACTGTGTTGTGATTGCAGAAGTATAGGCTTTACTTGAAAAGATTGAGTGCTCCAGCAAGTCAACAGGTCAATATGGTTGCTGCTTTTGGAGGTAGGAACTCGTATATAAGTTCATTGGATGGCTTTGGGAGCTTTCACGCTTTGGGTGCTTCAGGCCAGTTACAAACCCTTAGATCACCCCAACCATGCGAAGTGGTTGTTAAAGCAAATACAAGTGGCTTGGGAATTCATGATCTTTCCTCTTCCAGAATAATTCAAGTTGGGAGTAGCAACACAATCATTCCTTCTGCCGATATAAGCAGACTCCCACCAGTAATTCATGCCAGCCATCAACATGGGAGGTTGTTACAGGGTGAACAAATGCAACTAAAAAGAATTCAAGAACCAAATAGTCATTTTCCTGGTTTCTTCTCTGTAAATGCAATTTCTATTCCCGGCAGTTCTTTTCTCGATGTGGCCAGTCATGCTTTTATAACACAATCACTTGAGCAGCAGGCACCTTCCACTGCAATTTCTTCCCGATTGCCTGACGCTGCTAGACCCAAAGCTGATTCACAATCTGCTATTCCGTTAAGCCGGTATCCAACCAGTACTTCGATAGTTTCGTTTACTAATAATGATGATTTGTCCAAGTACTCGGACAACTTTCCCATTTCACAAAGGAGAAACAATCCTCAAAGCATTTTTCCCACTGTACAAGATCCTTTTATAGGCAGAGATGCAAAATGTCAGGCTAGCTCCTCGGGTGGACTGACGATGTTGTTGCCTACAACTACAGATGGAGAGACAGGCAATTCTAAACACAGAGCACCGGAGGAAGGCATATATGAACAAGAAGCCCTGCTCAATTTTCGCTCTCGTACTGCTTTGTCTACTAATTTCGTGTCTAATTCTACCAGCTGTTCAATCTTTCCATCAAGTTGCCAGATTGGTAAGTTAACTGCTGACAGTTTGCAGAAGGAGATCATGAAAGTGCAGCAAGGAACCGAGTTATCTGGTTACTGTCTTGATGCCGTAGTTGGTTCTCTTATCAAACCGGTATGATATTCTCTGTTTGCAGATTGGACTGCAAAGGTCTTAATACACCATCTTTATCATGTCGAATTATTTTATTCACAATTTTCTAATTGAATTCATTCTACTTTGCAGGAAAAAGGTCGTATCAGTCTTTCCGAGAATGATAGTGAATCTGACATGTATCACTTTGACGCTTGCATGTAATATTTTTATATTGATGAATATCAAGCTGCCCTCTTTTCTTACATACTCAAATTGTTTCATTATCCTCTTATGTTATTCTTACACAGTAGTGGGTTGATATTACCATCATGCTATAATCACTTGTCTCATGCTTAGCTTTCTGAAAGTCACCATCAAGGTCGTGGTCATGACACAACTTGCTTAACTGATATTAATCGATACATATTTTGCATGTTAATTAAAAATTAAAAAACACAGTTTTCTATTTTAAATGAAAGGCATGCATGACGAAGCTTATTGTTGCAAAGCCTCATCAAATGCTAAACAATGATGAAGCTACAGAGTAAACTATATTGTATACGTATTAATGCATGCAAATTACTATGTGCATGTATGAGATCACAGGAGCATCAATTAAGAGTTGTGACTGAAAGAGACACATTCTCTTCTATTAAATATTGAAATATTTCTGCAAAGTAGTTCACTTTTAGAGAATTAGAAAATCATCATATTACTTGAAGATCTAACATATAACTCACCTCTGAAAAAATAGAATTCAAAATTTTCAATTGGATAACTTAATGGCTAATAATCCAAAACTTCTAAATTCTAAAATAAAGGATGAAAATACCCATCAACAATCGTCCACCAAAATTTCCATGTAGATTTGATAAACAATTATATATATATATATATATATATATATATTTTAGCTGCTCATATTTGCTAACAAAACAACAATATAACTAAACTAAGTTCACAAGGAATTCTATTCAAGATTGATCCTTAGATGTACTTCCACAGGTAAAAAATTGAGACATTTAGGAATTACTATATAGATTGACCAAGATAGTAATCGACCTTGAAAATATCTTCGCAGATGTGAGTTATATTTATTATGCAAGGTCATTTTTTGTTTTGCAAATTTTTGTTATATATTAAATAAGGAAAAAAATCAAAATTATTCAAATATAAATATGCACTTCAGTTGAGGTCAATAAAGCTTCAACATCATCATCTGAGGTCAATAAAGAAGAAAAAAAATCGAGTGTCACCTCTACACCTCATGAAGGTATAACAATTTTAATTTACAAAAATAAATATCATATCATTTGCTTTGAGTGTAGGGAAAAAGGACATTACAAAAGTAAGTGCTCTGATTTAGTCAAGAAGAAGGTGCAAATAACACCCAAGACCAAGGAGAAGCCAAAGGAGGTCGGCCCCGTGGTACGGAAGGATAAGAAGCATATTGTGTACTTCTCATGCAAACAAAAGGGACATTATCAGAACCAATGTCCAAAGGGGAAGGATTCAACCGAGACAAAAAAGAAGGTGCTCAAATCAAGGGGAGCCTCCAAGAACAAAACCAAGATATCATTAGGTAATGATACTTATTTAAATCATGATAATATGCATACTAGAAATAATTATTATCATTTTAATGTCATTTATCATGAAAATAGGAGACATGAAAAACCTAAGGAGAGTTATATGCCTTCCTGCTAGGACTACTACATCTAAAGATAGGGTATAAGTTAGACCATTCCATGACCATTCCATGATAGACCTACCCAACCCAAGGCCAAGAAGAATAATTACCAAGGCAATTTTAGAAAACCAAGGCTCATGGGGCAAGGAAGGTTTGAGGTATAAGCCTAAAGCCAAGAATGATGGACCATCATATCATAGTGTTCCATTTAGGTATGGAACTAAATCTAGGTCTAGGAGTCAAGTCAAGGCCACAAGGGAAGTCATCCCTAGAGTTGACCGAGACAAGATCAACATGACTAAGGCTTCGGAGAAGCCTAGAAAAGTCATTAGGAAGGTATCAAGGGAAGTTATCCCTAATAAATACCTAGAACACCCAAGGAGCACCAATAGATTTTGGATTCCAAAGAATATGTTCGTCACACCCTAGATAGGTCTAGGGAGTGTCAACTCAAATTGGAAAGGTAGTTAACCCAACCTTGATGAAGTTAACACTTTGGGGCATTTTCAAAGACTTATTACCCTTGGAGATGAAGAAGTCATTTGTTTACTTTTGGGGGAGTAAAATTGTGTCAAACTATATTTTTGGAAGATTGAACTAAATAAAGTTGACACAACTAGGTTAGAATCCAAAGATATGCCAAGTTGAGAGTTTTGACATGATCTTGGAAAATTAGGGGCAAAATTAGGATTATCAATGGCTTAGCGACGAGTTATTGATACTTAGATAGGAAATCTAGGTATTTTCTTTTATACTATTATGTCATGATTTATATGCCCTATCACATGCCATGACATCATAATTCATCATTCATATTTTATTATGAAAATATCATGTGTCATGTCATGCATGCATCGTTTAGTTATAATAAATATTTTTCTTTCGAAAATGTTCATGTAATGTATGTCATAGTCATTATCATGAATGATTCAATTTATATTGAAATTATGGACATTGACATTAATTGACATCCTAGGTAGATGATCAAAGTTTAAATGTCTAGATAGAGATGCATGTACCCTAATTTAGGGAGAACCAGTTTACACATCTCACCAAGACCATAAGTTGACTTGTGTGTGTTTTGAGACATATTAAAAATAAATGAGATGTTAGGTTGATGAATAAAACTCAAGGTATTAATTAATGTGCATCTTATTGAGTTTTAGATTCATCAAAATATAAATTTAAATGAACTTCAATTATTGGGAAAGCTAATGTACAAGTCATGTGTATTTAGCCCAAAGAACATGATTGGAAACTATTTTTGAAAACCATTTCAAAAACTATCTTGAAAAACTTTGGTGAAGACTATCCTTTGATAGAACTCATCATTGATGAATTGGATACAAAATTGAGTGAAATATTGAAGTATTTCAATGGTTTCCAATTTTGTGTCAATCTTTGAAAATGGAAGTTATTTTCTTAGAAAACTATTTTTTCATGATAGTATATGTCATAAATAATATCTACACAAAATTTTAGGATTTTTCAAATTTTTGTAAAATTATTTAGAAGTTTCTGAAATTCAATTTAAAATTATTTTCAGAAATCAAAAAGTCTCAATCGATCAGGTAATCAATTAGGACAGTAACCAATTGATTAGTCAATCGATTGGTGAACCTTTTCTACAAGCACAGAAGGGCACATAATCAATTTGTTGATCGATTAAGGGTAGTTGCAATCAATCTAGTGATCGATTAAGACATAGCTTAATCGATTGGGATCCAACATCAATCAATTGCTATGACTGAAACTATCTGATTTCAGTCCTTTAACCCAATTATTAAGTAACCTAACAATCCCTAGCCCCTTGAAATACTTTTATAAGTATATTTGGGTAAATTTCATTATGGAATCAAAAAGGGAGATGGTTTGGTGAAAATTATAGGGTTAAGGAGAGGTTTTGATTCAAGTTTTGAATCTCAAAATCTTATAACCTCAAGTTGAGGTTTTCTAAAATTTTAGGAACTCAAAAATCATTGTTGGTACAATGATAGAGGTTTAGAGCATGTTTTGAGGGGGAGGTCTTCCTTAAAAGTATGTGTTTGAGTTTTTCTTTTTGGGATAAGTGAAAGCATGAAGATTAGGAATCTTCATCACGATGAATGCTCAAGGTTGAGCATGGGTTCAAATGAAAGGTATGAGACTTTTATTAGGCATGCCTTTGACCATATAGACTCTCAGGGAGAGTTTTTGATATATGTCAAAGGGGGAGAGATTGAAAGGAAAATAGGGATTAGTCTTTCTCAAACATATTGTCAAATATCAAAAAGGGAAAGATTATTGGTGCAATTTTTGTTAGGTCAGGGTTGACCTAGTTTGACTAGGCTCGGGTGAGTTGATGTTAGGTATGCTTGGTGAGCTTAAGTTTCGATGTTTGATAATGATGTTTGAATATCGTATGATGTTTGAATATCGAATGATGTTTGAATATTGTGTGAGTCAAGTGGGTCTGGTTGACTGGAGACTTGACTGGGAATGACTGGAGACTTGACTGGGAAAGACCTAGTGAGACTAAGCACACCTAGTGGGACTAGGTGAAATCCAGGTGGATTGTGGAGATCACACGCTGATATGGGAAAAGACCTAGTGGGACTAGGCACACCTAGTGGGACTAGGTGAAGTCTAGGTAGATCGGGGAGATCGCATGCTGACACGGGAAAAGTCCTAGTGGAACTAGGCACACCTAGTGGGACTAGGTGAAATCTAGGTGAATCAGGGAGATCGCATGCTGGCATGGGAAAAGTCCTAGTGGTAGGCACACCTAGTGGGACTAGGTGAAGTTCAGGTGGATCGGGGAGATTGCATGCTGGCACAGGAAAAGTCTTAGTAAGACTAAGTAAAGTCCAGGTGAATCGGGGAGATCGCACGTTGACAAGGTAGAAGTCTACCGAGAGAGTAGACCTTACTCGAGGGTTAGGCAAACCTGGTTGGAAACTAAGCAAGGGAAAATCCTAGTTGGTCAAAGATTCGATCGGACACTTGGTGAGAAAGTCTTAACAGGTCACGGTTGACCAGGATTATGCAAGGAAACCCTAGACTTGTGCACACAAGTTAGGGTTAGGGTCAATCGATTGAGTAATCGATTGGTGTTGGTTTATCACGAACAGAAGTCTTCTTAATTGATTGGATGATCAATTAAGGAAGGAGTGAATCGATTGGGTAATCGATTGGAAAAATGTGTTGCGAAAACAGAAGCAGGCTGAATCGATTGGGCAATCGATTCAACTTCGTCTTAATCGATTAGCCAATCGATTAAAGAGGAAGGTAATCGATTAGTAAATCAATTACAGCAATATTGTGTGAAAACACAGAAATGTGCTGAATCGATTCAGCAATCGATTAAGATCTTCTTAATTGATTGGCTAATCGATCAAGCTTCAAAAAATAGTCATTAAACGGCTAAATCAGACATGGTAATCGATTGGGTAATCGATTAGGAAACCCTAAGTCACGGGTATATAGGGTCTTCACGCAGATTGAAGCGGCATCGCTCCGGCATTCCTTCGACGCTCTTCACCTTCTTCATCGTCATTTCAAGTGAGGCTTTGGAGCTTAGTGTTGTTGCATTTCCAAGGATCAAGAGGCGATTCCAAGTTTAAAAAAAGCAAGAAAAGCAAAGAGAGCTAACTTGTATAAATCTTGTAAGATTTCTATTGTATTTGCTTGTTCTTGAGTGTTTCTTCTTGTAAGCTTGTAAGAGGTTTTTCCACCTCAAGAAGGAGATCTTTCATAGTGTATGAGAGAGTGAGGAAGAGCAGATCCTTGGATTAGTCACCTCAAGGAGGTGGATACCAAGTACATCGAGGTGTTAGCATTGCTCAAATCTTCCGCTGCAATAAATTTTCATCAAGCAAAGATCGGAGCTAATCACCTCCCCCCTCCCTTTTAGCTCTCCTACCGGTCCTAACAGTAAAGGGGCTAAAGGTTAGGTGATAACTGATAAGTTGCAGGGAAATAACTTGTCTGCCTAATTCCTTTGCAAGTTTGGAAACTTTCTTGATTAAGAAACAAATTAAATCCGGTTCATTAAAAATCCTACTCCTTTGCTCGGTCCAGCATGGTGATGAATTCAAGAAGAACAACTAATCTGCCTCCGCTTTTGTTCTTGAATGGGTAAGTTTGTGGTTGGGGATAGGGCTTTTGTTCTTGAATGGGTAAGTTTGTGGTTGGGGATAAGTGAGTTAGATCTTGGGGTAGATCTAAATTAAACCTATGTTGAACCAAGTTTTTTATAGTTACGTTTGATTGAAGATTAATCATTATGTTACGGATAAACTAACAGATGTTACGATTATGACGATCCTAATTATGTATGACATTCAATTTAAATTAGTTGTTATGTGTTTATATGTAGTTTGTTATTTTAGTAAATTTGTTTATAACTTAATCCTTAATATATGATCCAAATTTGATACGAGACTCTGGAGGTGGGGTCTTTTCTGAACGGTCTACAATAAAGGCGGGTATTTCTCCTTTTGAATTTTGTAGATTATTTATCTTAAATGCATGACTGTTTATGTTTGAGTAGGACTGCTTTACCTTGTCGTTTGTTATTTTTAATATCGTCTATTGATACTTTCTTTACTTGATCTTCGAGCTAATCGTATTTTATGTTCGTATAATCTCATTGTTAATTTTCTATTTTGTAAAGTACCGCTTATACGCGAGTACTTAAAAATGATTATTAAACACAACTAGGGTTGGTTTACATTAAAATACCCTATCTAGTAGTTTAGTTGCATGTTTGATGATTTTTGGTACTTATTGGTTGTATCGTTGCATTGTTATTATTTGATTGATTGTGCATTTAGTATTATACACCATATCTGCACAGTTGCATGCTGACGAGTATTGGCTTTCATATGATTAGGTCATCGTCAATCATTTAGTTGCTTTGCCCACTCAACCACTCATTGTGGTAGTTGCTAGAGTGCGAGCAACTGTCCTGTTATGCCTCACTTGACCACTCATGTGAAGTAGATGTTGAAGTTGTAGGCAAGCAGTTGACACCCTCACCGTTATTTTCGAGGGATAGTAGAATTGTTGATGGCTTCTCCTTTTTCTCGGGGTCATAGGAGTAGTTGGCTCCCCAACATTCTGTCCACTCAACCACATATATTAGTGGTATTCGTTGGAGTGTGTACAGTTATCATAGCCCCTACCCACTCAGCCACATAGATATGATGTGATAACGGCTTGACTGACGTAAGGGGTGACACATATCATTGCATCATATGTATTTATTGTATTTTGCACTTTCTTGTGTTTGTTGCATTTATAAGAACTATGATTGCTACATTTGGTTGACATGCATATATGTTTTGATATTCTGTTATCACTTTATTTCATACATGCTTAGTCATTATTTTGTTTCCTAGAGACTGTACACTATTGTTTCTTTTGCTTGTTATACCTTTTGTTATGTCATGCGTTCATCTACTCTTATACCCGCAGAAGTAAGTTGGTTTAATTTTGATAAAATTATATCTAAGTAATGCGTGTTGGTTTTGTTAACATGTATGTCTCGTCGTATTGAGTTGTCACCACCTCGTGTACATGGTTGTGGACGACGATCACGGGGGAGGCCAGTGGCGTCAGAGAGAGACTCGAGTCAGGAGGTTGAGAGGCCCACCAAGGGGAAGCCGACTGGTCGGGGACGAGCTCACCAGGTCCTTTTGGATGAGCTGAGACCTCCACCACTAAGAGTACCTCTTTTGTATCCGACACCAATTCCAATAGTACCACCAGTGGCATGTCCATCAGTGCCACCAGTGGTAGTCCCTATAGTGTCATCAGTGGTACCCCCTGCCCAAGTTGGTTGGATTCTGGACAGAGCTCGGATTCCTTTATTGACAGCGTCTATGAATGGTCGTTTCATACTATTCCTCGGAGAACCAGATCCGTATGCTGCTCGTGTTTGGCTGGAGACATTGGAGGACACCTTCGGTTATATGACTCTTACAGACATAGAGAAGGTGGAGTTGGCTACTTATCACCTTTGAGATCAGGCCATCACTTGGTGGAACGTGCAGAAGACTATTATTGATGGACAACCAATTACTTGGGTTTCTTTTCGCAAAGCTTTTGAGGGGAAGTATTATTCTGCTGCGTTTCGTACTGCCCGACGGTAGGAGTTTCTTGGTCTTCAGCAAGGAGATCGCACGGTTTTGGAGTATGAGGTAGAATTCAATCGCTTGGCAGAGTTTTGCCATCAGTTAGTGGCTACCGAAGATGAGCGGACGACACAGTTCACGCAGAGCCTCGCTGGATATATTCAGTTACGGATGTTTGGATGGACTCCGACTTCTTATCGAGAGGCTTTGGACCGGGCTCTACATATAGAGATGACCCAGTATCGGTTGTTTGGTGATAAGAAGAAAGGAAAGTAGCCAATTGAAGATTCAGTTGTAACTCATAAACAGCAGACCATCGGACAGAAGCGTAATAGCAGGAGTCAGAGTACACATGAGATTTCTAAGCCACAACCTCGACCCCAGAAGATCAGATTATCCTCTAGAGGACCCCATCTACTATTATTGTAAGCTTTTGGGTTATGAGAGTCGAGGTTGTCCCTTGAAGGCTCAACATAAATCTATCGTGGTTACTCCCCAGGGAGGTCAGTCAGGACAGCAGAGGTCACAGAGAGGCGACCATCAGACTCAAACGTTGTCCCGACAACAACAGACAGGACGTCAGCAGGCAGTTGCTCCACCAATTCAGATTTACTGTATGCTTGGGCATGAGTACGCCTCCACACCAGCGGCGTCTCAGTATTCTGTGACGGGGTCAAACTATCAGCAGCCATACCCAACACACCAGCCTTCAGTTTATCAACATCAGCAGTTGGCTAGAGCTTCAGCGTATCAGCCTCAGCAATCAGTTAGACCTTCTGTATATCAACCCCAGCAGACTGCCGGACCTTCAGCATCTCAGCCTCAACAGATTTTGGCGTTGCCACCTCTAGTTCCAGAGACAGGATGAGATTATACAGTCACCAGAGAGGAGGCACAGCAGGTCGATGGATTAGTCTTCCATGGTATAATTTTAGTTTATGCATTTTCTACTGAATTACTTGTTAATACTGGTAGTTCTAGTTCTTTTATATCACGGTTGTTTATGGGAAAGATTAGTAGGTTGCCTACCCTTAGATCGCAATGTCTGTCAGTGTCTCTGCCATCTGGTGAGGTATTGGATGTCACGCAGGAAGTCAAGGGATGTCCGTTAGATTTCAGCACTTATACTCTCACCGTGGATTTATCAATTCTCGAGATGGTAGAGTTTGATATTATTTTGGGCATGGACTCGTTGGTGTCGTATCATGCCACAGTCGATTGCCAAGCGAGGGTGGTCACATTTCGACCTCTGAACCAACCCTCATTGGAATTCATTGGCACCAAAGATGATGGGATTTCGATTATCTTTGCACTTCATGCCCAAAAGCATATATCGTACGGATGTCATGGTTTTCTATTGTCACAAATCAGTACGGATGACAGCAATAGCCCTCAGCTCTCGGATGTTCCAGTGGTCCGAGATTTTCGGACGTATTTCCATATGAGCTTCTTGGTTTGCCTCCCAGAAGACAAGTCAAGTTCATGTTTGAGTTGATTCCGAGGATAGCACCGACATCAAAGACTCTGTATCGTATAGCGCCTAAGGAGTTGGATGAGTTAAAGTTTCAGCTTCAAGAGTTGCTTGACAAGGATTTATTCATCCTAGCGTCTCCATGGGGTTCGCCAGTTTTGTTCGTAAAGAAGAAGGATAGTTCTTTGAGGTTATCCATCGATTACAGACAATTAAATGCAATGAACATCAAGAATAAATATCCCCTGACTCATATTGAAGACTTGTTTGATCAGCTGAAAGATACATTAGTATATTCCAAGATAGTTCTGAGGTCAGGATATCACTATTTAAGGGTTAGAGATTCAATTATCCAAAAGACAGTTTTTCGCACCCGGTACGGAAATTACGAGTTTTTGGTAATGTTATTTAGGCTTACCAATGCTCCAGCAGTGTTTATGGATCTGATAAACTGGATGTTTTTGGAGTACCGAGATCAGTTCGTCATAGTCTTCATTGACGACATCTTGGTTTACTCTCGTTCTGAGGAGGAATATACGCGTCATCTTCGCATCGTCCTAGAGATGCTCCGACGGGAGCAATTGTATACGAAGTTTTGCAAATGTGATTTCTGGTTGTCATCTGTGGGTTCTTTCGGACACCTTGTTTCCAGTAGAGGTAGCTCCGTAGATCCCCAGAAGATTGAGGTTATCTCTAGTTGGGAGCAGCCGAAGTCAGTTCAGGAGGTGCGTAATTTTCTCAGGTTGGTTAGTTATTATTGACGGTTCGTGGAGGGATTTTCCAATATTGCCACACTGTTGACAAGTCTGACTAGAAAGGATGTGAAATTTGTTGGGCAGAACCGTGCAAGACTATTTTTCAAGAGTTGAAGCAGCGATTGGTGTCTGGGCCTATTTTGGTGCTACCTTCGAGAGAGGATGGTTTTGTCTTATATACTGATGCATCACATTAGGGTTTGGGCGCAATTTTGATACAGAATGAACCGGTAGTCTCTTATGCCTCTCGTCAGTTGAAGGAGCATGAGAAGAACTATCCAATTCACAACTTAGAGCTTGCAGCCATTATTTTTGCCCTGAGGATATGGAGACACCAACTGTATGGCATCACGTTTGAAATTTTCACGGATCATAAGAGCCTCAAGTATCTATTCACTCAAAAAGAGTTGAACCTTCGTTAGAAGAGATGGATGGAGTTCCTGAAGGATAATGACTGCACAATTAGCTATCATTCAGGGAAAGCTAATGTGGTTGCAAATGCACTAAGCAGAAAATCTCGAAATATTCTGGCTTGTTACTGGATTATGATCACGTACTTAGTTCAGAGCTTCTCAAAGTTGAGACTGGAGGAGCAGGGTCAGTCAGAGAAAGGAGTATTGGTGACTATGGTTGCTCAGTCTTCGATCAGGATGAGGATCAGAGAAGCTCAGATGAGTGATCAACATCTATAGTTTCTAAGCAGTCGGATAACCTCAGAGCAGCAAATGGTGAATTTTGTGATGAATTTTGTTTTCGTTGCAAAACTGCAACGAATTTGATGACGAAAATATAATGCATTGCAAAATTGACGACAAATTTACATATTTTCATCGTAGAGTTTGGCAACAACTTATTTGCAACAAAAATTTGTTCGTCGTAGAGTTTGTCATAAATTTCTTTTGCGACAATTTTTTTTAAAAACGTTCATTGCATAATTCGTCGCAAATGATTGATTTTTTTATAGTGTTTTACTACCTCAACTAATTTCCCACCATTTTATTATTAATTATTGTTCCATCTAATTATTCTTGAGGTTTACTACCTCAATTAATTTCCCACTATTTTATTATTAATTATTGTTCCATCTAATTATTGTTGAGGTGGTAAAAGGTGATTCGCTTGTCCTGAGCGCCCCCATTAACCCATTTTAGTGCTAACATTGAGAAGATAAATCACAGGGTTATTAGCCCGGATATTATGATTAGCATATAGAAGACGAGCATACTAACTTGTAAGATTTTAACTCTCAAATTTTAAGATGACAATACTCACTGCACTATCAATCTATCATCCCATGAGAACTCTATCTAATTATTCTTGAATATTAATATAGTGGTCCCAGGATCACCCCTCGGTAGATTTGTAGAAATGAAATATTAATATAGTTAATTTTATGCTGACAGGTAATCCCACACCAATATTGTCATAATTGTCACATTAGCCAATGATCGATGTTTTTCCTTGCAACCTCACACTTTAATTAATCTCTAAAACAGGTAAATAAACTGCTGAGAAATAACATTTGTAGGAGAAACATGCTTATGCATGTTCTTTTTGATGTTAAGAAATTGAATTCCAGTAACAAGGACTCTAAAATTACAATTGAAACATCAATATCAAGCAAAAGAGATGATCTTATTGAGTAAAAAAAGCAAATATTCATCCAACAAAGAACATTACATTAACAATTGGCATGCAAAAACAGTGTCCTGCATTTCGTTAATTTAGATAAGATTGAATAAAAATATATCTCTTATCTAAATTAAATAAAAGAACTTCTCGACCGTAGAAATCACGAAAGCTTTTAAGAAATAAATAGATAAAATGGTAATACTTGATTCAATTCCTATATAGTCGATTCCATGGTGTAAATGTTTTTTCAGCATCAACTATTAATCACTATCTACGGCTGGTTGTTAATGTCATCGACAGACATATAAAACCGTGGATCTATAATATAATTCACAAACACTAAATCTTCGTAGTTGTTCCCCCTTAGAAACTGAAAAATATGAAAGCTCATATTCAACGTCGTTATCCTTGGAGTGTAGCATGCAAAAGCTTGTATATAATAAACCTTATATAATTTGCTGTAGATAAGAGATAGGAAGCAAAATAAATAATAAATAAATAAATCAAACAAACAGATACAAGCTCGTAAACAGATCAGAAATAAATTCTATAGCAAAGTTGAATAAATCATGCGATGTAAATCAAGAGGTATATAAGAAACCGCATGCATAGCTGAACACTAAGCTTTAATAGATCAGATCGAAACTCGTTAAAATAGATGGAGCTGTGGTAAACTAACCGTGGAAGAAACGGGCAGATCTTTGAAATTTCTGGAGACAAATTAAAAATGAGCCCTCTTTCACAAAGAACTCAAGATCCATATGCTTATTGTTAAAACCCCACCCATATACAACTGCAACAGAGAAGCAAACTTGGGCGATCTGTATGAACAGGTGCTTTTGTTAAATCATAAACAGGTGCATCTCAGAAATCACGAATCCATACACGCCTTACCGTTGCTTCAATATTTCCATCTCGATTGTCCCCATGGAATCCGGAGTGGTTAGTGCATGGGGGTGTTGTCTAAGAGGTCCTGGTTCGAGTCGCGCGAGGCATACTGGATTAAAACTCTGGACGTTTGGTGTATCAATTCTCAGTCGAACTGTGCACTAATTATTCGGGATCGTGATTTACCTTTCTCGTGATGCCTTGGGACGGGTGCGGCGGGGGCGTTGGGGACGAGCGATTTCACCTTTTGTCTAATATTTCCATCTCGATTCAGTAGATCTACACCAACTTACCCATGAGTCTGCCCTCCGAATCCACTTGCCTTTCCCATCACTTAAAACTCCTACTACGAGGAAGAGAAAGAGAGACGGCTGACAGGAAGAGAAGTGAGCACGCAACAGAGAAGGCATCGACTGATGCAATTTCCGCCGTGTGCTCACTCTCTTCTGTCACCCCACTCACCGTTCATGCATTCAAATGCAAGAATCAGAAGCGTTCACCCTTTCTTCTTCTTCTTCTTCTTCTTCTTTAACTTGATTTGTTCTTCTCATCTGCTGGCCTAGTTTATATAGACCAGTTTGCATCTAGGGTTTCAATGCGGATTACACGTGTCACCTCGCCAGCATAGATCCGCTAGCTGCCCTCTACTTTCTCCTTGATTGCCTATTAATTGATTAATGGTATTTAGGTAGTCTCGCCAACGTAAGCCAAGATAATAACGCGACACAAACAGGGGAACAAATAGAGGAAACACCAGAAAAGAATCTACTGGATCTGTACTTGTGTCGTCCTGTAATTGGTAGTCTGCCGTTTGTTTATGTACGCGCGACGCAGCAGTACATTTGTCGGCATGATCGGCCGTTGGTTGCCCCGCCTCGGCAAAAACTAACAGGACGATGTCACGATGTCCCCAACTATCCTCCTCGGATTCATACCGAGGTACCGGAGATTCAGTACGGCGTTCTGTGAACGACACGTCGGCTGAGATGGATTTGGGGAGCGCGATCTCGATAACATACGTGTCTCATTGGGAACCGGCGCATGTATTTATCGGATGACGCTCCGTAGCGTCAATCGTGGCCGTTTGATTTGACCGAGATGGGATCATGCCGTCCTATTAATGGGACCACGACTCCACGGGGGCGCGGGAATCATGGTAAGGTTCGTCTTTTTAAGTGTAGGCGACTTGGTTTTATTAGAAGGACAAGCTGTATGCAATTGCCATTTATGGCAAATCCAATCTATATTGTAAATGGAATCTAATTCTACGGCGCATGACAAACGGAATAAGAATAACAATAAGAATGGGAGACAGATGAAGTAATATAATATTTATTTAGTGTAAAATGTGAGTGATTTATTTTATATTTAGTTTTAATTTGTTTCGTTGGGTCGGACTTGATATGTTCGATCCGTCAAAATTGACGAAATTTTCGACAGCTCAGTTTGGGATTACACTACGCACTGATCAATATTATTCTAGGAGGGAACGACATGGATAATGAATAGCTCACAAGGATAGTGACAGGAAGAAGACGATTACACCATACGAGATCAATACGAGCGTTAATAGGAACACATCGGAACATTTCCCGGTGGAGCATATTCCAACGCTCAAGTCAGGAATACAAATTCTCTTAGGAAGACAACGAGGAAATCAGGAATCCTTTCCCTGGGTGCAAAAGTACCTTTTATACCTGAAGCTGCGGTCACATATGTCCTCACGTTCTCCTCCACGTCCCTTAATTATCGATTACTGAATATCTCTTGATAACGATTGTTGCGATCAATAAGGCCTTAATTACGGCGTATTGCGGGCAATAATTATCCGATGACTTTCCTGTTCCGAAAAGAGGAACGACTACTTGAAGTCCGACTATCTGATATACTGATCTTTGGGCTCCACTCTCCCAATTCGGTCTCGGAGTCTCATTTCCTGAGCTGACCTCTGGGCCTTCATTTGTTTTACCGAGGTGGTCTCGGGAGCCTGAGATCCAACATGACCTCGGGCGTCTGTCCTCCCGAGGTAGTCTCGAGAGCCCGACCACTCGGGCTGACCTCGGGGGCTGTTGACCTGGTCTTGGGAGCTGAAAGTCCGACCTAACCTTGGGTGTCTGTTCTCCCAAAGTAGTCTCAGGAGCCTGACCACCTGGTTTGACTGCGGGGCTTTGATCTACTCTCCCGAGGCGGTCATGGTACAACCCCGGTGCTTAATTTCAGTGGACCCTATTACATAGCTTTCCTGTGTCATGTGTCGATCCTGGGATGTTCAACCCCATCAAATATGTTTTATTCTTCTAGTTTATTAGGTTTGTCGTGTTTTGTTGATTGGACGACACATTTAATTAATTCATTTTAGTCTTCAACTTTTTCACCGGATATAATTATTTGTCTTGCTTTGTGCAGCTTCCCATTCAGTTTGCTGATTTATTTGATCCACTGTACCTAAATTACAGTGTTGCTATTAACTTCTTCTATCAGTCTTACTAATTTACAATTTAATAATTAAGAGGAGAACTCAAATTCTCATTGGGAATGTCTTTGTTTTTCTGCCATCATATGAACAATATTAAATAAAATGTAGACTCGTTGGGGCATCTGTCTCTATGATATTTGAGGACCTTCACACCTTCTTCGTGAGCCAAAGTCAATGGACTGATGGAGAGCTGGTGAAGGAGGTTGATCGATAGGGACCGGTTAACTATAATTCGGGATTGGATAATATTTGTATATGTATATATTCACTCACCCATGATAAGTTGATAACCTGATAATGTCATCACCACCACCAAACCTAATGCTCATTATATTCTACAATAAAAATATATAAAGATTAAGTAAAGAATAAATAATACTCTATTTGAAAAATATTTTAAAAAATTCTTAGTGAGAAGAGGGGTTGACGAATCAATGACATGATAATATATTAATGTTGGTGTGGGACAGTAACAATGACATGTAAGGATTAAAATATATAATAATAATTAAATTATATATATATATATATATATATACACACAATGAGGCTCTCCTGCGGACCATTTTTGTGGACTTCGTGCGGACCTGCCCTTGTGGCAGGTCCGCGCAATCAGGAGGCTAAGGTGCTCGTAAACATTTTCACGGGATCGATCGAAGCCCTAACTCCCTCCTTCGCCGTCTTCGCCCGAGTCCGCTCTTCATGCCGAACGATCGAAGCCGCACCATCCTCCCTCGCCGTCTTCGCGCCGAACGACCGAAGCCCTAACTCCCTTCCTCTCTGCCTCTGCCTCGCCCTCCTCCCCGTCGCACGAAGTTCCTTCCCATCTTCCTTCTCAGCCGAAGCCCTAACTCTCAGCCGAAGCCCTAACTCCCTCCCTCCCTGCCTCCTCCTCCCCGTGGCACCCTCGCTCCCTCCTCCTCGTGGCGCAAAGTTCCTTCTCAACTTCCTTCCCAGTCGAAGCCCTAACTCTCAGCCGAAGCTAGGGTTTTCAATGCCAAAGACGCTGCTTCGCCTTCCCCGTGGCGCCCTCGCTCCCTTGCCGCAACGAAGCTGCAAAAACCGTAAGTTCCTATGTTAAGACGCTGCTAGGGCTTCATCACTATCTGTGTTAAGACAGAAACTAGGGTTTCTTGTTTGGCATAGAGTTGATTATTAATGTATTCATAACTCTGATTGATTTTTGAAGCAACTCTGTCAATTTCGGTGTTCTTCAGGTTCGGTGGTCTTCACATTTGGCGTTCTTCAGGTGGTCTTCACTTTCGGTGTTCTTCAGGCTTTCTGATTGATTTTTGAAGTCTATCTTTCTGATCAATTTACAGGAGAAATTCTTTCGGTGGTCTTCAGGTTCTTCCAAATTTTTTTCCTTTCTGATCAATTTTTTGTTATACATCTGCTGAAAAATCTATAAAAAAGCAACATGTGTATAGTTAAGTTTTTTTTATACCATGGGGAAACCTGTTTTAGGAAATAAATTTACAAAGTTTGAACCCCACATACTCGGTTTAAGGCTTTTTTTGATCAAACCTTTTTTTGTTCTTTGATCTATGAAAAACTAGGTTGATAAATTTCTTTGATGGAATTTGATTGAAATTAAATCATGCTGCTTATTTACATATTTCCAGCAACGCTGATTGATTTGTGAAAAACTAGGTAGATAAATTTCTTTGATGGAATTTGATATAATGTGCACCTCTTATTGTCTAACTATATTATACCTGCAATTTCTATTTAGGGCGTCTAGAAATGGAAGGGCAAAGAGTTGATGATCAGGACTATATTCCTCAAGTTGCAGATCATCGAAAACCAAAAATTGGAATGGAATTTACATCACTAGATGAGGCATATTCATTCTATAATCAATATGGACGAGAAGCTGGATTTAGTTCAAGGATCCATACGAGCAAGAAAAATAAGATAACAAATGAAGTGACTTGGAAACAATTTGTATGCTTTAAAGAAGGGCATGGAAAAACTGATCAAGTGATAAGGGAAAGAGCACGTGGTGCAGTTAGAACGGGTTGTAAGTCCAATATTGCATTTGTCAAGAAACAGACTGGACCTAATTGGGTTGTCAGTAACTTTATAGAAACTCATAATCATCCGCTTTCGACTCCATCAAAGGTGCATTTGCTACGCTCGCATCGTAATATTTCAACAGCAAAGAAAACATTGACAAAACAATTTTCAGAGGCAAATGTACCTACTTGTCAACAAATACGCTTATTGGAGATAGAGCATGGGGGCCTGAGGGGGTTGGTTGCACAGAAAAAGATATTAGAAATTTAGAAAGAAATCTAAGAGAAGAACAAAAGGGTATTGATACTGAAACATTGATTGAGTTTTTTATATCCGAGCAAAGAAGAATTCATCTTTTTTCTTTGATTATGAGACTGATTCAGATAACAGATTTACTAGGTGTTTTTGGGCTGATCATATATCAAGGAGAGCATACAGTGTATTTGATGATATAGTTGTATTTGATACGACATATAACACTAACAAATATGGTTTGATCTTCGCACCATTTGTAGGAGTTAATCATCATCATCAGACAATTCTTTTTGGTTGTGGGTTTCTAAGTGACGAGAAAACTGATTCTTTTGTTTGGTTACTAAACAAGTTTATAGAAGCCATGCCTACAGGTCCACCAAACGTTATCATCACTGATCAGGATCCTGCTATAACAAAAGCCATTGCACAAGTTTTTCCTCATACAGTGCATAGATATTGTTTGTGGCACATACTGAATAAATTTCCAGAAAAATTACCCCCTTTGACTTTTCGAAATCACTATCAAAGCATAAAGAATGTCATTGTAAATTCTACCACACCTAATGATTTTGAGAAGTCATGGGAAGAGACTATCAAATGTGCTAATTTGGAGAATAATGATTGGTTGTCCTTGATGTATGAATTGCGACACAGATGGGCGCCAGTCTATTTTAGTTCTATATTTTGTGCTGGAATGTCAAGTAGTCAAAGATCTGAAGGTTCACATGCTTTTTTCAAGAGATATGTCTCAAATAAGAATTCCTTGATGGATTTTATCACCCGTTTTAATAGAGCACTGAGACATCAAAGACATAATGAATTAGTTGCAGATCATATTGATATGAATGAGCAACCCAAGACTATGACTACATGGCCAATGGAAACCCAAATGGTTCAGTTGTACACTAAAAAGAAATGGATGGAGTTTCAAAGTGAAATGACCGAGAGTCATAGTTATTATGTGCAACAGGCATTTGCAGGAGTTAACTCAGTGGTTTATAATGTGATGAAATTTCAAAAATCTTCTTCCTCCAAACCAAGGGTACTCACACATGACAAACAAAGGGATTATATTTCATGTAGCTGCACAAAATTTGAGTTTGAGGGCATTCCATGTAGGCATATGTTAACTTTTTTTCGCATAAACCAGATTTTTCATTTGCCTGATACATATATATTGAAACGATGGACACGAGATGCAAAAGTTGGAGCAATATATGATTTGGGAGAGCAAAATTTAACCCATGATCTAGCTCCAGAAAGGTTTTTGATGTCGAGACATTCAAGGTTATCCTATAAAGCTTCAGTGTTAATTGATGATGCATCTTTGACTAATGAGGGGACAACCTTCTTGGATGAACAATTTGATTGTATTCATAAAAAAATTCAAGAGATGAACATTAGTAGAACATGCAGTGATAGAAGTCAAAGAAATAAATCCATGAATCAGAGTCTTGGTATTATCGATCCTTCTTCAGTAAGAACCAAGGGATGTGGGAAGAGATTGAAATCATCGAAAGAGAAAGCAACATCAAATTCTAGGTTATGTCGTGGATGCGGACATCGAGGAGTATCACATGACAAGCGCAACTGTCCAAATTTACAGCAAGGGTATGTGTCCATTAATTATGTATGTTAATTTTTATTATAATTTTTGTACATATGACAATGTTTCAATTTTCAGATCAACTGAAGATAATAATCATAACAGTGTTGATGACACATATCAGCCAGATTTGACATCTATTGCTGGTATTGTTAGTTTTAATTTGTTAAATTATAATAGTTCATTGAGAAATAAAGGTAATAATTGTCTTTATTGTTGTAGGTTCTAACATGCGCTAGGATGCTTGTAATTATTTATGGTCGGTATGCATGTATTTCCTTATTGGTTTAGTGCATTTGTTGTATTGATTAGGTGTTTGCATATGGTATAGTTCTTGTTATTTGGTATGCTTCTTGTTATTGATCAGGTGTTAGCATATGGTATTCTTCTTGTATTTGGACGAATCTTTATTGAAAGAGGTGCTATCCAACTTGACTTCTAAGGTATGTTTTTCCTAGAGTTTAAGCTAAACATCTCTATCCTTATCAATTTTATTTAATGTTATCTGTGTTTTATTTTCAGTAAAATCAAAATCCGAAGTGACTTGTGATGCGAGTTTGGCTGATTGGTGGATGAGAAAATGGATGAGTTTGGCTGATTGGTGGATGAGAAAATGGAGTGACTCGTTGTATTGATATAATGTGTTTACATGAGAAAATGGTGGCGGATTGGTGCCTGATTGGTGTTTTATTTTCTGTTATCATGCTGAAAATGGATGAAAATTTAACTTTGATTTCATCAAGTTTGTTATAATGCTGTTTACATTCTGTTGTCATGCTGAAAATGGAAGAATTGTGTGGATTTATCATGCTGAAAATGCTACTTACATCAGTGATGAAAATTCTGTTATCATGCTGAAAATGTGTGAAGTTATCATGCTGAAAATGTGTGAAGTTATCGTGTTGAAAATTCTGTTATCATGCTGAAAATGTGTGGAGTTATCATTCTGAAAATGTTGCTTACATCAGTCCTCAATCAGTTTCGTTTCAATTGTTCTTTCTATATTTAATAAAGAATTTGATCTTTAAGGAGTAATGCTTCAGTTTGTGCTACATCATGGTACAATTCGAGCAGCTTAAGTTTCGCTCGCGTGGTTCGATTCACCTCCAAGTTCAAAGTGATGCAGGCCTTTCTCGAAGACTCTAATTGGTAGACTGCTGCTTTTGCTAACAAACCACTCGACGCTTGGATCGAACATGTTTGACTTGTATTCCTTGATGCATTCATGATTCAACTGAGTTCTACTTCTACGAAATTTAGTTTGTGCTACATCATGGATCGAACATGTTTGACTTGTATTCCTTGTGCATTCACCAAAGATTAGTTGGAAAAGTTCACATTGCAGGCATGCTTTGCAGGTAGAGAAACTTGATGAAATATTATTTCCAGCAATATTAACTTAATAGTGACATCATAACAAACTTGATGAAATCAATTGAGATCAATCTAAAACTCTTTCCAGTACATTATTTCAACTTGAACTTTGATAGAACAAGTGTTTGAATTTAAACACAAATAACTTAAATTAACTTAGCATGCCTAATCCCTATCACTAATTCATTGTTTACACGATGATTTACCAATGGAATTCATACATAACATAACATGTCCAAATGGGAAATCATTGTTCAATGATTCATACAACAAACATCAAGTTGCAAGAAAGAGGAAGTAAAAAGGGCCAAACATAACATAACATCAATAGATATTTTTTATGGCCAAACATAACTACAACTCGGATAAAACTTGAAACAACATGACATGCCTAATCACTGTCACTAATTTCTAATGAATCAACAAGTTCTGCTATCTTTTTCAATGTCTCCTTATATTTTTGTTTTTTTTCAGCCTTTGAAAGTTTTTGCTCTGACTTTGAATTTGATCTCGAAGTCGAAGTTGCACATGATGAATTGGAAGTTGGTGCACATTTTATATCTAAGTGTGCTTGAAAAGCTTTTTGTGCCTCCTCTCTACTTTTGTAAGATTTATATACGGCGCCCTTAAAACGCAAAACTTGACTTGATGCTTCGACCCACGTTTCATAAATGCCTGAATTATGTCCAACAAATACAACATATGTTTTTCCCTACATAAAAATAATATTCAGAAGTTGATATAAACAAAATATTAAAACATAAAATAAACAACTTACCATTCTTGTATAAAAAGAAATGAGGTCTTGCAAATTTCCTGCACAACAAAAAACAACAACAAAAAAGAGGTTTGAAACTAATACTATTAATGATCACCAATAAAATTAACCATTTAATTTTATCTCATCATATAAATCATAACTAAATAAGAAATAAAAGAATATCATTTAATAATAAGAAATAGAAAAATCCTTAAACTAAGAAATAGAAGCATGCCATATAATTACATAATAGAACAACATTTCTAATTTATAGTGCACAAACCTTGAGTATGATCTGAAAAAATATGATAATCAACCAGAAGCTGAATATGTGAAAAAATATGATCATCAATCATCATCCAAAATGTGATAATATAACAACTATGATCATATAACAAAATAATAGAAAACTAACAACACAATAGATCTGTATGTATATGAAAAACTAGAAAAATAAAGAAATCGAACACACGCACAAAAACAATTATAGTTTTTGTTTTTGATCTGTATGTATATGATCATAAAAACAATTCTAGTTTTTGATCATAAAAACTAGAAAAATCTGACAAAATATCAATAAAACTAAGAAAATCAATCAGAAAGCCTGAAGAACACCGAAAGTGAAGACCACCTGAAGAACGCCAAATGTGAAGACCACCGAACCTGAAGAACACCGAAATTGACAGAGTTGCTTCAAAAATCAATCAGAGTTATGAATACATTAATAATCAACTCTATGCCAAACAAGAAACCCTAGTTTCTGTCTTAACACAGATAGTGATGAAGCCCTAGCAGCGTCTTAACATAGGAACTTACGGTTTTTGCAGCTTCGTTGCGGCAAGGGAGCGAGGGCGCCACGGGGAAGGCGAAGCAGCGTCTGTGGCACTGAAAACCCTAGCTTCGGCTGAGAGTTAGGGCTTCGGCTGGGAAGGAAGTTGAGAAGGAACTTTGCACCACGGGGAGGAGGGAGCGAGGGCGCCACGGGGAGGAGGAGGCAGGGAGGGAGGGAGTTAGGGCTTCGGCTGAGAGTTAGGGCTTCGGCTGAGAAGGAAGATGGGAAGGAACTTCGTGCGACGGGGAGGAGGGCGAGGCAGAGAGGAAGGGAGTTAGGGCTTCGGTCGTTCGGCGCGAAGACGGCGAGGGAGGCTGGTGCGGCTTCGATCGTTCGGCGTGAAGAGCGGACTCGGGCGAAGACGGCGAGGGAGGGAGTTAGGGCTTCGATCGATCGCGTGAAAATGTTTACGAGCACCTTAGCCTCCTGATTGCGCGGACCTGCCATGTCACGCGGACCTGCCACGAGGGCAGGTCCGCACGAAGTCCGCAAAAATGGTCCGCAGGAGAGCCTTATATATTATATATATATATATATATATATATATATATATATATATATATATATATATATATATATATATATATATAAAAGTCGCTCACCCTACCTCACACATCACGTGATCATCTAAATTTATTTTAATACTTTATTATCATTCAACGCTAAATTTTAAAGATAAAATTTTAAATGACTTAACCGTGAATTAAAAAAATTAGTAAAAAGAAAAAGAAGATATGCCAACATGCATAACGCGGTGGCAAGATAACTCCACAAAATATATATATATATATAGTCTTAATACCTTATTTATTTTATGATTCTCACCTTGTGAGTGATATGTGCATTTTTTTTACTTTAAAAAAAATTATCTTAAATACTAGGACTCAAAATTCTAATTATGAAGCTCTAAAAAAAAAATAAAGAAAAAATAATAGAAAAACATGGGATTAAGGGGGATTAACTAGGAACAAGATTGAGAGTACGAGACATCTAAATTATGTGTGTAATGGATGATAGGGGTTAGGATAGTGGATATTTATAGAAAAACTTAAGAATATTTTTTGGGAAGTTGTTTGTAATTGTCCGAAGACATTATAATCAAAATGTTCATTTTAGTTTGGCACATAGCTAATCGTGAGCCCGCAATGTCCAACATGTCCCTTCCTCCTTGCACAAGTGCACGACTCTAGCACGTACGAGTCGATCCAAAATGATTCACGTTATGCTTAGTGCCACCATGTCGTACCGTATTGGGCTAGCTAATTAAACAACAAAGATATGGTTTGATATGGATGAAAAAACAGGGACAAACAGATCAGCTCGAGGTTGGCTCCTCAGCTCCGGCCTAAAGATAAAGTTTGGATAAGATTTCTTTATCATCGGTTCAATCCTCCGAGTCAAAGGTTGACGTTGACACATCCAACGTTTTGCTCGTCCGATTGATTTGGGAGGCCGAAAGAACGTGGCG
The DNA here is from genome assembly GCA_024364735.1 of Boesenbergia rotunda. Taxonomy (NCBI): domain Eukaryota; kingdom Viridiplantae; phylum Streptophyta; class Magnoliopsida; order Zingiberales; family Zingiberaceae; genus Boesenbergia; species Boesenbergia rotunda. The sequence continues at coordinate 97,681 of JAGFNQ010008265.1, read as the reverse complement.
ACACTTGCAATTACCGCGCGCGGTCAGCGTATCTTTCTTAGATCTCATGCTCATCAGCCCACTGTACTGAACTCTATCAAGAATCTACCTCTTGGCCGAATGATTTGAACACAAATTAAAAGGTTAATTAATCTAATTGTGTAAATGCTAATAATTAAATTAACGGGAGAATTTTGTCCACTGGACCAATTGGTTTAGTGACGACAAACGGTCAAAATTAGCTAGCCAGCCTACCCATCCGGTCATTCTCATTTTAACGTGATGGTCTGAAAATATGATAATTTGCATATGAATTTGAGTACCACACGATATAATTAATTAGAGAGGTTCTTTGACATGAAAATTATACCCGGCATGATTGGGACCTCCTGTTGTTTGCATTCCACACATAGTGAAAGCATCTTTGGCAGACATATATGACTCATAAATGAATCTTGGATTCATCTGGGAGAGTAATATATTCGATGCATCTTTCAACATCGATCGGAATTGCTCGATCCACAAAGATAAAGGCCATTTTCAGATTCCGTGGTGCCTATTAATTTGGTGAATTCAAGTGCATCTTTATGAAGATAACTTTGGCTTTCCACGATCAGGTCGTCCATATTTATGTCGTGGACCACGTACTGATAATGCACGATGACTGAGTCAATTATGTCAGCTCGATATCTTCTTCAGCAAGAATTATTCATTGCAAATGTTTAACATTCATAATATAATTAATCTGCTTCAGATGGGATTTGTTAAGTTGTGCCTGTATTTATTCCTCAAAACCTAGACGTAGCTCTTACTGTAAGTTAGTGGACGACTCCTGCTTTCAATTATTCTAAGTGTCAAAATGGGCTGGCCGGATCGAGCGTAGCCCAGGCCCAATAGACCCATTTATGTGACCCTAAAATAAAAATAGAATATTAACTTTTTTTATACTCGACCTTTATTTCCTATGTGTTGTTTGCAAAATTGCAACATAAAAAATAAAAATTAAATGTTAAAAGAGAAAGAGAAATATTTGAATAATTATTATAAATGTCCCTAAACTTAGCAAGGTATGCTCGCACAGCATAGTTGTATGTCTACAAAGAAGAGTATCATAACAATCACATGATTATTATTATTTTTTTATAATCTAGATATTCAGTTTTGTTAATTGATTAATCTTAAAAATAACCGATCCAACACTTGACCCACGAAAATTTTTCATCGACCAACAAAATAAGTCGAGAAGCACTCATGGAGACTTAGCCAAGCGATTATCGTTCATATTTTGTTAAAATATGAAGAATTTGTGGGTCTAAAAGGCAAAATTGCCTAAATTCAGAGCTCTTTGGAATACATCCGACAGCCCTTTGTGTTCGCGATTTCAAAACCGATCGGAGAACTTTCTCCTTCCTCCCACTCTTCTTTTCTCTTCCTTCGCTTCTTCGATCCTTCGACGGTCTTCTTCTCCTCACACGATCAGCGCCGGCGGACCTTCGACCTTGCCTCCGATGAGACTCCAACGCCGAGCGCCGGTGGAGAGCTAGGGTTCGGAGCGAGACTTAGCTCAGGTCGGGGGGCTTCTAGGGTTCTGTCCGCGGCTTGGTACGCTTGGATCTGAGCAAGCGAGGAGGAGGCGTGGACGATCAGAAGCTCGCTCTCTCTTCTTTCACGGGTTGCTGCGAAGGGAATTGTCATCAGGTTTGGGGGTGTGATTTCCTATCCTAATCGTCGGTTGATCTCGAGTTGATTGTGGGATGTAGGACTATCTGTGATTTATCTTTTCTCTATCTGTTCTTGGCAGATTGGAGTGGAAAGTTGGTTCTGGATTGATCAATCGGCTGGGTTTTCGTTCGGAGTTGATCGGAGTTAGGGTTGATACACAAGCGAGTGTGCTAAGAGGTAAGATCTTGAAGCTATCAGTATGGATCTCGATTTCTTTGTTTCTTCTTGTCCCGTGGCTCTGTGAAGGGCTGGTTTGGGGGATGTTCCAAATTTGGATTGCCGTGAATGTTGATCTCGGATGGAAGCTGTTGCAAATTGTATATGTTGATTGGTTTTGATGTTCACCTTGTTTCCGTGAGTTTAATTGGTGGATGGCGAGCTAGTTGTGATCTTGTGCTAGGGATGATATGTGAAGGGTTTTGTTTTGGTGGTTTAAGATTTCTATTGTGTTCTTGTGTTTCACTGTGAGTTGGGATCTAGAGCTCGGTTGTGTTTGATCGATTTGGGTTGGAATGTGGTAATCGGTTTTGATTCTTGATTCTGTGTTGAGTTATTGGTGTCTGCCGTGAGTTATTTTTGGAGACAGATCAATGGAGGTTAGCTAACCTATCCTAGCTAGATTGGGTTGGGGTCTCTTAGAGAATGGTTTGGCCTAGACTTGAATTGGTGTGTATTTAGGTTAGGCTTAGGCTAAACCTAAATCAAACCAAGATTCAATGACTAAGAGTTAGTCATTTGTTTATAATTAGTTAAATGACTTCGGTATTAGGGTTAACCCTGATACGAATTAGGGATTGGTTTAACTACTTAATAGTTGCATAGATAGCTAAATTATGTGTTGTGATACAGGTTATTGACGTGGCTATTTGGACTCCACTTGCGGCGGATATTATTTCAGACGGGGATTCTCTTCGCATACTCTCTACTACATTGGAGGCGGGTACCTCTGACTTATCTTTTAGATTAGTCCTAGCAGATATGCTTGATATGCTATGTTTAGCGGTAGGGTAATGTAGTATTTTATACCTGCTCTACCTTGGCTGATACTGTTTATGATGTACCTGGCATGTGATACCTATACCTTTAGGACTTAGGCTATGGTGCATTATCCATGATCCTTGCATATCATGTTGATATAGGTGGACTAGATAGTGGATGTTGTTTGACCAGAGTCATGCATCATTGTGCACTGTGCATCACTGTCGATCAGGGGCCCCTTATGGGTGAGTCAGGTCGACAGTCATACTGACCTATCCATATGACCACTCATGGGTTAGTGGTTGACGGAGTATGGGTAGTGTGCTCTGTGCTGCTCCACTCATGCACTCATGGGTTAGTGAATCGGAGCGTGGTAGCAGGCAGATGTCCCTCCTTGAGTAGTCCATATACCAGGAGATGAGAGAAAGAAGTCTCTCCCCCATTTATATACATGGGGGAGGTGTTAACACTCAGATAGTGATATCCTCCAGAGATGGCCTGGGGCGGTTAGTGATATAGCCAGGATAGGTGATGGCCTGGGGCTGATAGAGATATCGCCAGGATAGGTCTTAGCCTGGGGCTATTAGTGATATAGCCAGGATAGGTGATGGCCTGGGGCTGATAGAGATATCGCTAGGATAGGTCTTAGCCTGGGGCTATTAGTGATATAGCCAGGATAGGTGATGGCCTGGGGCTGATAGAGATATTGCCAGGATAGGTCTTAGCCTGGGGCTATTAATGATATCGCCAGGATAGGTCATGGAGTAGGGGTGTTACACCGACAGCATACCGTCTACTCGGTTGCTCAGAATTAGCAGCGGCAGAGTACGGACGGCAGTCACAGCTCTACGCAGGAGGGTGGCCTTCGCTCAGCTTCCTCCCGTACGTAGCTGACGATGTCCGACCGGCGACAGAGGTGACCATGTCATTGCACCATGTGCATACGAATCTTTTGCACTTGCCCGTGTTTGTTATACTTGGATGCTGCATATGATTGACATGTACATACAGAAGACCCTTATGTCAGTTTCGACGACTCAGCTACCTTGGTATGATATTTCTATTCCTATTCCAGTTATGTCTACCACTGTATGTACCTGTGTTAATTCGATAGCCTGTTACTCTATTGCTAGCTAGACTATCTTGTATATCTGATGAGATATTCGCTGAGTATTGTTACTCACCCCGTTAGCTCTCTGTTTTTATTTCAGGATGATTGTCTGGAGTGCTCGGTAGCCTGTCCCAGTTCGCGTATTTCTTCGAGATGACTCCGGGATGTTTCTTTTACTTTGTAGTGGTACTTGTTGGTACCCATTCTCTGTTCTTTTACTTTATTTTTCCGCTGCTGTATTCGTGTTTGGTCGTGTCCTTTTATACGACGGTATAGTTGTACTTTTGTGAGCCATGGAGGCCTTGTGCTTTGTGTTTGTCGTAAGTCGTACCGGTACGCAGCTTTCATCGCCGTCTCGCTTTTGTTGATTGCAGATAGTTGTTCCAGCCCTATAGGCTGTGGTACAATAATCTGAGGTGGTCGTAGAGGTTAGGTTTCTGAATTATCCGTCGGACGAGGGAGTGGCAGTCCGGTCGGTATCGGACGGGCAGCTCCTCGGGGCGTGACAGATTTATCATCCGAAGAGAGAAAAATCTCTACCGTGTGTCACAATTGAAATTCATGATTAACCACTTGAAACATACATAAGAAATGTAAAGTTTAGATTATTTAAGCATACAGATTATTTTCAGCATAGCTAATGAAGAACTTAATATTCAGTACCTAATAGAGTAGATATGACTTCCTTAATCCATACGTCAGTAAAATCTCAATTTTTTCATTGTTACATGAAGTAATGAACAAAGTATTTGCGATAGAAACTATATCCTTTCAAGAGAAGATATTTATCTTAAACTACTTATTGATCAGGATAAGAAAAAAAAAAGATACCGCCGACCTTGAAGTAGAAAACAATACTATTTCAATAGTTTTTATCGATGTACCTATTTCGGCAATATTTTCATTTGTCCCCTGAACGTTGATTATTTTGGTAATTTAATGGCACATGAATAATATCTACATCTGACACGAGTCATTCAGAATGTAAATATCAGGTCTGATTGATCACGGTGTTAGTTCCCAAGCTCTCAATGCTGAATGTGCTGTTAGCAAATAAATCTAAAATGAAATGGACTGTCCTTTCTACAAGCAGCACTCTTTCAACTTTACTATGATCATAAGCTTTGTTAGCATATGCAACTTATTCCTAGGCCTTCTTTCGTTTTCTGCTTTTGTGAGTGATTCAGAGAATACACTGGTGAATAAATACGTTCTGGCCCTCGAAAGGGATACAGAAAAAGAAAAAAAAAAAGGTTCTGTTCTATCTTCCTATCCGCTGTTCATGCCATGATATGTATGAGCTGTGGTCATCTATTAACTCCATCTCACAGTCTGATCTAGATTGCGAGCATCATTCCTAAGCAGCATCAACTGTGTTCTAAGACTGGACTCTTCCACCTGTTTAAGAATACAAAAGTGGATAAGAATGGTATACTTGTCGTGGGCTTAAGATAGATATATCCAACTGATCAGATCCCACAAGTAAAAAATTGTACATTTCCAGAGTCAATCGCATAAAGTAACTTTCTGCAGTACTGTTGCTATATGAATACATTATTGGAACAATTCCAATTCCAGATAGATAACTCTGTACAGGTTAGGTTCTTCCATGATTGCATTAATCATGACAGGGAGACAAAAAAACAAAAGTTTAATGACACTATGTTCAAGTTCTTTGGACAGAAAAAATTGTAATGGTTCCACTTAGAGCTGTAGACTTGCAACTGACTGGGAAACTAGAGAAAGACGGTCTTACCTAACATTGTTACTCATTTTTCAACGCTTCAATTTTTCTTCTTTAACTTTTTTTGTTTGATATCAAGTAACAGCTGACCGTTTTTTGTTTAGATGCCAGTCAACATTAGAATTTCTATATATGTTTTTCTTGTGGTTCAACGTAATTGTTCCTGATTAAAATTTGCTTCTGGAGAACTATTCTGGTGAGTGTAATATACTATAAATCAAAAATCAAGTTAGAAACTTGTAGAAAGGTATGTGATTCAGCACTAACCTGTATTGCCGCAGCAGAAGCTAGCAACTCTCTGCACTCATCAAGCATGAATTTTTCTTTTGCTGTGACAGCATCAAGTTCGGAAAGTAGAGACTTTGGACATTCTATCTAGTAATCATGAAATCGAAATAAAAGTTAGTCAAGACCACAATTACTAAAAGAATCAACCTAAAATGAAGTATTACTATTCTCAGATCAAATAGAAACAATTTCAAGAAGAAAAAATGTAGACTAGACTGAATGTTACTTTCATCTCCAGCAATTTGAGAGCACAAGTATCATCAGAAACTGCTTGAAGAATGTAAATCCTTGTAGATTCCAAATGAAGATTTCAAAACTTAAGGTGGGTAATCAACGAAAGTATCATCAGAAATTAAGGACATGAATTGATCAATGATCATATTGGACAAGTCTGATCTACCAAAATGAAGATTGAGATGTTTTTAAATAAGCTGTCTGATAAGAAAATAATGTATTTTCAAACAAATGTGACAGAATACATGCATATACTGAGGGCTAACACTGCATTTACTCCAGTCTATGATAAATAACAACCTAGTTAACCTTTTGAAGTCTTTCGAATGTCATAGTTCAGTGCATAAGATAACTCGTAAATGTAAAGGAATTGTTTGATTTTTATTTATCAGAAAGGCTTACATGAAATTGGCATTAATTCTTCGGAAAAGTAAACTTAATGCATCCACTTCTGGCTTACGTGGCTTTGTGCAAACAGTGTAAAATAAAACAGGAGTGTTCAGTTATTTTCTACGTTTACCACAAACAGAAAAGATTCATGTGAAAAATGCAAAGATCATCGAGTTGGAAAGGAAGAAGTATTGCCCACGAACTTCGAGATCCTCAATGGTAAATATGCAAGTAAAACACATGTTGTTTAAGATAATTGGAGATGAATTTCACCTTAGATAACAAAGGAAAAATAGAGGAGCCGATAGCATGCATCATATCAACTGCCGAACTAACAGCATTCTTCATATCAATTACATCTGCCTGTAAAATGGAGGCAAATATTTGACTGACAGAGACTTGGAGACATGACAAAATTCATATAAAAGAAAACAAAAGTATATACCAATTATTACCAGACCAAATCCTTGGTTGAACCAATATTGAAATCCTTGATACTACAAATTATTAAATGAAAATGTATTATCACTGTATAAATACCTTTGCTCCTTCCATCACAGGAAGTAGTAGAATGCTCTTGTTAAGAGCTTCAATCGCCCCAGACAAATAGCTACAGTGTTGCTTTTCTAATGCTGCCCAATGTTCAAGAGACATCATCTACAAAATTTTCCAAAATGGAAAATTTAAGAAATTAATGCAAGAAAACTACTATATGAGAAAATTAGCATGTCTAAGATAATAAAATAATGTGTCGAATATCTTAAAACTTATACTACAAGTGAAACAATCTTTGGAAACACGAGAAGCTACTAAAAAAAGCTACATCAGATTTGTGTTTGAGGGAATTATTGTACCTCAAGGTTCTAGCAAGAGGTTTTCATGACCACCTCCCCCTTGCTTTCTTGCCTAATTTTTCTAGTTCATTTTGGGGTGGTTTAAGCCACATCCAATGCTGACGCTTTATACTTTTTTTTTCCTTTTCCTTTCTACTTTTTTTTTTTTATTTCCCCAAGCATACAACACTAAATGCATGATTGGAAACTTTACAAGACAAGCGCAAATAACCAACAGTCTTGTTCCAAATTAACATCCCTCAACACTTAACAGAGCACACTACCAAGTCAGCAGATTGTTTCTTTACTGCATCATATGCTGCAGTCAATTCGCCATATATCTGCAACAAGAAGATCTCCTTCACATGCAAATTAAAATGATGGAATCTTCCTCAATTGAAGGGAGAAGTCCTTAGTGCATATTACATGCGGGTGAGATGAACATGGAGAGTTGTTTTGCTCAAGGCATAGGAAGTCTAAGAGGAACACAATGAAAATTTGAATTTTATGGATATTTGATGATGCAAAAGTTGAAAAAGAAAGTCATACTTCTGCAAACAAGAGTTTAGGGTGACTTTGAAAAGCTTATCAGCCCACTAGACCATATTAACCTATTTATTAGTTTGCAACCAATGATATGGAACTGAACTAGCTTCTGACACTTATAATATTTTTTTTTCTTTTCAATAATTGATGGCATGATAAGCCTTATCACTCCATCTAGTCATTCAATTTGAGCTATTCCATTACAATTGTCATGACAAATTTAGTATTCATGACAAATCCAGGTTTCAAATAAACGAAGACAAATAACCATACACATTCAATTTGTAGGATAGTAGAAAGCAAAAAATCCCAAAGAAAAGTAGGATTGAGACAGCAAAACCAAAGAACTTAATGAGTAATATCTAACCTGTCCCATCAAAATAACACCTAATTTCATCTCCTGCTGCAACCGCTGCACATCAATCCTTTTCATGAGGACTGAATTACGCAAGATTGAGATACTATTCCAAACACTTCGAAGAACATTCTGTATGAGATGATCAAAACCAAGTAACCATGTTATGCATGTATGCCAATCATGGTAGTTTTGGTACAAAATATAGGGATGCAAAACCAAAAAAGTTTCAATTAAACCAGTCTCCTTTTGCACTTCAACAGGGGAAAAATTTTTGTGCGTCATGGAAAACTAAGATAATAGATTATTAAGGAAAGCATGATCATGCATTTTTTTTCCTTGTTTGCATTATCTCAAAAAAACTATGGTCAGTGTATGATAATCACCAATAACAAGAAAGTGTGAAAGTTTATAATAACAATGCATAAAAAATTCAAGAGAAAAAATTACACATAATCTGAAACAATCATGATGCAGTTAGTATTTTACCCTTACAATGTCATCCACACTAGAATAAGGTGGCTGAAAAATAGCTGGCCGAGTTACCTATAGTGCAAAGCTATAGATGAGAAATGTTTATATGATTATATCATGTGAACCCAAATCCCTACCTCTGTCCCCATCCTTTGAATTGATAATGTCTCATTGGTTTGGGCATTAATAAAGTGCCACTGCAAACTTGTACTATACAGTAACTTTAGTTGATGAGCATCTTCTATGTCACTTGCACCCAATTTTCCTCTTTGCCCATCAGATTTGCACTTAAAGATGGTGGATGTGCCACCCAGTGTGCTAGTAACATTGCTTGACAATGACACTGGAGTAGATGCTCTTGTCCTCAAAGGACTCAGCATACTCCTAGATGTAAACAATGATGTTGATAAACCTTACTTGGTGATGAAGGGCGCAGCAAACCTGGGATGTTTGATGACCGAGTACTTGACAATGAAGAGTGCCGCGAACCTGGGCTGACTGCTGACTGAGTACTTGGTGATGAAGGGAACCACAGACTTGGGATGGATGATGACTGAGTACTAGTTGAACATGTCATAGATGAGGATCTCATAGTAGCTTGAGATGGAGAATTCACAAATGGTTTGACATTTTGTTCCAGTCTTCCACCTTCATCATTAAATGGCTGCTCAGCTGCATTAGATAGTGAGATCTTGGTATGTCTGGATGCACTACCGGGTGTGAGGTCTGTCTTGTTAGAGGAAATCCTTTGTGAGGCAACTCTTCTAGCAGATCTACTTACCTTATCAGAATGATCCACACTTCCATTTGCAGATGGCATCCTGCCCATCATGGAAGGCCACCGATGTCGATATATAACCTTAGTGTTTGAGTTTTCTCGTGGTGTTAAATTCTCTAATTGGTCAGATGTGTTTCTTCCTCTTAGAGGAGTCCTCTTTCTCTCAGATACCACATTTGATGGTGAATTGATTGATTTCACTGATGAGGATTTTGCAACCAGCTTTTCTCTCTTGCTAACTGAAACTGCAAGAGATTCTGACTGGAAAGAAGATGATAGGCTTCGGATTGAAGGCCACAAGCCATCAAGAGCCTTGTTGTTGGGTAATTGTCTTGTGGTATTGTGAAATTCTGTTACAACGTCTCGTACTGGAGTTGCTGACCTAGAAGATGGGGATGAAGGAGTAGAAGGCCTAGATGGGGAAGGCCGTGCAGAAATTTTTGATGAAGGGGTTCCTGGTCTTCTCCTCTCAGCTGATTGAGATCGTTTAGGCATTGGCACCCAGGGTGCAGGGGTTGTGTGACTGTGACTGGCAATTGGAGAGGAGAATCGTCTTGGTGTACTGGAAGTTGATACAGTTGATGAAATACCATTCATGTACCTAGAAGCAACATTCCGGGGTTTGCATGTGCTCTGGATGGCATCATTCTTCTCTGGAGAGAAAAACGCTGGCCTGGGATTATCTTCAGTCCGAATGGGCTTCGTCTTTGCTGTTGCCCCAAGGGGCTCCACTTTACATGTATCCATCAAGTGCTGTCTTCAAATGAAACTACATTGATGATGGCAGCACCACCTTAACCATAAATCTGTCACAAAAAGGTTCTGCATCAGCTATTTGAAATCATCGATAAGCAAAAAAAAAAAAAACCCCAGTTCTGTACCCCCGTCTTTTTCTTGGTGATCATTTGGATTAAGCGATATAAGTTTACAAAGGTAGGGAACTCATGAACAATTATAAGAGAACGAGAGAATATAGTAGATCAAACTAAAATTTATTAGCAATCATACAAGGAGATTTCAGATAAAAGCCCACACCAAATTTATTAGGAATATAGTAGATCAAACTAAAATTTTCAGTATATAAACTGAACTGTAGAGAACGAGAGTATTGCGGCAGAAAGAGAATAAGTGCAAGGAACACTTGAAAGAAGATTAGCAAAACACATGGAGATAGAGCTAAGAAGCAGTGTCCAACATGGAAGATCTTATGTATGCTTGCCATTGTCAACAAGACACGTTTATCCGTTAATATTTGGTTGTTTGCTTTCTGTTAGGTTCTCTTCGCACTAGGTGTAAAACAAAACAAAGAGAACCAAATGGAAGAAAAATAATGGAATTAAACAAAGTAAGATATGGGAAAACGAAGTTTTACCTGCAGACCGGTCGTGATTCGAGGAAATCCAACTACGCGGAGGAGATGGAGCTTTTTTAGGGTTTTCGGAACAACCACTGTGAGGCGGAAAAAATTAAAAGCCAAATATAAACAAACCCACCAAAAATCAGCTTTTTTTCTTACACAACAATCTGTTCCTACTCTTGAATGCGTACGATCTAGTTTTTAATTAGGAACAAACGGATTTCATCAATCCGATACAAAAAATAAAAGAAAAATAAAAAAGGCAAAATAAACAAACAACACGTTTGAGATTATCGAAGCGATAGATACGAAGCATCGAAGCTCTGATTCGTGCAGCACATTGGGATGAAGGAAATTCCGAGGCGTACTGGCGGAGGAAGGGAGCATTAATCTCGCCGCCGCCGACAGACTTCCACGAAATCGAGATAATTGGTAAAAGAAACAGGGCGAGAAAAATATCAAAAATTGTGGTACATGAGGAAGGAAAGTTGGGGTTTTGTGCGTTTTCCTGTTGGAATCCGGAGGGTGGGAAGACGTTTCGGTTAGGAAGGGCGTTGAAGTTGAAGGTGGGAATTTTCCCACGGTTTACGTTGTCATCACACATCGCATGGAATTCGTCAGAAGAAACAAAAAAACTTGAGTTTCCCTTCTGGTTTTATTGTCAATGGCGGGCAGCCTAACTACTGGATAATTTGGATTCGCCATAAAATCGCTAAATTCAGCAGCATGGGGAATTACATGGGTCGGAAAAGCTAAGAAAATAATAATAATAATAAAAAATTTCTAAGCCGGTTTTCGTCAAGAGTAGATCATCTATCCCACTTTGCTCTCTGTCCCGTCTGCCCCATTCGTCGACGACGGCTGGCGAGTCATCCGATCATCGATCAGACACCACCGACGGCCTCCGGCTGCCGTCCCGAATAAAATTATATTCTAGGAGGTACGATGAATCCGTCGGGATCATCGTAATTGTAATATTGCCGAATTCACGCGATTCATCGTCGCGATTTCAATCGATTCATCGTTCTTTCAAGATATTATTTGATTCAAGACGACGATAAAAAATTATCAATAATGTCCTATCGACGATCGGATGACTCGTTCGTCGTCGCTGACGAATGTGAAACAGGATCCCGTCTGGTTTCCGTCGCGGTACGTCGGCGACGTCTTCGTGCCAAGTGGGGCCGACTTTAAGAACGAGTTTAAGTCGCGTAGCTGTCTCTCATGTCCCAGTCAAGAAACCGAACACGGAGGAAACGAATCCCCATTGGTCATCGTCGCTCGCAGGTGGGACCAGTCGATAATGCCGTGTGGTTCAGGGTAGGGGCGGAGTCGAACTGCTTATGTCTGTCCAAACAACGAGGGTCCCGCTCTGTTTATCGAACGTTCTATTAAGGTTTCCCCGAATCATACAAGTAAAATTTGAAAAGAGCATGATATATAAAAATTTGTAATATGAAATTCAACATGAATGACGTGACATTTTTTATATACGCATCTGATTACCATTTGGACACCAACGGTGATCTTCGACGGCCGCCCCGAACCATTCTATAACCTGGGGGGCATAGTGAATCCGTCGGGGATCGCTATAATTAGAATGTCACGTCATTCATGTTGGATTTCATGTTACAAATTTTACTGCATATCATTTTTCTTTCGAAAATTACTAAATCACATAAATAAATTTAAAAATTTCTACTTCTCTTCGTTCAAAAATTGATCGATTGATAAAAAAAAATTAATAGAATCGATTTTTATTTGAAAATCAATCAACTTATTTTAAGCACCAATTGAATGAATTTCTTTCTATGTCAGAATTTTAAGATTTGTTTAGCTATCAAAATCAATTGATAGATCAAACGTATTTGGATTGACATGAACTAATTTCTATATGTTCGTCTAATTCTCTGAATATGTCTATACTCTCAAATATTAATTTGACCTGAATATATTAAGTGTAGTGATTTTTTAAATATGAATTAGATGTTTCGGATATATTCTTGTTTTAAAAATCACTCCTCTCAATATATTGAATCAAATTGATTTTGAGAGTATAGATGTAATCAGAACTTGACGAACACATAAAACTAATTTTATATCAATCAAAGGACATTTGGTAAATAAATCGATTTTGGACAAAACCGATCGATTAACCAAACGACTTCGGATTGACATGAAACTAGTTTCCTATATATTCACCTAGGTTTCAAACGTCAATTTAATCTAATATATTGATAGCAATAATTTTTTGATAAACCTAGACAACTCGAAATATCTAATTCGTGTTCAAAAAATAACTACTCTCAATACATTGCATTAAATTAATTCGTGTTCAAAAATCACAATTTAGAATAATATAAAACTAGCTACTATGTATTCGTCTAATTCTCCTGATTATATTCATGCTTTCAAATTTTAATTTGAAATAATATATTGAGGGTAGTGATTTTTTAAATACGAATATATTCAAAAAATATAATTTGTATTCAAAAAATTATTGCTCTTAATATATCAGATGAAATTGATATTTAATGACATGAATATAATAAAAAGAACTAAACAAATACATATAAACAAGTTTAATTTTAATTCGAGAATATTTGATCTATTAGCCAATTTTGTCTAAAATCGACCGATGCACCAAACACCCTCAAATTGATATGAAATTGGTTCTTATGTGCTTGTCTTATTCTCCTTATTACATCCATATTTTTAAATATCAATTTAACTCAATATATTGAGAGTAATAATTTTTAAATATAAATTAGATTTTTCGAACACATTCGTATTCAAAATATTATCGCTTTCGATATATTAAATCAAATTGATGTTTGAGGTCATAATTATAATCGGAGAACTAGACGAATACATAAGAATAATTTCGTATCAATCCAAGATCGTTTGTTCTATTAATTTATTTTGTCTAAAATTGACTTTGATATAGAAGTAAATCGATTCAATTGATTTTCATTATTGATCGACTGATTTACTCGGAATTTTGACACTTAAAAAACTCGATTTAATTAGTATTAAAAATTAGTCCATTTAATATTTTAAAATTTACCTACACAATTTAATAATAATTTTGAAAATTTACTTACGTGAGGATCTATGATGTTTTAAGAAGCTAGTTTAGTATTACCGCTTTACCGGTTTCTAATGTTGTCATTATTGTACCGGCAATGCCTAGCATAGGTTTATAACTCTGGTACATTATGGTTCTATTTAGGTAATAAAATAAAATTTTATTTGTTTGGAGGTAATAATTATGACATAATATAATATTTTACCATATTACTTTTTAGATAAATTTAAGTATAATAATATTATATGCTTATAAATTTAAAATAAAAAAGTAAGATGATATTATATACATATTCGTACCTTCGGTCCCCGACCGTCGGTCGTCAACGGTTGTCGCCGACTGTCGTTGCCGGTTCTCGACGGCGAATAATGGCCGACCGTTGGTGGTGGTTGCCGGCCGTCGTTGCCGGTTGTCGGCCGTGAATAATCGGCCACCGGCGGTGGTCGCCGACCGTCGTTGCCGGTTGTCGGCCGTGAATAATCGGCCACTGGCGGTGGTCGCCGGCGTCGTTGCCGGTCGTCGTTGCAGGTCGTCGGCGGTCGCCGGCCGTCGGCGCCGATCGTCGGTCATCGACGGCGATCGCCGGTCGCCGGTCGCCGGTCGCCTGCGGTGGTCACCCACCGTCGTTGCCAATGGTCGCCCGCGAATAATGCTTCTTTTGCTAAGGTAAATATTAAAGGGTAATTTTGAAAAGATAAGTTTCATAATTCCGGAATAAAAAAAAACCTTACTTCCTAAGGTTTTCCGATTCCGGATTGCATGCCCTTTTTGCTCGTGTCGGACATCGATCATTACTTGGGAATCGCTGATTATCTAAATCAAACAAGATTTTTTTGATAATCTTGGATGAATAATCAAAATTATCAAGGATAATCCCCAACCAAACGCATCCTAAAGGGATGTTAACAATTTAAACATTACAGCACATTTTAAATGATAAAAAATGGCATAAACTCATATTATTAGAATATTTATGAGGTAACATTAATTAATAAATAATTTTATATATTATAAAAAAACTGGGTTATAGGAAGTTAGGTTGGATCATCTCATATAAATGTGAGAGATGACTTGAAGATTAACTCAGGTATAATCTTTCTTTTCCTTCTTTGTCATCTAGATAATGTTTCTGGCCCGAGCACAACAACGAGGGAGAGGGGACCAACTTGACCTCTTCTTAATGAATACATTCAGTTATCTAACTTAATTGTTTAGATAAAAAAATAAAATTATTTATTAATTAATATTAGGCCAACAAAAATATAACACCTGTCAGTTTCGTCGAAGTCTTTCAAAATTTTCTAATTAGCAGATGGAAATACAAAAGTATTGTTAGGCTTTTCTTAAAGGTCAATCAGTCATCTCTCCTTTGTCAATACTTATGCTTCATGTTTGATTTGTAAACTATAGAAGTTAATTGATCCGGGCGTGTGATTTATAGAAGGGGCGAGAGCTCGGTCAGGTTCGACTGCCGGTCTGAACCGGTGTTAAATGGGTCAGGACCAAGGATTACCCCGAAGTCGGGATCTCCGATGTTGGGATCCTCAAGGTCAGCCTTGGGAGGTCGGGATCCACGAGGTCAGAATTCTCAAGGTCGATCATCCGTGGTCGAAATCCTCAAAGATCGGCCGTCCAAGGTCGACCATCTGAACCCGGGATCCTCGAGGTAGGCCGTCGAAGGTCGGGGTACTCGGGGCCGATCGGCTAAGATCAGGACGATCGGAACAGGTCGTTCGAGGTCAACCCCTCGAAGTCTACTAATCGGGGTCAGGTATTTATGATTGCAGAGAGATATCCGGACAACTGCGAGCCTCCCCTATCACATGAGCATTTCTTATCAGACATTCATAAGATAACCCCTTCTGACATAACCATTGCCTGACAAAACCATCAGTAATTAAAGAGGGACAGAAGAGACAGCTCCAGTATGGTGTCAAGCGGCTGTAACAGTCTCTCAACATTAAGGTGGCTATCACTATCATAATCTGTCGATCGATCTTCTCTTAATGAGATGTGACAGCTCGCACGTAAGAATACCTTTCCTCCCCCTATATAAACCCCACTTGAACTTCTGAGAAAGGGTCGCTGCCATTTTGCAACCACTCCACCACATTGAGAGCCCAATTTCGATCCGACCTCCAAAACTACAGCAGATTGAGTCGGCTTGGTTAGACCGAGTCATCCGGAGGAAAATCGATCTTCGCTCGTTGACAGGATCATTAATGAAAGTGGTTTGAATCGTGTTAGATCCGTGCGCGAAGAGATGAATAGCTCCGATAGTTTCTTGTTTTGATCTCGTGTTTGTCATTTGAATGTGCAATGAATACTATTGACATCGGGACTTCATGCCTCGTGTCAACTCTCTATTAGACTTTCGACCACCAAGTGTCCTGTTATCCGTGACGCACCTAAACTTTCTTTTTGTACCAATTCCATATTGGACTTTTGATTGCCAAGTATCGATTAACCGCGACCCACTTAGACTTTCCGTCTCTTACCAACTCCATATTGGACTTCCAACGGCAAAGTGTCTTATTAACCATGACTCACTTAGATTTTTCCACCGTCAAATATCCAATCTATTTGGACCTACTTAACTCTTCCTCAAACAACTAGTGTATTTATCGATTATCAAATATATGGTCAACCTTGATCTACTTGACGTCTCGACCAACTAACATATTGATGAAATATCGAAATCCCAACTTAAGTCAACTTGAGCTTGGTCAACTTGGTTAACATTAATTAGGAATCGATTGCACCAACAATCTACCCTTTTGTAAGTTTGACAATATATTTAAGTTAAGCTAAACCATTAGCCCAACATCCTACTTCTCATGTCAAAGCATGAATGAAGGTTTAGTAACTTGAACTTTTCATTCTCTCTCATTGACACACATTAAAAATCTCTTCCAAAAATCCATTCTCTTATTTCATTCCTAATTTTAACATTAGAATGAAAGTTTCTTATCTTTCATTATATTCAATGCTCAACCTTGAGCATATAATATTTCATCCATTTATTCATCTTCAAATTTTAATATTTTCCCTATGTCTTTAAAAAAGACCTTCCCTATGTTCCAACTTTAATCAGTGCATCAATAATGATTTAGAGTTCTTAAATTTTTAATTTTTTTAAAATTAAGTTTTGAGGTTAAAAATTTAATCTTAAATCTAAATCTTATTTTTCAAATTCTCATTCTTCTCCTTCAACCATCCCCTTCTTATTTTCACAAAAAAAATCACAATATTTATCCAAGCATAACAGAAATATAGAAATAGTTCAAATATCTAAGAGTGAGCCGCTTCAGTACCTCGGCTCGCTGAATTTGCTGGATAGCTCTGTTGAAGTCCTGCTTGAACCGCTTCAGTACTTGGCTGACCATGATGCCACCAAACTCCTCGGACTGGAGGAACTTGACTTTGACTACAACTTCTATTTCGAGCTAACGGGCTTCTTCGCTGGCTTTATAACTCTAGCTCTTTGAAGACTCGATCCCGATCAGCCTTCATTTCTTCCGCGTCGACCAGCGCTCGATCTCGAGCTGCGAGAGCCTCTTCAAGTTGCTCCTGAGTCATCGACAAGAGGGACTTAGCTTGGGAAAGGATCTCCTGTAAGTCAAATACGTAAGCAGTGGCAGCCCATAAACTTGTCTCGTCCTTGGCTATTTTGTCCACCTACTCTTGGATCTGGTTGCTAAGTTCCCCCTTGGATGACTCAAGGAGGTGAATGTCTTCTAGCAACTTGGCCTCCCAGATCTGCAGTTGCTCCTTATCCCGTGTTAGTTGAGCCACCTCTGCCGAAAGATATTTGGTTTTCTCCGTTAAGAGGCATTCCCAGTGTCAGATGTTGTTCAAAGTTGACTCCAACGCCTAGGAGTTGTCCGCGGAATGCTCGAGTTTGATACAGAGGTCTTTGGTGACCTCGGCTTGCATCTGTCCCTCTCGTTGGACTCGCCAGACCTTCGCCTCGAGCTCAGCCACTTGTTGCTGCCGTGTTTCGGTCTCTTGCTTAGGAAGCAGGCGGTGATCGAGAGTCAAACACTCGGACGTGGCCTAAATGAGAAAAACCATGAGATTCAATGCAAAAGTAAGGGAGAAGGATAGATTAAGATTGTACCTCAGGAGGGACTCATATAGTCTGGCTACCACCCCAGCTAAGCCCACCTCCCTAAGAGAAGTCACGTACGCCTCGGTGCGCTCTTTGATCGCCTCCCAACTTCGAGGGGAGGGGATGCCCAAGATGGCTTCGTAAGAGCGGACAAGGATAGGGAGGTGTACCCAATGAGTATCCTCGATGCCCCCGAGAAGCGATCAATTGTATTCGAGGAAAACTCTTCTGGGGTTTGAACCCCCTGGGGTAGCTCCTTGATCTGCAAACAATAGGGGTCGATCTTAGTCGCCTTTTCAGTAGCTTGGACTTTCCTGCAAAAGCGATCGCTAATGAGCTCTGGCTGTGCAAAGCGGACTGTCTTGCCTGTTAAATACGACAATTCACTTCATCTTGGTATTGCTATTTACGGACATTTTATTTACATTGTTTTCTATTTCTATGGATATGAATTCATGTTTTATGTTATTCGTGTGCCCCATAGGGGCTTTTGGAGTTTTTATTATTGTTAGTCATATCGGTATATGTCTTTCATGTCTAAGTTTCATTTTATTTCTTATTATGCGTTAATTTCCAGCCGTGTTGGCTGAGGATGATAAATGTCATATTATGTATGTACAATGGATTCAAATTGTCCGTCGTACATGGAAGGTGCTGCCCGATTTTTGTCGGACATGCAGCTTCTCAGGGCGTGATAATTTATTTAGTATCAGAGCTAGGTTTGCGATTTACCTTGGGTATTTATGTATTCTTACCTGGTTTACGAGGTCTACTTAGGTATGTTTTTAGATTTTTTCAGAGTCATTTTTTTGATGTGATCGTGTTTGGAACTTGACGTGACGGGACTTCTCTAGGCGAAAGGTATTTCTTCTGTTCTTTTATATCCTCTATCTTATTTAGGTATGATTAGAGATTTTTTTTCTTTTTCATTTTATGGGATCACATATTGGTTATTGTACCCGTCAATTAGGTTATTCTATGGACTGATGATTAGAGCGTAAGTGTTGCCACCTTGAGATGTTGAGCTGGTGCAATGGAAAGATGATTAATTGTCTCCCAAACATTCACGGCTATGACACACTGCAGGATATTTTCCTTCGGTGGGGTGACAAACCTAGGATGTTAGGCAAGCACTTCCGGGTTTTCGTTTTCTGATGGTTAGTGGGAAGACACTTAATTGCCTTAACTAATAGACAACCCTAGGATGTGAGGCAAGCACTTCCTGCGATTATTAAGGTCTTAATTACCGCGCATTGCGAATAATAATTATCCGATGATTTTCCTGTTCTGGAACGAGAAACGACTACTTACAGTCGGGCTTTCTGACTCCTATGTTGATCTTTGGACTCCACTCTCCCGAGTCAGTCTCAGAGTCTCATCTCCCAAGCTGACCTCAGGACTTTCATTTATTTTCCCGAGATGGTCTCGGGAGCCCGATACCCGGTCTGACCTCGGGGGTTTTCTTCTGTTCTCTCGAGATAGTCTCGGGAGCCCGATTGCCGATTTGACCTCGGAGCTCTAATTTATTTTCCCGAGATAGTCTCGGTCTGACCTCAGAGCTATGGTTCGACGGGCCCTACTACGTAGCTTCGCTGTGCCACGTGTCCACCCCGGGATGTTCATCCCTATCAGTACCCAAGTGTATATGGATTTGGAGAGTGCCTATAGGCGGAACGACAAGGATAAGGTCATTGAGGATCTTGTATCTCGACATTTGATATATCGATAAATGAAGGTAAAACATCAAAGTGCTGAATTGGAAGAGTGACAGACCTATAACCCATAGAAAACAGCAGAAATCAACAAATATACTTTAGAATATTTTATACTTAAGTAGAAGAATGGTAAATGATTTGATTCGAAGGATCATTGATCGAGTAACTAAGTTTGTATATTTATTATTGACTTGCTAGATTGACCCGTTAGGATTACTTTGCAGAGTTTCTAATGGGTTATGTATAGAACTACATTTCTGTGTAGAATTTCAGACAGACATACAGTGTGCACAATTCACTAACTAGATGACTTATTTCTAGCATGCAAGATGGACTTTGAAGGCAGTTGAGAGAATCACCTACACTTAGTTCAGTTCGCCTACAACTGTTGGGGCAATCGACCCAAGGATGATCGGGAAGATCATGATTTTGATGTGTGTGTAATAACCGTTTCAGTCGTGTCACGGTTTCAAATACAATTAAAGAATCGAACTCCTCTAAACTAATGTAGCATAGAGCAACTCGAGTCGTCTCCCAACGAATGTAGTTGGTACATGATAATTCTCAGGATAGTATATTATTGCTTTTGGGTTTTTGATATCAAACTGGGGTTTGATTTGAACGTTAATACTACGAACAGAAATAGAAAAGCAGGTATGAAATCTAGTTCTACTTAAGGAAAGACAATACAGGTACTGAAATCTAATTTAACCTAACTACATTTGCAGCAAGGAAAGAGCAACATGAAAGAAGCACTTAAGAAATAGGGCATCAATAAAACCTAGACATGGAACAAAAACCTACAGTATTAAAGAAATTTACTCTTCTACTTAATTGCATGTAAATGAAGACATGAAACTTAAGCAATTGGAAAAGCAATCCAAAATAGAAGTTAAGCAACTAAGAAATATCACAATTGAAAGTAATTGTTCTAAGAGGCATTTAACCAAACACCATATGGGCATGTTCTAAATGGCTTCAAGTACGTGCAATTTGAATTGGGGAAGTTCTATCCAATACAAAATTCACTCAAAACACATAACAACTCAATACTTTCAACATAACAATAATCAAATGCTGGAAAAAGGCTGGATGAATCGGCTTAACAAAAGAATTGCTGCAAACTGTGGCTGAGAAGGATTGCTGTGATACTGAGTTGCTATGAAGGAAAAATGCTGCCGAATTGAAGAAGATGGACTGCTGAGGAAAAACTGCCGAAGAGAATTGGATCGGATGAAGAAGCTGCTGCCCAATCTGTTGACTGAGAAGAAGTAGTGCTGTGAAGGGATGGTTGTCGGCCGTGAAGTGGAGAAGAAATTGCTGGCTGGAAAATGAACTAAATGCTGGAATTGAAGAACTGCCGGATCTAATCTGATGAAACTGGAATTGCAACTGTGAAGAAGTTCTGTGAAGAGGAAATGATGGCGTGCGGTGGAGGAAGATGGTCGGCGGCGGTGAAGTCAACTAGGGCACGGAACCCCTGGGCCCTAGCTAGTGGTGGAGTGGAGAGTGGATGGAGAAGATCTGATCGAGTCGGGAACCCCTCAAACTGATCGATCGAAGCTCCGGTCGGCGGCAATGAAATGGGAGGCGATTGCCGGTGGAGGTGGATGGAGTGAGACGGGAACCCCTCGTCTGCCCTAGCTTGTGTGATCTCTGCCCCTTTTGTTTGTCTCGGCTTCAGCGGTTCGGTCTAGTCAAGCCAGCTTCAGCGGTTCAGCCTTGGATTCGATCAGCCAAGCCAGCCTTGTGTGCAGTTTCAACCCAGCTAAACCTTTGGTTCAGCCAATGCCTTGGTTCAGCCAACCTTGGTTCAGCCAATCTTGGTTCAGTTAATCCAGATCAGGTTTCAGCCAAGCTCTGGTCCAACAGATTGATTCCACTTGTGTGCTCAACCCAGCAGCTAGGTTCGGTCCAACAGATCGAGTCCAGTCAGCCAAGCCAGAGCTCACAGCTCAGAAGAGAATTTGCAACGGACGGCTGAGATCGATTTGGCTTCATCCAACGGTTAGATCTCTTCAGATCTGAACCAAACTCCACAGATCCCAACCAATGGTCCTGATCTACCTGTCCCCAGCTCGGATTAACCAGATCAGTGGCGGATGGTCCAGATCTTCCTTTTTCTTGAATGGATGGTCTAGAACATCTTGAGCTTGATCCAATGGTCAGATTACTTCTGATTTGGCTGAAATTTTCAGATCTTGATCTATGGTCATGATTGATTCTATCTTGAACTCGGATTGACCAGAAGTTGACCGATGGCTCAGATCTAGTAGTTCTCTGGAATGGACGACTCCTATTAATCCGTTGCTTGATCCATTTGATCTGGATCCAATCCTGACTCAAGTCTGACCCAATTTGATCTAGGTCCATGATCATTTGAAGCCTACAAAATGATATTCAAATTTAGTGCCAAAAAATATCCCAAATATACAAAGATCCGAATTAAAAGCCAAAATAGAGGAAATACATGAAACCTAATACAATTGCAAACTTAAGCATATAAAATGTGGATCAAACATGGATTTTAGAGCCTAAAATAATCAACAAAATGGTGGTTATCAGTGTGTCAACATGATTTAAGGTTAGGGTGTTATCTTGTTATTTAATATGTGTGATTGAGTTTGCAAGACTTGGAGAATCACACATGGAGGACTTATCCGAGGGACGAGAGCTGAGGGAGGAGGACTTCAAGGGCAAGCCGGGAAGTGGACTTCAAAGGGCACACGTGAAGGGTGGCATGGAGGCAAGCTAAGGGAAGGCTTGTGTGCGCATCCGAGGGACGATAGCTGGTGGAAGAGGACTTCAAGGGGCAAGCCAAGGGAGTGTACCTGAAGGCACACGTGAAGGAGGGTCAAGGAGGGTATTCGAAGTGAGGAAGAGAGATTGTATAGGCTGGGCAGTCGACTGTTAGAAAGGCAGTCGGCTGCCAGCCAATTCTCAAACTCACAGAATGTTTGAGACCCTGGACCAGTCGACTGCCCCAGGGGCAGTCGACTGATACTCCCGAAAACTAGCCGTTGGCTAGCAATTAAGGCTAGACCAGTCGACTGCCCCAGGGGCAGTCGACTGGTGTCGGGCTGGATAACTAGTGGAGTTGTCCTTTACTCTTATTTAAAGGGTGGCTTTTGGGCACAAGGAAGGTACGGTCCTTGAGTGTACCAAAGTGTTGTTCGTGCCAAAAGTGATCAGTTTTTCCTCTCGATTTCTATTCCATCTTGTAAAGAGGAAGAAGACAACCTTGTAAAGGTTTTCTCCACCTTGAAGGAGACTTTTCATAGTGGAGAGTGTGCTCGTGCGTGGATCCTTGGATTAGTCACCTTTCGGGGTGGATACCAAGTAAAATTTCTGAGTTAGCATTGTATTTCTTATTTTTCATTATATTCTTTGTATTGTGCTAATCATTTTGTAGAGAAAGTTCGAAAAAGTGCTATTTACCCCCCTCCCCTCTAGCAAGCGCCACGATCTAACAACAACAACAACTATCATGCAATTATCTAAATGATATTATTTGAAGCGCTGTACAGTAGAGTTTATCGAACACCCACCCTTTGGGGGGAGGTTGGGAAGCATCAGCTGTTAGGACCTTAGAGAGGTCAACACGATATAGGGATAGTCTGTACTGTTGTACGTAAGGTGTCGGAGGCTCTAGATCGTCAGATGCACGGAACTCCATTCTAGCCAAGATAGCCCTGGCCCATTAGTAACCTTGATCACCCTGAAAGTCACCTAGTTCCGGGATGGCCATGAAGAAAGGGAAGATTAGAAAGCGGAGACCGAATTCTACTTGACCTAGGAAAAAAGTGTAAAACCCTAGAGGAGGTTCTACGGGAGATTGATCAAGCCTGGGTGCCCTAACTTCAAAATCTGTTGGGATACCATAAGTTTCAGAGGCGGACTGCAAAACTCCAGACTTAACTCTCGATGATGTGGCCTCATATCATTCCGGCTAATAGGCCGATTCCTTTGATTTCCTCGTAACTTCTCCCTCCCTACTCTTTCCTTTCTTTCTCTCTACCTGGCCACTTTTGCTCATGATTCTAAGAAAGAAGTATGAATGGTCGAGGAAGAAGGAGAAAGGAGGAAGGCTTATACTGGAAGAGACTTTGGCAAAGGAAGGAAGATAGAACAATCTCCGATGGTCAGCGGTGCAAGAAGGTAGATGACCATTTAGGTGCCCCTTTTTAGGGAGACAACGGTAACACAGAAGGAATGGATACAAGACATGTAGGTGAGAAATGTCGTGGATCTCAAAGCGTGCGACTCCTTATAGCCGCCGATTAGTCTGCCTTAACTAGCACATCAAAGAAATGACGCTTCGCAAGAGACGCGCCGCATGGCGGCAACCCATTTGCCAAAAGGGTCTCTTATCACTAATGTGCTCCATGTGCTCTTAATGAGTGATTGATAGCCATCGATCGCAGCGCATCAGAACTCGTGAAACTCTTGGGGCTAATTCAAATAATTACCCTACCTCTTGCCGTGAAAATTTTGATTCCTAGGATCCATGAAATAGTTAAGGTGGAGAATTCTTAACTACATTTATCTACAATTCTCTCCCAAAAATGCCACAAGTCCAATCAGTCAAATATACTTCCTTCGATTAACTTAAAAGGGGGACTTGTGATGGGGATGAGTAGCCCAAGGTGAACACGTGGTGTGAGAAGGTTGCGTGCCATGGTTAGGAGGGAGAGAAGTGCTCAGAAGAGTCCTCGAGTTCAGCTCGGGAGAGAAATGCCTGAGATCAGTTCGGGGCAGAGTGCCCGAGACCAGCTCGGGTTGGGGGTTCCCAAGACCACCTCGGGAGAGGGATGCTCGAGACTAGCTCGGGAATTGAGAGTCCCCCAACTCAGCTTAGAGAATGGAACCCGAGACTAACTCAGGAGAGAGAGGACGATGAAGAGAAATTTATCATTAACGACGATAATAACACAATTTAATGCAGGCGACGACAGTTTCAATCATCCTCTCCCTGAATAAGAATACTGGCCGGTAGTTAGGATTTGCAACATATGATTTAATGTGTGCGACAGCCGTTACCAGTAGCCCTCAGTGAATGACAGCTGACAGGCAATCACAGATCATGAGGCGTGGGAATAGAGGAGGCGGTTATAATGACGTGGGAGCACTCGAAGGAAGAAAGCAGCGATTATATAAGTTGCCTAAACCCCTAGGTAAGCGGGTCTCTCTTAAACTCTAGAGAATTGATTCTTCTTGCTCCCTTCCCATCTGCTAATAATTTCTAACTTGAGCGTCAGAGAGGACTCCGTCGGAACTCCTTCCGGTGTATCCCTTTAACGCCCGTGTTAATCTCGCAAGCGCGGACATCCTCCTTCGTCATCGCTCAAGATTACACTACGATGATCTGTCGTCCACGTCATTCACTTCCGAAACAGTCACCTATGATACAGTTCCACGAGAGGAATTCAGTTTCACTTTAGAGTAACTAACACCTGATTTCTTTTCCCTTTTCCTGTCTTGCTAAACACAACCACCCACAAGTTATTCTGTCTTGAGTGTCAAACATAACCCACTAAACACCCCACTGAGATGTCTCTGATTTATGGAATTAAAGAGGTGAAGCTAACAATGGTTATCAAGATCACACATTCTTCATCTACTCACTCAAGTAATGCACAAATTATGAGAGATTTGTAAAAGCTTAATAGACAGGTTCGCATTTTCAATCTAAAATTTCTTTAGTAAATAGCAGAATTATTAGTAATCTAAAAATAGAAGACTTACATATCTACATATAGCATTTGCTAAATTAATAGCAAATTCAAGAAAATCTACTTGCAGAAATGGTTCAGAGCAACAACCAGATTCTGGTTCCATCATTGAGCATCAAAAAGACGTGATAGAATCTAGCTAAATTCGCCTCCCGGACTCGTTCATTTACTTAATCATTGTGGAAATAACGTCGAAAGATTGACATGAAAAATCTAGTTCCCACTTATTTCCGGAGCACACAAATACAAACAAGGGCTGAAGCAACAAAGCAGCACACAGAGAATCAAACAAACAAGCTTTACTTGTTTAAATTCACAGAGCAAGCAAATTGATCAAACCACAATTATCATAAGGATCTACTCTCTCGATACTCACTCAAATAGACTCAGTAAACGGCCTAACTTCTAGCAGGAATCAAAATGCCTAACTATATTAGCATTTTCCCCAATTCATATTCGAATAAAATTCTCCGACCATCATGCAGAAGCATAGAGATGGTTTATTTAGTTTTTACACGGAACATAGAGTAGAAAAGGGCAATCCAAACTTCCGACAACATCATAGAGGATGCCGTAAATCAGATCAGGGAAATCACACAGATAAAACTAGTAAAGAACATAAAAGCCCAAGATTTAACGATGAGACCGAGGGATTAAACCGGGGAAGAAGGGTATGGTCGGATTCTAGGACGCGAGGCGACCGACGACAGGATACTTAGCTTGGAACTTTTTCTCCCAGTCAACGAGGACGCCGAGCTCCTTTTCGGAGAGGTCTTCCAGGTTCCCACAGATGTCGCCCTCCTCCTTGCTCATCTTGGCGAGGGCGCGGGAGGTCTCGCGGCCAGCGAAGACGGCGTAGGAACCGCCGGGGCCGTAGAATCCCTTGCCGGAGGAGACGTCGTAGATCGTACCCCGAATCGCCACGTAGATGGGCTTGCTGGCCTCGGAGCCGTCGAAACCCCTAAGTTGCTGCAGCGTGAGCTCCATTGCGGCGTCCCAGATGAGATGAGAAATGAGGGCCGATCGAATGAGTTAAAGAAAGAAAGAAGATATTTTATTTATTATTTATTTTATTTTATTTTTGAAGCAGATAATTCTGTAATTACTCAAGATATGTGTAATACAATAATAGGGATTTATGGCATGAGTTTATGCTATAAATCCTCCGTCATAAATCTCTTATGTATGGGTTTATAATTTTTTTCCGGTTTATATTTAAAAAAAATGGTTACCAGGAGAATATTCTGTTTATGATAATAGAGATATAAATAAGATTATTGGAGAGAGTAAAAGGTGACTTGTCTAAGCGTCTCCATTAACTCGTAAATATGATATATGTTAGTTATTAGTTTCTTTCGTAGAGACATAAATAAGATTGTTGGAGGTGGTAAATTACTATTCGCTCGTTCTCAGCGTCCCCATCAATCTTTCCAAGACTAATACAAAAGAGATAAATCATAAAACTTACTAACTCGGATGTTTTGACTAGTAAAGGACAGACATATTGACTTTATCAAATTTAAAAATAAATAAAATTAACAATAATAAGTCAGAGCATAAATATCTATAACAAGTTACTACTGTGAATACCTTAAGACGTAGTAAATTAATTAGAAAATGATAAATTTATTATAATAAAATAGACATAAAATCTCAACTAAGGTATATTCTCGAAAAAACACTCCCCTATCTCTTTAATTATTTAATAATCGATTATAAATTAATTTAGTAATTTATTTTTTATAATCGTGAGATAGATTATAAAATCAATATGTGAGATGAATATAATTATTTTTTATTATAATTAAGGCACCCGTCTACTCTGCATGATTCATCAACACCCAATAAATATTATATTTTTCTTTTTTTCAAAAATAAAAACTTTAACACCAATTGAGAATAAAAGTTGAGTGAGTTTCAGTATGTTGCAGTTTATACATTATCTTATTAAAATTAAAAACATATTTAAATTTGTATTAAAAAGATTATAAAAAAAGTAAATCCGGATTTAGAGTTTAGGCCGTCGGATGGCCTCCGACCATCCGTCCGAACCCAAACTATAACCTAAGGGGCACGATGAATCATAGAGGGGATCGAAATAAATTACGGCCGGATCGCAATTACGATCCGGCCATAATTTTAATATGGACCAGGATGGACTAGAAATTTTAGGACCAGAGGATCTCTGCCCCTATTCGACTAGAGATAAAATACTATTTTAGTTAAACCATATATTTTATAGATAAATTTAAAGTTTTGTTAAATGTGTATTTATATTATTTCTTATTTTAAATTTGAGCTATTACTTTTTTTAAAAAAAATTACTCGAGCGCATCCTTTCCCATAAATGATCCATTCACGCTAGACCCGACCTCAGACCGAGTTCAGCCCGGACTCGGCCCGAACCGGCCCGAGTCAACGGGCCGGGTGGCCCGTTGACTCGGTTCGCCGGGCCGAACTGGAACCGGCCCGACAGGATGCCGGCCGATTACGGTTCGGCGCAGCCAAAACCGTCGAACCGGCGGTTAATCGCCGGTTCAGTGCCGTTGGAAAGGTTTTTTTTTTGGTTTTTTTTCGACGGTTGAGATCATGTGGCCATTTTTTGATTAACGGCTATGATTTAGTGACCGTTATGATCCAAACTCTATAAATAGGGAGTTCATTTCATTATATCCACACACATCTTCTCTTCTCTCAATCTCTTATTCTCAAATCTCAAGTCTCAATTTCTCTCCGCGTTCTTCATTTTTCGACGATAATGGAAGGTGGTCACGGAGCTTCATCATCTCGATCTCGGAGGGGAAAAGAAATAATGTACGAGGATCCCAACCTTCAAATTCAATCCACCGATGATGAGACCAAGGCTCAGCCCCGACGCCCTCCGATCCCCGAAATGCAAGGAAGTACCGATACGATTACTTCTAAGGTTCGGGAAAATCCTCCTTTAAAATCTTCTATTTTCACTAAATATTTTGAGAATGTCACACTTCTGTCGGGAGAATTGCGTACAAAATGCAAGCATTGCAATGCTTCTTATAAATTCCAAGTCGGCGGCGGCTATGGGTCATTGAAACGCATGTAGAAACGAAACACCCGACGGAATATGGGATTGACCGCTCCCAAACACAATTATCAAGATTTTCTAGTGGTAGTAGTACTGATTCTGGTTTATTTTTATATTCGGATAATAAATTAAGAGAATCATTAGCTAAATTTCTTTCCGTAGAATATCTTTCTTTTAGTTTTGGATTTAAATATACATTTGAAGATTTTTGTAAAGAATCTCTTAATCCTGCTGCTAAACGTGTTCCTAGGACTACACTTACTCGTACAATTAAAAGATTAGTAAAACAAAGAAAAAAGAATTTAATTGATGAATTTAGTAAATTAAATAATAAAGTTTCTTTATGTTTCGATATTTGGAGTGATTATTAGCAAACTCATTCTTATATGGGTGTGACATGCCATTGGATTGATAACTCTTGGATCCTCCAAAAAAGATTGTTAGCATATAGAGTTTTTGATGAATCACATACTGCTCATAACATTGCACAATTATTACACTTAATTTTAGAAGAATATGGATTGACTCATAAAATATTTTCAAAATCATTAGACAATGCTAGTTCTAATACCGCTTCTATAGATGAACTAAAATTTATTTGTCAACCTGTTATTGGTGGTTTATTTTTTCATATTCGTTGTGTATGTCATGTTTTAAATTTATGTATTCAAGATGGATTAAAACTTTTAGAAAATTATATTCAACCAATTAGAATAGAAATTTCATACTTATGGTCTCATCCATCTATGATGAAACAATGGGGTAAATTTTGTAAAGCTAATGGAATGAGACCTAAAAAATTTCCACGTGATGTTCCAACACGTTGGAATTCAACATATCAATTATTACAAGATTCATTTCAATATAAAGATTTATTATGTTTATTTTTTGCACAAAATAGTAATATTAATATATATTTATTTTCACAACAATGGAATATTTATAGTAATATTTGTGAAATTTTAAAAGTTTTTAACGATGCAATTGAATAACTTTCCAGTGTTTATTATCCCACTGCTCATTTAATTTTAGTGAATTTTTGTAGTATAGTATTAATATTAAATGAATATGTAAATAATGAAGCTTTAACTTTATGTATATTAGTTATGAAAACTAAATAGGAAAAATATTTTTATTTTATTTCTGAAATTTATTTAATTGTATTTGCTTTAGATCTTAGATTTAAATTAGAAGTTTTACAAGAAATGTTAACTTTATATTATGACGTTTTAATTCCTATTAAAGATTCTTCCTCTCCGGATCCAATTAATATTATATATAATATTAAAAATTATTTATATGATCTTTATAATCAATATTATGTTAAATATGGAACACAAACTAATATTTCTGAAACACAACAACCTACTACTACTAATTTAAAACTTAAAAAAACACAACTTTTATTAAAAGAACAGACAAAACGTCCACGAGGATCCTCAATTTCCGCACAGGAACTTGAGAATTATTTTACAACTTTTTTTGATTTTAATGAAGCAGATAGCGAAGATTTCGATATCTTGAAGTGGTGGTCACAGAAGGCTCAAAGCTTTCCCGTTCTCTCCGTGATCGCAAAAGAAATTTTAGCTTCTCCAGTGTCAACTGTTGCTGTGGAGCAGATGTTCAGTGCCGGTGGCAACATATTAGATGAACGACAATCAACTATGTCTCCCAACTCATTGGAAGCTCAAGCATTACTAGAGGATTAGATCAGAGCCGAGAAACGAATCCAAGGAATGCAACTTTCAGAAGACGAAGTCGAAGAATTTGATACCAAAGGAACGAATACAACGGGAACGGGAAGAAATGAAAGTGAGTGATAAAGGATAAAAATGTAAAGAATGTAAAAGGGTAAAAAAGTAAAAGAACTACGTGAGCTTTGATTCCCCTACACCCTAAGGGATACGTAGGTAACTTATATAAGTGCAATTTTTTTTTTAAATAAAATTTATTTTTTTACTTTATTTTTTATTTTTTATTTTTTTTAATATAATAATCTTGAACAGTGACGAACCGTGAACCGGACCATGACTCGGCGGTTTCGGACCGTGACTCGGCGGTTCCGAACCATGAACCATAATCGGCTTGGGCGGTTAAAGTTAAGGATCAATCTTCCACGAACCGTCAGTTCCGAATCGTCGAATTATCGATTCCGAAATGTGATCAGGTCTTCACGCCGTTGATGCCTTTTTCCCTAAA
Organism: Boesenbergia rotunda; assembly: GCA_024364735.1. Classification (NCBI taxonomy): domain Eukaryota; kingdom Viridiplantae; phylum Streptophyta; class Magnoliopsida; order Zingiberales; family Zingiberaceae; genus Boesenbergia; species Boesenbergia rotunda. The sequence continues at coordinate 66,983 of JAGFNQ010008265.1, read as the reverse complement.
ATATTCTTAATTAAAATATTCTTAATTTGTCCTCTTAAACAACAAATTCTACTCAAAAATAAATATGCTAATAAAAGTTTTTTTGAGTCTTAGCACGTAAATAAATAAATTGAGTATTTAATAATACAAATAAGTATTACTAAAAGAATATTCTTTTATGCGACATCACGTGAAGTCCTTTTACAGTCGCACAAACCGATATTAAATAATCCTAATATTAATTAATTCAATAATCTTTTATATGGACGTAAACATAAAATATTAACTTTTAAAATATTTATCATAAATTTTTTTAATTTATTTTAACGATCAATAAAAATAATTTTTTTTCATTTAAGATTTGAGATATTACCTAATCTCATTAATCAAATTTTTTTAATCTTAATCTTTATCTCTTATACTCATTTGTTTGAAGCATATTTAAATTCCTTTATTACTTTTTTATAATCTAACAAGTATAATTTAGGCACACCTACTTTTAAAATATTATTCATGAAAATACTAAGGAATGAAATAAAAATGAATATTTCTGTTTATTAGATATCGGTATGACTTACTTGATCAAACAGTATGGTAAATCATTTTCACACAACTTCAATCTTTAGAATACAATAAAATTATATGATAGGTTATCAGAGCGGTAAATAAATTAAATATTTATTAATAAATTTGATATTTAATTTGATAAGAATTTATTTATATTCATTTAATACATATTAGATCAATTAAATAAATAGGTTTGAATAACTCGTTAAACTAAATAAATAAACTTGAACATATATATATTTAGCTCGTTAATGTTCGTAAATAATATTCGTGAATAACATTCATGAATAACAACATGAACAATATTTATTAATAAAACTCTTATCAACATACTAAATAAATAAAAACACTTTTAAACTTAACAAATAAGTTTCAATCATCAAATTCAATAACCAATCAAACCAACAAAAATTTTAAACAATCAAACAAATTTAAATTGAAAGCTTGATCATAATATCTAAAACTAACCAAGCTTAAGCTAGGTTTAAATTGAGAGCTCGATAATATCTAAACAAACCAACCTCAAACCTATCTTGAACTAAGTTTAAGCTCATAAAAAATAAACTAAATCAAACTTGAATAATTATTTCAAAGTTTTGATTCATTTTGGTTAGACTTGGCTCAATTACCTTATCAAACAAAGTGTTAAATATCAAAATTTGAGGGTTAAGTGAAAAAAACAAAACTTAAGGGCTTGGTTGAGAATAGCTAAAGTTGGAGAGCATTTTTGCAAAATATTTCCCCCCTTAAACCTTTTCCCTTCTCCTTGCAAACCACCTACCCCACTCCCATTTTCGTGATCTCTTCTCCCCTACACCCGATTTCCCTCATTCTCTTCTCATTGTGATTGCCGGGCGTCGCCGCCTCCCATCACGCCATCGATGGTTGCGCCGGCCAAGTGTGGGTGTTATCCCTCGTTGTGCCTCAACCATTAGCCTCAAGGAGCAAGTGTCGCAGGCTCCCCCACGACCTTCCTCCTCCACACGAACAAGCCCCCGCTTGCCACCACCACTCAGGTAAGGTTTGGTTGCTTTAGATTGATTTAGTATATGTTGTGATGATGGATCTGTGATTAGGTTTATGTTGATGAATTGAGCTTCTGGAAATGATTTCTAATTTTGTTTTATCTATGGATGAACTGATATTGTAAGGCCTTAGGGCTAGTTTCCATTTGACAATTTAATTGGTGATGAATTGTAGATCGGCAAGTTGTGAGGTCCATGTGAACTGATTTTGGATTTTTCGGTGCCTGTCGTGAGCTTCACTAGAGTTGTTTGGTGGGCTGGTTTTGAGTATGTTTTATAGGGATGTATTTCTATGTTTGGTTTTGTGTTTGAGGATTTAGGTGTGTGCCGGTTATTGATTTGTTTTGGCTTTTGGTCGTAAATTTTGAGGATTTCCTATTTGTGTGTGGTTTATTATTTGGTTAAGATGAATTAGGTGCGTGGCTTATGATCAGTGGAGATTGTAAGTTTAGGGTTTGGCTTATGGGTTAAATTCCATTGCCTTGGTATACTCTGTCGTGGGGATTGCATGTTGGAAAGGGATTTTGGATTGGTGTTGTTTAGAGCTCTGATTTCGGTTGGTGTATGTTGTGTTTCCTCACTTGTTACCGTGAGGTAGTTTTGATTTGATTTATGCTCATGATTAAACTCGATTAATAGGATTAGTGATGAATCTATTTATGGATGAACCTACCTCAAAATTATTGGAGATTAATTTGGGGATTAAGGTAGGATTGGACCTAATGGAGATTAATCTAAATTTGGGGACTAAACCTATACTTGAACCTAGTGCCAAACGAGTGTGAGCTAATTAATTAAATAAATGTAATTAAATAGGGGTTGTAATTAGGATTTATCCTAATCATGTTTAGTATTTTGTTTAGCTAAATGGTTAATTTTATAATTAGCTAAACTATATCATTGGTACAGAACTCTAATTTCATATGAGCACCTGGACATGAGGTTTATTTGGATATGTTCTACATTTAAGACGGGTACTTCTCCTTTATATCCAGTAGTTTATTGAACTTAAATGCATAGACTGTTTTATTTTCGAGTAGATGTCACACCCCCAGAGGCACATGCTTACTCGAAAATTGGGCAGCATCTCCCCTGTATGGCGGACAAGTTGGGACAAATAATACATCACTCTCCTTATATAAGATGGCTCAGCAATCAAAACTGAAAATTTAACACACAACCACACAGTTTTATATGTATAAGGATGATAGAATTAAAAGAATAATAAAACTCAATCCACAATGAAATGGTAAGTCCATAAACGCAAGAACTAATAAAGTAAAACTACTAACCATAGAACGAATACCCCTGTAACGACACGACCCCTCAACCCATTGGCGGCCAAATCAACATTTGGCGGCCCAACAACCTGGCCCCTCGGCCTAATAACCTGGCGGCCAAATCAACGTTTGGCGGCCCAACTATGTCGTCGACCAACAACCAATGTCGACGACCAACAACTGTGTCGTTACTCACTAGGTCTTTCCATCCCTGACCAGTGGATTTTTGCCTTCCTCAGGATTCGAACTCTAGACCTCCAGAATAAGTACTAGAGTTTATGAATCCTGATGCCAAGTGAGCTAGAGTTCTAAAGTTCGAATCCTGAGGAAAGCAAAAATCTACTGGCCAGGGGTGGAAAGACCTAGTGAGTAACGACACGGTTGTTGGTCATCGACATCAGTTGTTGGTCGACGACATAGTTGGGCCGCCAAATGTTGATTTGGCCGCCAGGTTGTTGGGCCGAGGGGCCAGGTTGTTGGGCCGCCAAATGTTGATTTGGCCGCCAATGGGTTGAGGGGTCGTGTCGTTACAATAAAAAGGCGCCAGATTCAAGGAACTATTGTACTTGTCCTAGAGGTCAAGGGTTCGAATCTGGGGAAGGCAAAAACCCACTGCCAGGAGTGGGAAGACCATAGGGCACGACCTAGAGAGCCGCCTGAGGGGGCTAGAGGGGTCGTGTCATTACAATAAACGACCCGGCCCCTTGGACGGCCCAACTGGCGGCCCATTTGGCGGCCCTCGACCCCTTGGGCCGCCAAATGGGCCTCGGGCTCACTTGGTTACCAGGATTCAGGAACTTTAGTACTTAGCCTGGAGGTCTAGAGTTCGAATCCTGGGGAAGGCAAAAATCCACTGCCAGGGGTGGGAAGACCGTAGGGTCGCCAGCCTAGAGGGTTGCCTGCGGGGACCATAGAGGCGGGGCCGCTACATAAAAAGGCGCCTTTTTATTGTAACGACCCAGCCCCTTGGGCTTAGCCTGGAGGTCTAGAGTTCGAATCCTGGGGAAGGCAAAAATCCACTGGCCAAGGGTGGGAAGTACTTGTGAGTAACGACCGCCCAAGAGGTCGCCAAATAGGATTTGGCCGCCCAAGGGGCCGAGGGCCGCCAAGTGGGCCGCCCAAGGGGCTGGGTCGTTACAACCCCTGAACTAGTAACATCACTCTAGTAATAAAACACGTAAAACAACAGAAATACCGAAAAGTAATGACTGTGAAAAATAACCATAAACCCTGAAACAAACTCCAACATGAACCGACACGGTGGGACTGACAACTGGATCCTCTCCTGGATCCAAGAAATGCATATACTTGCTACCAAAAACAAAAATAGAAAACAGGGGTGGTGAGTCAGAGCGGACTCTGTGGGTATATAAATAGATAATAGTATGACATCATAAAGATATATGTAACAGTAGATAGCAACGATGTACATTCTCTAGGAAATAGAGGACACCAAAGTATGTATAAAACAACGTAAAAACATACTAGATAACATAGTATCAACAAACATGCATGTCAACCAAATGCAGCAACCATAGCTCATATAAATGCAACAAACACAAGAAAATGCATAAATGCAATAGATGCACATGATGCAATGACATGCGTCACCCTTGACGCCAGTCAAGCCGCCAACACATCACATCTGTGTGGCCGAGTAGGTAGGGCTGTGACAACTGTACGCACTTCAACGAATACCACAAATATATGTGATTGAGTGGACAGGATGTTGGGGAGCCAATTACTCCAAAACCCCGATATTAGGGGGAGCTATCAACATCTCTGATATCCCTCGGAAAAAACGGTGAGGGTGTCAACTGTTTGCCTACAGCTCCAACATCCACTGTACATGAGTGGTCGAGTGTGGCGTAACAGGATGGTTGCTCCCACTCTAGCAACTACTACAACAAGTGGTTGAGTGGCAAAGCAACTAGATGATTGACGACGACTTAACCACATCGAAGCCCAACAGTCATCAGTATGCAATGGTGCAAGTATGATGCATGATACCAATAAGCACAAACAACCGAATAACAACGAACAACCGAATAATAACAATGTAACTACAAAAGCAACAAACCAGAAACCAACGAATATGCAACTAATCTACTAGGTAAGGTGTCTCTAATGTCAAACATCCTAATGATGTTTAATGAAAAACCAACGAGCGGTACTTCACAGAATGGAAAACCAACGAGAGATTGTACGGATACGAATTTTAAATTAAACTCGAAGGCCAAACAAGAAATGTATCAACATGCGATATAAAATAAACAACAACAACGAACAAGGTCAAGGAGACTTATTCAGACATAACAAGCCATGCATTAAAGATAAATGAGCTATAGGAATACAAAGGAGAAGTACATGTCTTTTATGTAGAAGTTCGTAAATGAGAAGAACCTCCCACGATCGATGACGTGAGTCCAAAGTCAAGATCCTGTATCAAGGACATAGTTTAGCTATTTATACAAGTAATTAAAATAGCTAACTAATTTTAACACATAATTAGTTTACCTCAATTTAATTAAATCCTAATCTAAGACAAAGTATCCATTCCCAGGGTGGTAACCTGTGACAAGATCAAAATGACACAAACCAATACCAATATCAAAAGGTGACCTGCAAAACAAATCCAAACCATCCAACACCAGATTCAACTTGTGAAGCCACAACCCACCCAAAACAAAAAACAAAACCTATATATTCTGATCTAATACTATGCATTCACCAATGCATCCATAACATGATCAATCACAACTCAATTACTAATCCAACCAACACCCAATCCTAAACTCCACAACCTCAAAGGTTTTTACACAACCACTGCTTTTACACAACCACTGCTCACAAACCTGTTCTGATCAGAACACTATCATACTTGATACAAGCAAGGATTAATTTCAACAATGGAAGCTCACGCAAATCTCCACCAAGAATAGTAGCTAGTTAAAAAAAAACAAAACAAAACAAATCTAATAGAACTCACATTCCCTCAACAGATCGGGTTCCAATCACATGGTATCAATCCAATCACATACCCATGTCTACGTATACACCAAGAAGCTGAACTAGGATTCATCCACTACAAGGAATTCAACCATAATTAATAGCTTAGCATGAAACACACACCCAAATCTCAGTTCACAGAGCTAAACCAAAAGAGTATGACGCATGACAACAAGCCCTAATTAAATTCTTTACCTGATGGTTGGTCGGCGCAAGCAACAGAGACGAGAAGTGAAGTTCACAGAGAAGAATTGCGTGGAGAGGTCAGCTTCGGCAACTAGGCGGCGCCTTGGCTAAAGGAAGAAGATCGCCGGCTTCGCTCGTCGGACCACAGAGAAGAAAAAAGAGGCGAAGTTGGCTAGGGCTCCACGCGAGGCAAGGCGGGACCAAGTGGGCGCCGGATCACGCGAAGGAGAAGAGAAAGGAGATGGAGAAGAAGAGACGAGGGTGTGCATTCGACGTCACTCGCGAGGAACCACCGCAGCGTGGGTTCAGTATCGGGGCGAGGAGGAGATCAGGGAGAAAGAGAGGAAATAAAGAGAGAATTTAGGGTTTAAATTAGTTTTGGCTTTTTTGCAAAAAGGCCCTCCAAGTTTCGAATAATTCCAACTAGACCCTTAATTTTTGATTTTTAATCATTTTAGCCCTATTTATTTTCGGTATTTAACAGTAGGACTGCATTACCTTATCTTTGTCTTTGATATCATCCGTTGATACTTTTTTTGCTTGATTTTTGAGCTAATCAAATTTATATCTATACAGTCTCACCGTTGATTTCCTGATCTGTAAAGTACCGCTTGTATGCGAGTACTTAGGAATAATCATTAAACATAACTAAGGTTTGTTTGACATTAGATATACCCTACATAGTAGATTAGTTGCATGTTCAGTGATTTTAGTATTTATTTATTGTACCGTTGCATAGTTGTGACCTGGTTGATTGTGCATATAGTAACATCACCATATCTGCATAGTTGTATGCTGGCGAACATCGGCTTCCTTATGGTTAACCTCGTCATCAGTCATTTAGTTTCTTTGTCCATTCAACCACTCATGGATAGTGGTGGTTGCTAGAATGCGAGCAGTCGTCCTATTGTGCCACAATCGACCACTTATGAGTAGTGGATGCTGAAGTTGTAGGCAAACAGTTGACACCCTCACCGTTATTTTTTGAGGGATAACAGAGCTGTTGGTGACTCTCCCTTTTTTCCTGGGGGTTTAGAGTAGTTAGCTCCCAAGCATCCTGTTCACTCAATCATTTGTAGTAGTGATAGTTATTGGAGTGCGTACAGTTGTCATAGTTCTACCCACTCGGCCTCACAGATGTGATGTGATGGCGGCTTGACTGACGTCAGGTGTGACACATATCATTACATCATATGCATTTATTACATCTTATATTTTTGTGTGATTGTTGCATTTGTATTAGCTATAATTGTTGCATTTGGTTGACATACATGTATTATTTATTATTGCACTTTCATTCAATTTTACATATTCGTATATGTGTTGTCTTGTTTCGGAGACACTATGCTGTGGTTTCTATCTACTTATTGTATCTTGTTATATGTCATGCATTTATCTATCTGATTACCCACAGAGTCTGCTTGGAATCACCATCCCTACCATCTAATTCTGTTCATTACTTGGAATCAGGAGAGGATCCAGTCACCAGTCTTATGATGTCGAACATTTTGAAGTTTTTCTGCATTGTGTATATTTTCACAATTTCTTTGTTTTCATATTTTTCGTTATTAGAGTGGTATTACTGGTTCAGTGAATTTATGCTTTATTATTGAGTAGTGATATGTTCATGTTTATATGAACTTAGTATCGATTGTCGTTGGATTTAAGTTTTTTTTAAGTGGGATATGTGATCTCTTTTTATTTCTATTTTTTATATTGCGTCGTTATGAAATTTATATTATATTTGTGATGCCAGTCATGTTGGCCGAGTCATATATTATGTGTGATATATATAAATATTTTAGATTATCCATCATACATGAGAGATATTATCTATTTTTCGAGTAAACATGAACCTATGAGGACCTGACACAAAATTAAACACTGGTTTGACTCGATTGGGCTTCTTTTAGAGCTCTAGCTAACACATAAAAATATAAATAAATATAAAAAGTAAAAATAATTTAACATTATTCGATATAAATCTATTTTTCATAAATAATTAAGGTCTATGTTAAGAATAAAAATAACATAAAATATTCATTAGTTTCGTAGACTTCTCTTTGAATATTAATAGAAAAATAATAATTATAAACTCATCACTAAAGCTCTTTCCATGCCAAAACACTCACAACACTATTGACGAGCAAACTCACAACCACCACAATGCAAAGAATTACATCTATAACTAAAATAAACAGAGTTCCTGCTAATTTATATTCTACTTGTCTTCCAGTCTTCCCTCTATCAATGGTTTCCTCAAATCATCCTCCGCCTTTGCTTCCACCGCAGCTGTAATTTTGTCATAAGCAGCAATTTGAGGTAGCTTGCACTTGCTTTCATAGTCCTCGGCTTTGATCCATAACACTAGGTAAAGCCCACTCACAACCGTAACTGCACCGATCAAGCTACAGCAAGAAAGTAGCTAGAATCTAATTAATTTTATCTTTTGAGGAGAACGAAGTCTGATAACAAGAAGAGAAAAGATTGTAACAGACATTTTATACTTTACATACCTTCCAAGATGGAGTTGTTCATGAAGGAAGATGCAAGCTGCGATTGTGGTGATGACAGTGCAAAGAGGATTGAAGAGTGCAGGAAAGAGTGGGCCTTTCACAGATACGCACCATGACTGCAGATAATAAGTGACAGCAGAACCAAAAATTCCCTGGACATGCATTAATTACTCGAATTTAGTCATTTCTTTTTTACTCTATTAGTCAGGTGATTTCGTGTTTTGAAATTTTAGATAAAATTAGCAATGAAAAAAAAGGAACCGATAAATGCAGAAGAGAAGATATAGTTATAGCTCTCACTGCAAATACGCAACTAAAGAGCTCAATCTGTGAAGTTATCCTCCATGCACTCAAGCTTGGTTGTAAGAGAAATGTGAAGATAGCAGACTGGATGGTCGATATGCAGCACATCCAAGTCGACAAAGACAATGGATCTAAATAGTTCTCGCATATTGATCCCTGCATTTCTTTTATCACTTCAGAATTAGAACTATAATCATTTAAATTTAGGAAAACTTAAACACCTGCATGATCAGCCAACCAGACCAGCAAATGCTGCTTCCAACGAGGAAGAGTGACCCAATGATCCACTTATTGCTCGCTGACTGAAGCATCATGTGGTAAAGCTCCATTGCCAGAAGCCTTGGACCTTTGAAGAAAGCCATGGTGATTGCTCCTGCAACGCAGATGAGTGTCCCAAGAACTTTTGCCATGCTTCTCATGCTCCTCCATTCTACCTTCTCCAATCTGCATGTAGAGAACAGTCAATAAGAAAAAAAAGGAAAAGTGGAGAATGTTGGATCGGGTTGGACCGGCTAGAGGGGGGTGAATAGACGGATAATAAAATAAAGAAATAGAAGACACTCGTCTTAAAAAAAACTTGGTCGCAACTAAGAACGTTGCTTCCAAGGCAGTGGACGCTCAATTAAAATCTCCTTCCAAGGCAGTGAACGCTCAATTAAAATCTCCTTGTGGCGGAGAAGCCTTACAATAAAAGCACGCTAGACTATAGAGAGAATTACAAGAGAATTGAATGAATAAAAATGTTGAAACTCTAAGCCTATTTATAGCCTAAGAGAATAAATCTGGATTGTTGATTGTTGAGGAATTTTCTCTTGGCCATTGATCCATGGATGTAATCTGGATGGTTGATCTTGGATGAGATTAAACTGCATCCATTGGATCTGATTAAAGGATAAAGTTATCCTTTAAGAGATAACTTTATCTTTTGCTCGCAACAGATAAATAACTTTATCATCTGCTCGCAACAACTTTAATCACATCTCTTTCTTATCTCAGTCGGTAAGGTTGATGATTTATGTCGGCGAGGTTGCTGGTTCGAATCTTTGCAGCAACAAATAAAATTCTTTTTGTTTCACGTGTCTTGTTTGACTTGGTCAAACTGACCAGTCTTTTGGTTCATCTTCTGGGTGATTTCCGGCCAACCGGAGTTAGGCTCACCCGAACCCGACTCCGGTCTTTCGCCCCTCGAGCGTGCTTCCTCCCGGTTTCCCGTCCCTCGGGCGTCGCGTACGTCCTTCTCGATCCACCGGTGTACTCTTCCGTAGCTTCCGCGTCCCTCGGATTGTACCGAGCCCGTCGGCACACTTCCCCGCACAATCCTTCTCGTCCGCTACGTCTTACACTCGACTTCCTCCGTACCTAAGCTCCTGCACACTTAGCAGAGGGATTAAACATACCAGGACCTAACTTAAATTGGTTGATCACATCAAAATCAACTAGGGGTACTTACAATCTCCCCCTTTTTGATGTGCATCAATCCGAGTTAAGTTAGGGTAAACAAATAAAAAAAACATGCATAATAATGTAAATGCATAATAATGTAAACAGTTTAAGTTAAAAAATTTAATTTAGAATAAATTAAAATTCTACCCCTTAACTTAATACTATTCCTCCCCCTTTGATCACATCAAAAAATTGGAAAATATAATTAGGGAAGAAAATTTTTGAGTGCGATAAAAAATATTCTAAGTGAAAAAAAATCACATTACCACAGATTTTTCAAATTTAAAATGGCATATTTTTTCAAAGTTAATTCCATTGTTTTTTTAAAAAAATGACATAAATAAAATCTAAATTTTTTTGATAAAATCCACAGCTGATGAGGAGATCCAAAAAAAATTGGATCTGGTCAAAATATTTTTCTATCAAATTTTAAAAATAAAAAAAACATATTTCAATAAACAATTCATAAAAAATCGAAAAAAATCTGAATATTTTTGTTAAAGTCGAAGATTAAGATATGAGTTTGGACAAAAATTTTGAGTTTTAAATTCGTTCATCAAGTCCAAAAATGACAGACCAACACATAAGAGTTCTTGAAGAGTAAATTTTAAAAAATTAGAAAAAATACTTCGAAAAATTTGAAAAAAAAATTGTAATGAGTCTTTCCCCTAAACTCTTAATTTCAAATTTCGAGGGAAAAAAATATTCGAAAAATTTTGAAAGAAGTTCCAGTAGATAGACAGCATAATTGTGCAAAAAAAATAAAGACATAATTTTTATTAGAGAAACAAAATGCGCACATATATAATAACAAAAAAAATTCTCAGTTTAATACAAATTTAGGAACCCAAAATAAGTTCCTGTCTACAGGATTAATTAAAAACTTAGGCGGAATATAGCTTTTGGGCACCTTTTTAAATTGACCCTTATGATTTTTAAAATACCAATTTAAATTATCAAGAAAGTAATTTTTCTTTTGGGGTAAATATGCAATATCAAGTTCTAATTTTTGCACAATGTTTTTCAAATTATCATTTTCATTTTTCAAAATTTCAGACGAGGATGTAAGTGTTAATTCATTTTTTAATTTTTAATTTTCTTTTTCTAATCTACAATTAGATTTGAGCAAAGCTTCAACTCCAGCATATAACTGATCATGAGGAAGAAAACAAACCTCACTTACCGGGTCGCTTTCGAAAAGCGAGGTTCCTCTTTCGTCATCGCTTTCTTCTGACATCTCTCCCCCTTCATCAGTGCTCCCTTCTTGATGATTTGCCATCAACGCAAGTCCCGCGTATTCTTGACCTTCCGACTCTTCTGACGAGGACTCATCGTCGAGTTGGATCTTCCTTGTGTTCAGTGCGGCGATGTCTGATTTCTTATTCTTTTCTTCATGCAATTCCAGGAATTTCTCCCAGAGCTCTTTTGCCGAGTTGTAATTCTCGATGCAGTTAACTTCTTGCGTGGGAAGAACGGCTAGTAGATGAAATTCAGCTTTCTTGTTTGCTTCAAAGTCTGATTTCTCCTTCTTGGTCCACGACTCTATTTCTTTATTCTTGCCGTTGTTGTCTTTAGGAGCTGAAAAACTATTTTTCATAATTATTAGCAATTCAATATCTGTTTTAAAAAATACCTGCATTCGGCGCTTCCACATCGCGAACTCCCCCTCAAACTTCGGCGGGTAGATTACGGCTCCAACCATTTTTCTTGAAATTGCTGCAGTCGGCGATTAGTCCTTCTGCGGCGACCTTGGCTCTGATACCACTTGTTGGATCGGGTTGGACCGGCTAGGGGGGGTGAATAGACGGATAATAAAATAAAGAAATGGAAGGCACTCGTCTTAAAAAAAACTTGGTCGCAACTAAGAACGTTGCTTCCAAGGCAGTGGACGCTCAATTAAAATCTCCTTGTGGCGGAGAAGCCTTACAATAAAAGCACGCTAGACTATAGAGAGAATTACAAGAGAATTGAATGAATAAAAATGTTGAAACTCTAAGCCTATTTATAGCCTAAGAGAATAAATCTGGATTGTTGATTGTTGAGGAATTTTCTCTTGGCCATTGATCCATGGATGTAATCTGGATGGTTGATCTTGGATGAGATTAAACTGCATCCATTGGATCTGATTAAAGGATAAAGTTATCCTTTAAGAGATAACTTTATCTTTTGCTCGCAACAGATAAATAACTTTATCATCTGCTCGCAACAACTTTAATCACATCTCTTTCTTATCTCAGTCGGTAAGGTTGATGATTTATGTCGGCGAGGTTGCTGGTTCGAATCTTTGCAGCAACAAATAAAATTCTTTTTGTTTCACGTGTCTTGTTTGACTTGGTCAAACTGACCAGTCTTTTGGTTCATCTTCTGGGTGATTTCCGGCCAACCGGAGTTAGGCTCACCCGAACCCGACTCCGGCCTTTCGCCCCTCGAGCGTGCTTCCTCCCGGTTTCCCGTCCCTCGGGCGTCGCGTACGTCCTTCTCGATCCACCGGTGTACTCTTCCGTAGCTTCCGCGTCCCTCGGATTGTACCGAGCCCGTCGGCTCACTTCCCCGCACAATCCTTCTCGTCCGCTACGTCTTACACTCGACTTCCTCCGTACCTAAGCTCCTGCACACTTAGCAGAGGGATTAAACATACCAGGACCTAACTTAAATTGGTTGATCACATCAAAATCAACCAGGGGTACTTACAGAGAAAATCATAAATCGTCAGGTAGTTAAACATTACCCAAGAGAGGCAGCCATAACAAAGGTGACTGATGGGGACATGTATGATTAGGTGTCATTTGTATACTTGGTGGAATTTAGCATATCTTAACCAAACCCTTTGCATGGCTCGCCGTGCATTTGTATGGTCCGGAAAGGCTTAGGTGCTTTATCTATCTATGATTTCATCGCTTGTTGTTTCATCTGGTTTAATAATATCACTTATCCTAGTGAGTTTTATGGGTCTACTAGGCCCGAGGCTTCTCAAGCTCAAGTATTTACCTTTCTAGTTAGAGACCAATGTCTTGGAGCTAACGTGGGATCCACCCAAGGACCTACGGGTTTACGTAAATATCTAATGCGTTCCCTCACCGGAGAGATTATTTTTGGAGGAAAAATTATTCGTTTTTGGGATCTTCGTACTCCTTGGTTAGAACATCTAATGGGTCTGAACGGTTTGGACCTAAAAGTAGGTTGAAAAAAGACATACAACCTTAACAAGAACGATGTTCGACAAAATATATGATTCATGCTCCTTTAGGTTCTTTAAACTCTGTGGGTCGTGTAGCTACGGAGATCAATGCAGTCAATTATGTCTCTCTTAGAAGTTGGTTGACAAAAATACCTATATCAACAAGTAACCAACGGAGTCAAACAATATCAATAGTAATAAAGGTCATAGCACGATATTCTGCTTTGATAGAAGAACGAGAAATAATATTTGACTCTTTACTCTTTCAAGATATAAAAGAATCTCCTAAGAAAATACAAAATCTTATGGTAGATTTATGATCTGTAGAATCACCACCTCAATTTGCATCTGAATAGACACGCAACTCTAAGATAGAAGTGGAAGGATAAAGAAGACTATGAAACTGAGTACTTCGAAGATATTGAAGGATGAGAAGCACAACTTCCCAATGTACTGAAGTAGGAGAAATAACAAATTGACTGACAATGTGTATAACATAAATAATAGCAGGTATAGTGATGGTAAGATACACAAAACTACCAACTAAATTGTGATATAAAGAAGGATCTGGTAAGGGAACACTATCAATAGAAGAGTACTGAGCATTAATCTCAAGCGGAGTGTCAACAGTATGAGTGTCAGATAAATGAGCCTGCTCCAGAATGCCACTAATATATTTGGATTTTGAGAGAACATAGCCACGTCAAGAATAAGCTACTTCAAGTTTTAAAAAATAATGCCGAGAATCCAAACCTTTTATTTTAAACTCACGAGTAAAATGAAGTCTCAATTCTTCTATTTCACTTATATCAACCCTATCATGTCATCAACATAAAAAGAGAGTAACGTACGACCTAACAAAGTACAAGGAACAAAAAGAGCAGAGTCATGCTGACTAGAAAGAAAGCCAAGAGATCCAATAACAACGAAAAACTTGTCAAACCAAGCTTGAGGAGCTTGTTTAAGGCCATAAAGAGCCTTTTTTAGTCTACATAATTCACCTGGATTGTGAGTGACACCTGGTGGAGGAATCATGTAAACTTCTTCTTGAAGATCTCCATTTAAAAAAGTATTTTTAACATCCATCTGACAAACAAACCACTGACAAACTGATGTAACTGCAATGAGAGTACGGATAGTAACAAGCTTGGAAAATGGAGCAAAGTTTCCTCATAATCCATGGCATATTATTGGAAAAATCCTTTAGCAACCAAACGAGCTTTATAACGCTCAATTGACCCATCAGATTTTGTTTTAATGTTATGTATCCATCGAGAACCAATCGCACACTTCTCCAAAGGAAGATGAACAAGATACCAAGTACCTGTTTGATACAAAGCAGAAAATTCTTCGACCATGACCTGCTGCCAAAGAGGATCAAAAGCAACCTCTCTACAAGAGGAGAGCTCAGACAATTGATGAATATAAGCCAAAAAAGAAGAAAAAGAACTAGAATAAGTAGAATACACAAAATCGGGCAATTGAATAGACTTACTAGATCGTTAAGGGTAATAAGGAGGAGGATCCGCTATAACAGGAGCATTATGAGAAGCAGCAAGAGCAGAGGGATCATTGGGGAATTGATAATCAAAATCTGTATGAATGTAATCCTACAAGTAGCATCATTAGAAGAAGAGGTACTAGGGTAGTCTAATTGTAAGGAGATATGAGATGACACATCATCGATGTTAGTGCAAAAAAGATCAATACGAGTGAGATCAGATTTTTCAAAGATTAGGAGTGTCAGAGGGAATGAAATAGAATGGAATGTATTCAAGAAAAATAACATGACGTGAGACATAAAATTTTTGACTAACTGGATCATAACATCATTATCTTTTTGGGCCTTCGCCGTAGAGAAGAAAAACACAAAGAGCAGATTGAGAACAAGCTTACTACGTTCAACATGAGGACGGAGAACAAAATATGTGATTTCAAAAACTCCTAAAACAGAATAATTAGAAACATTACCATACAATTTTTCAAAAGGAGACAAATCAGAAGTAATAGAAGATAAAATTCTATTGATAGAATGGACTATAGTAAGAATAACTTCCCTCAGAATTCGCTAGGAGCATATGCAGACAACAAGATTGAACATGTAGTTTCAACAATATGTCTATGTTTTCCTTCAGCAGCATCATTTTGTTCAAGAATATTAGTACAAGAACTTTGTGAAGTGTACCATCTAAGACAAGTAGTTCAGAAAAAAGATTAGATATATATTCACCATCCAAATCAGATCGAAAATATTTAATAATGATATTATGTTGAGTTTTTATCATGACATGAAACATATGATAGATACCAAAGAAATCAGAACAATGTTTCATAAGATATATCCAAGTATAATGAGTACAATCATCAATAAAGGAAACATAGTAACGGGATCCACCAGGTGTATGAATCGAAGATGGACCCCACATACCAAAATGAACCAATTCAAACGATGTAAAAGAAATAGAGATACTTCTATAGAAAGGTAAGATAAAGAATTTCGCTAATTTGCAACCATAACAATATGAAATATCATGAGTTTGTAATTTTTCTAAATTTTCTTTAGAAGCTAAGTATTTCAAATGAGAAAATAAATATGTCCAAGACGAGAATACAACAAATAAAAATCAGAAGAAGTAGAGTTTAATCAAAAGAATAACAAATCAATTTTGGAAGCTGCTACATCTAGAACATTAAGTTATTCTAATGTATATAGTTCCCTTGTCTACAACCTATCCCAATCTACTTCTAAGATCACGGATCTTGCACATAACAAGAAGATGAAGTAAAAGAATCTTAGAAATCAGAATCACATAATTGGCCGACCGAGACCAGATTCAAAGTAAGATTAAGAATATAATAAACATCAGACAGAGACAAATTAGACATAGAAATAACACCAGCTAATGTCATAGGAGAACTATATGTGATCATGACTAACACAGAAGGCGAAGAATTTATAGATACAAAAGAATTATCATTAGGCAACATATGATGCATAACTCTCCTGAGGTACATACTATTAGAAAAAAAACCTTTGTGAGAAGAAGTAGATATGATATGTGGATGAGATGCAAGAAACTATTGAAACTGTTTGGCAAGAGCTGAAATTGTGGCATTAGATGATTGAGTCACTCCACAATTAGTAAGAAGAACTACTGATGCCATGTTGGATGTTCCAAATTAAAGGAATCATTATTGTTATTGACTATCGGATATCCAAGAAGAAGACATAATCAGTAGTCATATTTTTCAGTCATCAGGTGAATTTAAAGAACTCAAAATCTGTTCTCCACTGTTCCAAATGTAGCGTTGGATGCGAGGAACATTCTCTCAAAATTTTAAGGTGATCTAATGGTTAAAACTCAAAAAAATATCATTTTTCTACAGATGCAGTGAGTCAATTTTTTTTAACAAACCAATCATGATATAGAAATCGTTGAAGCAGCCTCACAATGATCGACCTTCGTACATCTGAAAATCACAAATCTCGATGGTGGCCTTGAAATCCTTCCAAATTTAAACATTTCGGCATGGCAAGACCTTGTTCTGATACTATAAAAATAATACAAATATAATCTAAAATACAATGTAAAGAGAAGGAGAAAGAGACGAGAGAAAGAAGAAAACAAACGACGGCTAGATAATTATATTCATAAAATTTAGGATTTACAAAGAAAAATGAGATATAAATAGACAAGTAATAACAAATTAAAAGACTAATTCTACACTAGACTAATTCACCCTTCCATAAATAATTTATTTTATCATATACTAACACATTCAATAATAAAAAAAAGGGGAAAAGCGGAGAAAATCATAAATCATCAGTAGTTAAACATTACCCAAGAGAGGCAGCCATCACAAAGGTGATTGATGGGGTGAGATTGCTCATTGCTGTGGCCATTGAAGAAGAAACCAATTCCATCCCTTGGTAGTACAAGAATTGGCTGAGAGCACTGCGCACATAAAAAAAACAATGAACTTTCTAATTTATTTAACTAGACTTCTCCAATCTGTGAATATTAACTGTAAATATGAGTACCCGACAAGTGAAACAAGGAAGACCAATCCAAAGGCCCTCACTCCCATTCCGAACTGACCTCTACTCCTCGATGCAACAAAGCTTATGGGAGCGAGGACGAGGCTGGCAATAGCATGCCTGTAGACCACGAACACAATGGGGCTCATGCCCTTAGTGAAGGCGGCCTTCGCCAAGAGAGCCATGGCAGCATAGATGAACTGCACAGCCACCATGGCCAACGCAGGCTTGTAGTACTCCTCACTCATCTTAACTAACTGGGAGAAGAGAATTGAGTATAGACGGATTTGATGTGCATATACAGATCTAGAGTTACAAAAGAGACTTGATGATTGAGGGCTCTTTTCTCATAGGTCTTAAATGGGAGCTTGTGCGCTCCCACGGGCTGGATCGGATGGCTCTCTTGGCCCTTAGTGAAGGCGGCCTTCGCCAAGAGAGCCATGGCAGCATAGATGAACTGCACAGCCACCATGGCCAACGCAGGCTTGTAGTACTCCTCACTCATCTTAACTAACTGGGAGAAGAGAATTGAGTATAGACGGATTTGATGTGCATATACAGATCTAGAGTTACAAAAGAGACTTGATGATTGAGGGCTCTTTTCTCATAGGTCTTAAATGGGAGCTTGTGCGCTCCCACGGGCTGGATCGGATGGTAAGACGCTTGACCGTTTGCTTCGGGGTCACAGATTCGAGCGTCGCCAATTACGCACGGGGATAAAACGCTGATCTACTAGCTTTAATCCGCTCGACCCTAGACGCCTCACCACACTAGTGATAACCGTGGTTTGTCTTCCTCTGGAAACTTTTGGGGTCGGGACCAGAGGACCGCTAAAGTGGCGGTTCTATTTTTTTTTTTTAAATGGGAGCTTGTGCTGAAAATTATTAGCATTTTGTAGAGGGTTCTTTCTAGGATTTTCCACAGAAAATGATTCAGTAGATAATAGGTAAATTTGGTGCGACCAATTCGGTCCCACAAAAGCTTTTCATGGGCTGCCATGATAAATCGAGAAGCGCTCGCAGTAGACAGTCCAGAAGTCCAGTGTCTCAGGATTCGCGTTCTATTTGGAAAAAAAATTCCTATATAATATATCATAGTTGGAAATCGAACTGTAAATACCTGAGATAATGACTAATCGTATTGCCGCTGGACCATATCCCGGGGAGGATTTTCCACGGACAGCTCTTTAATATCTCTTCCATCTGATCAGAACATATCTCAATATATAAATGACTGATTTTTTAATGCCTTATAATTTATTTTCTCTCTGACAGTGGTAGGAGACGTGGGTATATTCTCAGTGAGCGCCTGCTACAAAGCAACAAATTTATAAAACGACAGAACGAATGCTTACCAAGTAACTTGGTTCAATGATTGAATCTCTTCCGATTAAAGCACTTTGTCCAATGTCAAAAGTTACACTTTAAAAGAAAAAAAATTCTGAAATCGAATGGTGTTGCTGCTGATTGAGATGGACATCATCGATGATAATATTAACAAAGAAAAATGATAGTGCGCTTTGCTGAGTTTCTTTTCTTTCCGTTTTTCCTTTCTTGTCGTAAGATGGATACCGTCGGGGCCCGTCGCACTGATTTCAGAATTATCGTGTTCGTAAGGACTGGGCAAGAATTGGTCCTGAGCTCCTCGGCTCGAGTTACGCCAGCAAGGAAATGGCATCTTCGAACACCTCGACATGCATATTAATGTTGATAAAAGTTACAATTTGATTTAAACTGGATAATTAATTTCAACTAAAAACTAAAAAAAAATAAAAGATTAGACTTGACAGAATGAACGTTCACAAAATTTAACAAAGTAGCTGAATGTCTTCCAAAAGCGCTTCGTCTCCTCACAATTTTAAAAACTGATCACGTGATGCACACGTTTTTTAAAAATAATTAAATTATTTGGAAAAGGTTAAATAATTGAGCATTTTTATTTTAAAATTAGAATTTGTCATTGGAGAAGGGTCATTAATGATGACAACGACTCAACGTACGTCTCTTTATTATCGTCAACGTGACCTCCATCTACGTTGTCATGTTAGAAAAACGACAACGTATTTACCTCCGTATTAATAATTTTCGTAATTTATCTTCCCTATGTTGACTCTGAGACGGATTGACAAAGACACTGAGAGCGAGTGAATCATCTTTTACCAACATGTTAAAAAAACGACAATCTCCATGGAATGAACGGATGATTAATATGTGAATATTATCATCATGAGATTAGAGGGTCAAAATTTGACAAAATCAATATGTCCATCATTCCCATGCACTAGCCATAGCATCCGGGCTAGTAGCCTCTGTGATATATTTACCTCCTCCATATCGATCCTGAAATGGATTGGTGGGGGCACTGGGATTGAACAAATCGCCTTTTGCCATCATGTTAGAAAAACGACATTGTATGCTTTCCACCTACATTAAAGCACTTTTATTATGGGTGTATCTATCGACCTCCGAGGGAGCAGTCACCGCAATTTTACTCCACCAAGAGGACAACATACAACACCCAATCTAATTTCTAGACCACTTGCTGAATGATGCTTAGAGCAGGAACACCAATCTAGAGAAATTGACTCTCGGATTGGCCCTCGTCGCTCATCGTCTAAGATCATATTTTTTGGCTCATCCGATCATAGTCTTTACCAAAAGTAGTACTTCTAGTCGAGTACTAACGAATCTAGAAGCCTCTGGAGCATGGATTAAGTGAATCGCCAAATTGAGCGTGTATGATATTCAATATCATCCAAGAATGAGCATCATAGCTCAAGCCTTGACCGATTTCCTAACTGAACTTCCTAATCAGGAAGCCAATGAAACATAGAAATTTACGTGGATGACTCCTCCACTTCGGAAGGTAGTGGGATTGTGATATTATTAATATCATCCCGACGTGTTCCAACTCTTCGTTCGACTCAATTTTCAAGCATCCAACAACGAAGCTAAATATGAAGCCTTGCTCACAAGACTTCAAGCAGATATTTTTGAAGCCTTGCTCGCAAGTTATCATCCACTCGGACACCAATTGGTCGCTCAGTAGTTAGAAGGCAATTTCAAGATAAAAAAATGATAGATTACTATGTTGGCAATTTCAAGATAAAAAAAATGATAGATTACTATGTTATGCAGATATTTTTGATAAGTTGAAAGTCGACTTCCATGAAGTCATTCAACAAAAGATTCCTCGAGAGGAGGACCAAAAGATGGATAAGATGGTCATACTAGCGAGTGCACTTGCCACTTGGAACATGGAGGACTCTGTGTTCTAGGTCTTATTGGTCTCGCAAATCGAGCAAGCGCCAATCCAGAACCTCCTGACCGATTGGCGAACACCTATTATTGCCTTTCTCAAGCAAGGGACCTTGCTATTATATCTGAAAGATGTTCCAAGGTAATCGCCTTAAGGAATGCATTATTTATTGGATAAATATAGTTTCAATATTTGGGTACACATTCTTTATGTGTATAATTGGATCTTAAACTCATTTACTGAACGCCCACAATACGATTCATAACATGAAAGAACTCATGATTGGATCATGACTAGGGAACATCTCTACATATGCAATTATGAATATATTATAATCTTCTCTAGTCGACGAACTAATCGTATTCGGACATCATCAATTCTGTGAGACTAGCACGAGTTATACTCCTTGGTTTAACCACGCAACTGTTCATCACTGGTTGGAGATATTGGGATGTCGAGAGTTAAACGTGGATGCTAGTTATGGTAACTAGTTCATTAGAGTAACATGTCATAAGACTTTATATAGTTCTCTACATATATGGATATGTCTAAAAAATCTCATTGCAGCTTAAGTGCGAATTTCTTTCAACTAGAGGTATTTAAGTCACCTTGGTTATGGAGACTTATACTTTGACATTCTAAGCAAGCATCGCTTTGGAGGTGTGGTCTTGAGATGATTAGGTATAAGCCAAAGTACCTAAACGTGTTTCTATTGCCCACAGAGGATTAACCGATCCTTGCAAGGAGACGTATATCCTATGGTCATTCATTATGATTGTTGCTCAAAGTTTTTGGCTAAAGCATCACATGTCAAGAGTACAGAACTCTTGAATACATGTTAGAGTAACTTGAATCCATAGGATGAGTAAATAATATTTGGACTAGGTGTGACATAGTCAGCATAGTTGGAATAGACACATAGACCATGTCCTAAACCAAGTGGGTGTAAGACGAGTGAAAGGAATAAGGAATGACTCACTGTAGTTGTTGAAAGGTTTAGAAGTGATTTTGGAATCAACGAATGATTTTCTAGTTAATTAGGGATCATAATATTCTACTAAGTGACACTCATGATCGATTCATAATTAATAGTTAATTATAAACGACTAAAATTATAAACGACTAAAATAATCGGGAACCTATTAGGTCATATATACTATGAGTTTATCTGAAAGACTTAAAATGAGGTTGAGAATTGGATTATCAAATCAAGAGAGAGACAAAGTTTGGTTGTACCAAACGAAGGACAAATATAGAAAGATATTTGTCGGAACGAAAGCGCGAATGGGCCACGCCTATTATACGTTAGATAGATTCATTATAATTTAATAATAAACCCAAAGGAGTTTAGTTTAGTTATAAAACAACTTGGATCAATAATAAACCAAAAGGGTTTCATTTAATTATGAATCGAAATGGTTTGGTTTTGAATCAAAGCTTAAACTTAATGGCAATACATCAGGTTGGCTTTGCTTGTTGGGGTTGGGAGATGATTTGCTCCCTAAGTCATGTAAAGGTGTATAAATACCTTTCTATGAGAAAAAGAGATTAAGAATTCTTTGAGAGATAACCCTTATAGGATTAGGTTCTCCTCTCCCTCTCTCTTGTTGTTGCCCACCACCAAAGGGGGTGACTCCTTTGGTTGTGCCATCGCCGCTAATTGCAGGCAACCACCCCGACCGTCATCCTCCAGCCAACTGTCACTAATCAATAATCCCGCCCTTGGTCATCATCAATCGGGGCAAGGGTTGTCATAGGCAACCACAAGAGGTGCCAGATTTCCTTTTGTGCCGCCAAGCACAAGATGATTGAGAGTTCTTTTGATCGTTTCATTTCTAAGCTTGTCTAGTACTGATCAGAGAAGAACGACTCATCGCTTTGTGAAGCCATCTCGATGACAACTCAACATGGATACATAGAGGCTAGGCTTTCTAAGTGCCACTTAGTTGATGCCCTTTCCACTCTGATCCATCCGTCATGTATACTTAGTGTAAATTTAATTCCGTAAAATTTTATATTACGATCATGTCTGCATATGTTGCATCTTGTATGCATAGATGTGTATGTTATACTAAATTATAAATTTATTATATTTTTATTTCTGCTGCATATGTTTATGAAACATGTTTTGAGCACGAATCCGTATCGGGTTCCCCAATAGTGGTGTCAGAGGCAAGTTGTGCTTCGACATAATCATAAAATTGATCTACTGGTCGTAATTGTTCATAAATTAATTTTTGGATTTTTTTTCAATTTTATTAAGAATTTTTATTTTTAGAAAGTTTTCTAATTGGTTAGAAATTCTATTTTTGGAAAGTTTTAGAAATTTTATTTTGGAAATATTCTACAAATTAATTTCTAGAAATTTTCCTATTTTATTACTAATTTTTATTTTTGAAAAGTTTTCTAATTTATTAGGAAATTCCATTTTTGGCAAAATTTGAATTAATTTATGAAATTAAATTTTGGAAATATTCTCTAAATAATTTAGAAAATTTTTATTTTGAAAAGCTTCTGAATTTATTAAGAAACAAATTTATTTTTGGAAAATTTTCTAATTAGTTAGGAAAATTTTATTTTGAAAAGTTTCTAAAATAATTTTAGAATTTTAAATTTGAAAGATTCTAAATTAATTATATATTTCCTAATTAGTTGGAAAATTTAAAATTAGTGAATTATTTTCTAATTAATTAGATTTTCTTGATTAAAAATGATTTTCTTAATAAAGTATGTAATTAAATTTGAAATTTTATTTCTTAATTTAATTAAAGAAATATTGATTTATAGAATTTATATTTTAAGACATATTTTATTTCCATAAAAAATTATGACAATTATGACATTATTTATGTAAGGTCATATATGTATGTTATGTAAATGCATTAGATTTATGCATTATTTATGTGCGATGTGTTATATTATTTTATATGTAATGCGTGCGATATGTCATGTCATCATTTATGTTATGCATGTGATGTCATATAAATAGTACAGTTGCAGGATGATGATGAGACTTAGAGAGTGTTTAGTAGAGCTTCTGTTATCCGTTTTTTAAATTCTAGCTATATAAAAGTACTTTTAAGTGTTTGTGAATGTAAAATTCCGCTTTAGCTTTTACAACTTTTATTCAAAAGGTAAAAGCAAGAATTTAATATTTACACTTGCTTCTGCTTTTTCATTTATGATATAAAACTAAAATTTAATATTTATATCCTTAAATAATTTATCATTGTACATAATTATCTCCTGACGTAATTTATAATGTTAAATTTTATTTATATGTGACTTTTAATAATTTTTAATAGAATTTATAAAATTTTAATTATATTTTACTATATGTATTTATTTTTAAAATAATATATAATATTTTTATATAATTTACATTTCCAGAATTTTTATAAATTATGTTATTTTTTATATATTTATTTTTGTTATTTTTATATAGATTTTCAAATATTCATATTTTAAAAAAATAATTTTGAATTGTTGGGGCAATCTATGGTCCGGAGTGACCATGTGTTTTGATGTTTGGGCAACAGATTTAAGTTAGGTTCACCCTTGTATTTGATATGTGTATGTGAGTGTGCAGGTCTTGCAGGATACACATGAACTTAGCTGGACGGCTTCGAGACCGATGAAGGATGGCATGGGAGACAAGCCGTGAGCTTGCATGCATCCGAGGGACCGTGGACAAAACAGGGACAATGAGCCGAGGGAAGCGAACTTTGAGGCATACGTGAAGGATGGCATGGAGGCAAGCCGAGGGCTTGTGTGCGCATATGAGGGACGAGAGCCAAAGTCGAAGAGGGCTTGAAGGCAACAGATCCAGGCTGTTGGATGAAGAGTCAGCTGAGTCGTGAGAGTTCGAGTGCTGAGTGAATTGTACTTGAGAAATCCTAGGGTTCGAGTGCTGAGGGAAATGTACTCGGGAAGGGGAAACCTTAGATTTAGAAGTGGACCAGTCGACTGGTGCCAGGGCAGTCGATTGATAAAGTTCACAGAGTGACAGAGAGATCAGTCGACTGCCCATGGATCAGTCGACTAATGGTAGCTCAAATTTGAAGGTTAAGCAGTAACGGTCGAATTTGAGTGAGACTAGTCGACTGATCCATCACCAGTCGACGAAATTGACTTTGGTTAAAGGCCAATTAGTAGTCTATGTGCTCAAGAATATTGTCCGGATTGTGGCAAGGTTTCTCCACCCACAAGGAGCTACACGAGCTAGTCGGAGGTCTTCCGGGGAGTCATCCATCGACGGATCGGGATCGTCCACCTTACAGACAACTGTGGAGTAGGAGCTTCATCTCCGAACCACGTAAATTGGTTTGTCTTCTTAGTTGTTATTGTTTTATTATTTGTTATTCCGCTTGCGCACTAACAACATGTAGGAAGAAAACCGCGATTAAAGTGGGTGATCGGAAAGTTACTATTCATCCCCCCTCTAGCAAACGGAAAGGTCCCAACAAATAGTACAGTTGCAGGATGATGATGAGACTTAGAGAGTGTTTAGTAGAGCTTCTGTTATCCATTTTTTAAATTCTAGCTATATAAAAGTACTTTTAAGTGTTTGTGAATGTAAAATTCTGCTTTAGCTTTTACAACTTTTATTCAAAAGGTAAAAGAAAGAATTTAATGTTTTTACTTGCTTCTGCTTTTTCATTTATGATATAAAATTAAAATTTAATATTTATATCCTTAAATAATTTATCATTTTACATAATTATCACCTGACGTAATTTATAACGTTAAATTTTATTTATATATGAGTTTAAATAATTTTTAATAGAATTTATAAAATTTTAATTATATTTTACTTTAAGTATTTATTTTTAAAATAATATATAATATTTTTATATAATTTACATTTCTAGAATTTTTATAAATTATGTTATTTTTTATATATTTATTTTTGTTATTTTTATATATTTTTTTTCAAATATTCATATTTTAAAAAAATAATTTTGATATAATATAATAATAATAATTATATAAACACATGTATCAAAATTATATTTAGATAGTTAAAAAAGATTAGTTTATATTATTTAAGGATATTATTGTCATTTAACTAAAAATTAAGTTTAAAAGCAATTATTCTTCCAAACACTCAAACTTATCATGTATTAGCTTTTGACTTCTATTTTCAAACACTTCATACTTTAGCTTTCCATTAACTTTAAAATAATCTCTAATCGAATCACTTTTAAATAAGCAAAATCTCTCTCAAACACACTCTTAAAATCCTTGCATAAAAATTAATTCTACACCTTCTGTTAATATGGTATAAACCATAGTCTAATTTTTTTTGTTTGGGTCGTCGGACTCAGTCTAAGCTTGACCTGAAATTAGATATGTTCAAACCATAGTTATACGATCTCGCGATTAACAAGTCGGCTTTAACTTGAACATTAGCTTATTGGACTCTTTCTAAGGTTAATGTAGATAGAGGTGAAGTTGGGTGATATATATAATGTATACTTTGTTGGAGATCGTGCGGTCAGCAAGAGGGGGTGAATTGCCCCTATAAATAAAAACAATCTTTTGTTCTTTCATAACAAAGATATATGATAGTTAATGAACAAAATAATAACATAAGTATTTACTAAACAAAAGCAAAGAGAGGCACAAACATTTTACTTGATTTGCAACCAAGAAGGTTGCTAATCCAAGGCAAGTGAAAACTTGTTCTCCAAATATACTTCTAGGGACAGAGAAGCCTCTTACACAATGACAAACTCAGAGAGACAATGAAAACTAAGCAAGAAAATTCCTGTACAGTCGATTGATGGGATGTAACTAAGCTCTGGGGTATATTTATAGTAATAGTGAAGTTTATCCGATCGTTGACGTGGCCCTATACGGGCGCCCGAGAGCTTAGGGGTGCCTGACACATGGCTCAGGAGTTATCCACTTTACAACATTCGCGAACGACTACTTTTGGATGAACTTTGGCTTCTCGGGCGCCTATATTCATTGGGCGCCCGGGAGCATGGACGCCCGAGTGCATAAGGGCACCTGAGAACACAGGGGCGCCTAGGTCGACTTTGGTCAGCTTTTTGCTGATCAGTCTTCAGGCGGGTCTTCTTTATACGGATTGAATAATTCGGGTAGAGGAGGGTGAATAGTTCGTCACCCTCTAATTCGTCAGTTCTCTTCTTCCTACACGTGTTAGTGCGCAAGCAGAATAACAATTAAATTAAAACTAATACATACAAGAAGACAAACCAATTTACGTGGTTCGAAGATGGTGCTCCTACTCTATGGCTATCCATAAGGTGGACGATCTCTATCCGTCGATAGATTAGTCCCCGAAGAACCTTCGGCTAGCTTATGTAACTTATTGTGGGAGGAGAAACCTCACCACAACCTCACCAAGAACACTTGAGCACTTAGACTACTAATTAGTGCTTAACCAAGACCAATTTCGTCAGCCTTGCTCAAGAAAACCAAGTTTTCTTAAATAAAACTCGTTTGCTGATCCAGCTGTTACCAGTTGATTGGTGTCAACACCAGTCGACTGCTATCTGTCGAATCCGAACGTTATAACCCAATGTTCAAATTCAGCTGACACTAGTCAACTGCATAGAAAGATTAGTTGACTGATCTTTTTGTGACCTCTACTAGTCAACTGATCTCATACTAGTCGACTGGTAAAATCCTAAACCTAGGGTTTCCCTTTCCGAATATATTTCACTCGCACTCGGACCCTCACGACTCACTTGACTCTTCTTTGCTGGGATTAGTCGACTGGTAAAATATTAAACCTAGGGTTTCACTTCGCGAATATATTTCACTCACACTCGGAGCCTCATGACTTACTTGACTTTTCTTTGCAGCCTTGACTCTTGCCTTCAAGCCTTCTTCACTTTGGCTCTCATCTCTCGGATGTCATCGTTCGCGTATGCCTCGAAGTGTGCTTCCCTCGCCTCATCATTGCAGTCTTATCCACAGTCCCTCGGATGCTCCATCCTTCATCGGACCCGAAGCCATCAAGCTGAGTCTATGTATATCCTGCAGAATTTGCACACTCAAATATATATATCAAATACAAGTGTGAACGTAACTAAAACCCTTTGGCCAAACATCAAAATACATGGTCCCACGGACCATAGATTGCCTTAACATTCTTAGGTGATCTCCGGCCTTCTCCTCGAGCGTACTTCCCCCCGACTTCTCGTCCTTCAAACGTCATGTGCATCCTTCTCACTCCACTGGCGTACTCCTCCACAAACCTTCGCATCCCTCATATGCATCGAGCCTGTAGCTCCCTTCCCGTACCATCCTTCTTGACCACTGCGTCTTCCGATCGACTTCCTACACTCCTAAGCTCCTGCACACTTAAACATAGGGATCAAACACTACATGACCTAACTTGACTTGGTTGATCACATCAAAACTCACCTGAGGTACTTACAATCTCCTTTTTTTTTTTGATGTGAATCAATCCGAGATAAGTTAGGGTTAAACAACATATGAAATTACAGAAATAAATATTTGACAATCTAATTCAAAAACAAAATATTTAAATAAAATTAAGTCTTCCCCTTAACATAATCCTATTTTCTCCCCCTTTCATCACATCAAAATTTAAACATGTTAAGGGTAAAATAAATTCTAATAAGAAAACCTTACATAAATTCATAAAAACTTAAAAGGCCAATTATCAACAAAAAAATTTAAAAATTTATTTTCACTCGAAAATTTCTCAACATTTTTTTTTCAAGTTAGAAATATAGCAGACTCATTTTTCTAACAATTGTAAAAGTAAAATAAAATTTCTAACAATAAGAAAATAATTTTGGATCAGAGTTGATATTTTTTAAATGAAATAATTTTAAAATTAGATTTTGACTTAAAATAAATTTGAAATTTTTTCTTAATTATCAAAAGATAATCCATAGATCCTTAAAAATCGGATTTGACAAAATTAATTTCTAAATATTTTTGAAATTAAAAAAATATTTATCGAATGAAAAATCATAACAAATCTGTTTAATTGTTAAATATGTTGAAAAAATTTTTGTGAATAGCTCATAGCAGACTCTATAATAAAAAAAATATTAAATTAAATTTTTTGAAACAATTACACAATTGAAAAAAAAATCAAATAGATTACAAATAAAGCATTAATTACCAAAGAAAACATTGATTACTAATTGAAAAATAAGTGATAAATGAAATCTAACAATTTAGAACAAATTTTGGGATTCAAAATAAATTCTTATCAATAGAATTAACCTAAAATTTAGGTGGAATATAAGTTTTAGGAATTCTTGCAATTTGACCCTTGTGATACCGTAAATACCAAATTAGTCATCCAATATATCAAACTTTTGAATTTTTAAAATATTTTCAACATATATGGTTATTTTTTAGTTTTTCTACTTGAGCCTTCAATTTCTCATTTTTTAATTTTAATTTATCATACATTTCAAGTGGACATGTAAAAGCTAGTTATTTTTTCAATTCTAAAATTTTATTTTCTAATTTGCACATCGACTTCATCATTGAGTTAATACCTGAATAAAGTTGATCAGGAGGTTAAAAATATACCTCACTTACCAGGTCTTTTTTCGAAGTCTGAAGCTCCACCTTCGTAGCTACTATCTTTTGATGTAGCTCTCCCTTCATCGATGCTTTCTTCATCTTCATGGGTGGTCATTAGCACAAGTCCAGCGTGTTCCATTATAACGAGATTAGTACGAAAAACGACAACAAGAACAATAGAGAACACACAAGATTTAAGTGTAAAACTCTTGACGGGAAAAACCACGGGCAGAGGAGGAAAAATCACTATGAACGGTGGAATACAAAGTCGGCGGCTCTGATAAAGTAAAGAGAAGTAGAGAGAAAAGAGAGGTAGAGAGAAAGAAAGAAGAGGTAACTAAATAACTTTCTTGATTGATCAAACTTGTCCATGAGATACACAATTTATAAAGACTTTAGGATACTTAGTAAAAAAATAATAATAATAACGAAACTGTTAATTAACAGATTTATAAAGAATCTGTTAATTAACAAATTAATAAGAAAATATCTAATAATAAATTAACGGATCAAACTGAATTCGGGTCACCAAACTCTAACAATCTCCACCTTGACGCGAATTCCATAAATCTTCAAAAGAACATTTTCCACCTCTTCCACAAAAACCCCATAGGCAAATCTCAACATCTAGCACCAACCAAGTCCATGCAATGCTTAAACTTGTCTATAGGGAGTGACTTAGTCATCATATCAGCAGGATTATCATGAGTACTGACCTTCCTGACAATAATATCATCACGAGTAATAACATCACTTATAAAATGATACCTCATATCAATATGTTTTGTCCTCTCATGAAACATCTGATCCTTCATGAGAAAAATGACATTCTGACTATCACAAAAAACTGTAGTAATCTGCAAGTCTTCGTTAAACTCACTGAAAGAGTCCTTTCAACCAAATAGCTTCCTTACAAGCTTCTTGTAAGTGATCTTCTTTTATCAATGTCACCTTGTGACGACAACATCACCTATTACTGTGGATCCCTGTAGAACATATAAACTGGTGGTTCTTCTTAGTCCCTTCATCACAACAAGAGACCTTTTACTGACCTTCACAGCTCCACCTACACCAGTGTACTTGTACCCTTTGAAATCAAGAATACTCAAAGAGATCATATTTCTCTTCAAATCAGGGGCGTACCTCACATTACCAAGTGTCCGAATGACACCATCAAATATCTTAATTCTGACCGTACCAATGCCATCGATTCTGCAGGATGCATTATTTCCCATCAAAACGGCACCACTTGAAACCGTTTCATATGTTGAAAACCAGTCCCGATTGGGACACATATGAAACGTACAGCCAGAATCAAGAATTCATTCCTCACTATGCTTTAAATCAGCATCAGATGTAATTAGAAGTTCACCATCACTGTGATTTTCGGCAACATCAGCCTCACCAGACTTCTCTGATTTTTTTCCCTCGAATTTTCACCTGCCCTTTTATTCTTATTCTGCAGCTTGTAACATTCTGATTTGATGTGACCCTTCTTCTTACAATAATTACAGATCTTATCGCTATTTCTGGATTTCGACCTGCCCCTGATATTACCATCAGGGTCTTCCTCCTGAGTCCTTCCTCGAATAATAAGACTCTCACCCTGAGCCTCAGATCCTTCGACAAGTTGTTTCATTTTCTCTTTTGAAAATAATGAATCATAAACTTCATTCAAAGTAAGAGTATCACGACTATATAAAATAGTATCTCTAAAAGTTGTATATGATGAGGGTAAAGAACACAGTAAGATCAATGCTAAATCTTCATCGTCATATTTGATCTCCAAAGCCTCTAGGTCAGAGATGATTTCCTTAAACACGGTCAAGTGATCTCTTAACGGCGTACCTTCTGCCATGCGATGAGAATACAAACGTTGTTTCAGACCCAGTTTGCTCGTAAGATTTTTTCCATGCACAACTGCTCCAGTTTTAGCCATAGTGTAGCAGCGGATTTCTCCTTCAAAACATCCTGTAAAATCTCATTCGATAGGTGAAGGTAGATCGGGGATATGACTTTTCGATCCTTACGTTCATTTTTCTCCTTTGTCCATGTCGAGGGCATGTTGTCTATCCCGAATAGTGCGTTGTCCAAGTCCAAATGTGCTAGCACCGCTCGCATCTTAACTTGCCACAGCATAAACCTGGTGTTGCGATCCAAAAGTGGAATATCATACTTCATGCTTGTCGTTGTCATTAATCTCGGTAGAAATCTTCAAAACCAACCTTGCTGTGATACCACTTGTAACGAGATTAGTACGAAAAACGACAACAAGGACAATAGAGAACATACCAGATTTACGTGTAAAACCCTTGACAAGAAAAACCACGGGCAGAGGAGGAAAAATTACTATGAACGGTGGAATACAAAGTCGGCGGCTCTGATAAAGTAAAGAGAAGTAGAGAGAAAAGAGAGGTAGAGAGAAAGAAAGAAGAGGTAACCAAATAACTTTCTTGATTAATCAAACTTGTCCATGAGATACACAATTTATAGAGACCTTAGGATACTTATAGTCAAATAATAATAATAAATAAAAACTATTAATTAATAGATTTATAAAGAATCTGTTAATTAACATATTAATAAGAAAATATCTAATAATAAATTAACAGATCAAACTGAATTTGGGTCACCAAACTCTAACATCCATGAGATCGGACTCATCTGATGATGATTCATCTCATATGGCTTTCTGGTGGATTTGTTCACTTTTAGCTTCGGATAGTTCTCCTTGATGTGCCCTTCTTCCTCACGATTGTAGCAACGGATCTCCCTATGCTTTGGAGAATGTTTCTTACCCTATACTTTATTAAGCATTTTAGATTTGAAATACTTAGATAATTTTCTTACCATGTATGTTGTGTCTTCTTCATCTTCTGAAGATTCCTTCTTGTACTGGATCTTCCTTGTGCCTAGGGCTATGTTGTCTATCTTACTCTTTCCTGCGCATTAAGATTCGTGAAGTTTTAATGTCGAAAATAATTGTTCTAAGGAACTTACCTCAAGATCCTTAGAAATGAAGTATGCATCTATTATGGAAGTCAGTCTAGGATCCTTGAGAATGCATTTAAGGCATACCTCTGTGTGTCGCGACTCGTTACTATTTCTCCGAGGTTCTTAAGTCCTGTGATCAATTCTTTGATTTTGATGTGTAGTTGAGCAACTGATTCTCCTTTTTCCATTCGGAGGTTGCTGAGTTAGTTGCGAGCAGATCTTGTTTTGTCAGCTTTGTTTCAGAAGTACCTTCGTGGAGTTCTAGAAACTTTTCCCAAAGTTCCTTCACTGATTGGTAAATCCCGATTCGGTTGGCTTCTTGCGCAGGTAGTACAATTGGCAGATAGAATTTTGCTTTCCCATTGACTACAAAATTTGCTTGCTTCTTTTTCGTCTACAGGCTCTCGTCTTTATCTTTATTATCGATGTCTTTAGGAACTTTAAAACCTTTTTTCATGATTAGTAATAAATCAAAGTCAGTTTTAAAAAATACCTGTATTTTTCACTTCCAGGTAGCAAACTCCCTCTCAAACTTTGGCAGATAGATAACTGGTCTGACCATTTTGTATCTGCTTCAGCTGGCGATTAGTCCTTCTGCAGCGTCCTCGCTCTGTACCACTTGTTGGGTAACGTGCAATCAACTAGAGGGGGGTGAATTACCCTACAAATAAAAATAATCTTTTGTTCTTTCTTAACAAAGATATATATTAGCTAACAAGTAAAACAATAACATAAGTATTAACTAAACAAAAGCAAAGAGAAGCACAAACAGTTCACTTAGTTTGCAACCATGAAGATTTCTAATCCAAGGCAAATGAAAGCTCATTCTCCAAATATATTCCTTGGGGCGGAGAAGCTTCTTACACAATGAAAAACTCAGAGAGACAATGAAAACTAAGCAAGAAAATTAGTGCACAATCGATTGATGGGATGTAACTGAGCTCTGGGGGTTTATTTATAGCCCCAGTGAAGCTTATCCGATCACTGACATGACCCTACATGGGTGCCCGAGTGCTTAGGGACACCTGACACGTGGCTTAGGGGTTATCCACCTCATAGTGTTTGCGAATGGCTACTTCTGGATGAACTTTGGCTTCTCGGGCGCCTGTATTCACTGTGGCGTCCGAGAACACGAGCACCCGAGTGTATAGGGGCGCCCGAGTTGACTTTGGTCAGCTTTTTGCTGACCAATCTTCCAACGGGTCTTCTTGGGTGATCTCGGGCCTTCCTGAGTTGGGCTCACCCGAACCCTTCTCTGGCCTTCTCCTCGAGCGTGCTTCCCCAGGTTTCTCCTCTCTCGGGCGTCGCGCGTGTCGCTGTACGGGCATACTCTTCTGCATACCTCCGCATTCCTCGGATGCACCGAGTCTGTCAGCTCCCTTCCCGTGTCATCCTTCTCGACCGCTGCGTCTTCCACTCGACTTCCTGCGCTCCTAAGTTCCTGCACACTTAGACCCAGAGATCAAACGCAACATGACCTAACTTGACTCGATTGACCACATCAAAACTCACCCGGGATACTTACATACTTTTTAAAGAGTTAGCAACCCGATGTTTATATGAATATTCAATTAGTTGATAGCAGACTCTCTTCGAGGTTGTTCTTATCTATGATGAATATCAACCCACTTAGAGAAAAACCTACTATCTCTTGAATTCAAAATAAGGGCACTTGAATTCAATAAATAAGTGAGATTTCAAAATATATGTAAATTATTTACATTGTAAAATCATCTCTCTCATATTTTCTCGATTTTATGTTTCTAGGTTAATCATTTGATCTTGACATCTTTGAATTTGTGTTCGATTTTGGAATCGAACAAACTGAATGAGCCAAATTTCTTGGACTGTCTTAGAAGTCTGAGAATTATTATCCAGGTTGAAAGGTTTGTGTATGTCTTTGTTGAGCCTCTTCCCACTAGTCTAGGAGATGATGCAACTTCGGACCAATTGCTGGCCCATCAGAAGCATATGACTGATTTTGTGCTTGTAAGTTGCATCATGCCAGCCTCGATGACTCTTGCACTACAAAAACAGCATAAACATATGGATGCTTATACTATTATCTTTCATCTTCATGAGTTTTTTGATGAACAAGCTAGATATGAAAGGTTCGAGATCTCCAAACTTCTCTTTAGCTTAAAGATGTAGGAGAGTTAATCCACAGTACAACATGTACTAAAGATGAATGACTACATCAAGCAGTTGGGATCATTTGATTTTGCAATAGATAATGAATTAAGTGTTGACTTAATTCAATCTGCATAGTTTGCCCAAAAGTTATTCACAATTTGTGATGAACTATTGGATGAACAATATAAAATCCATAATCCATGAAATGATAAACATGCTCAAGACTATGGAGCCTTATGTTAAGAGAGAATAGAAGACTATGATGTTAGTTGACTCCTCTAAGAAAGATTCTAAGAGAAAGTCAAAGCATCAAGCCAAAGGGAGGAAAAAGACTAAGAAAGAAGAACTAGCTCAAAGGTCTCATGCCATCATTGTGGCATGATGAGTCACCGGTGAAGAAACTGAAGATCTATCTTGAGTCCGTGAAGAAGAACCAATGTCCAATCTTCTTTAGGTATCTTCGTTATTGATTATCATGTTATTTCCTCGGACATTTGGATATTGAATACTGGGTGTGACTTACATATATCTAATGATATACAGAGGCTAAGGGATAGCAGAAGACTTGTCAAGAAAGAAGCAAATCTACGAGTTAGCAATGGAGCAAAGGTTGCAGTTGTGGCCATCGGAACATATTTATTGAAGCTTTCTAGTGGACTTGTCTTAGAATTGATAATTATTATTTCATTCCTATATTAATAAAGAATATTGTTTCTATTCCTTGTTTAAATAGAAATGGATTTCATTTGACATTTAGTAACAATTGTTGTTATATAACCCTGAATGGCATTCTTTATGGTACTGAAACTTTATACAATGGCATCTATGCATTAGATACATCCAGTGACGTATTTAATATTGAAGCGAGCAACAAGTGTGTTTGAAAGGATAATCAGTTAACCTCTTACTAATGACATTGTTGCCTTGGCCATATAAGTAAGAGATGAATGCCCGAATTACACAAGTATAGAATTTTGGAATCATTTGAATTAGATTCATATGATACATGTGTCTCATGCTTAAAAGGCAAGATAACAAAGTTACCTGCTATTAGAAAATGTGAACCAGTGGAAGAGTTGCTTGGTCTTATACATTCTGATATATGTGGATTGATGTCAACTCAAGCACTAGGAGGTTATAGCTACTTTATTATCTTTATCAATGGTCACTCATGATTTAGGTATGTGTATCTAATGAAACATAAGTCTGAAGTTTTTGAAAGGTTCAACAAATTTAGAAATGAAATAGAGAAACAACTTGACAAAAGTATTAAAGTACTTTGATCCGATCAAGGTAATGAATACTTAAGTCAAGAGTTTCAAGATTATTTAAGGGACAATGGAATATTATCTCAATGGGCGCCATCTTGTACGCCACAACACAATGGTATATCTGAAACGTGAAACCAAACATTGTTAGACATGATTAGATCAACAATGAATCATGTAAGTCTTCCCAAAACCTTTTGGGCTTAAGCACTTGAGGCAGTTGTTTACTTGTTAAAGAGTCACGACCAAGGTAGTCTCTACTACTGCATTTGAGAAATGGATTAGTAAAAAACCTCACCTATCTTATCTGAAGGTATAGGATTGTCCTGCTTATGTAAAGATGACAATATCAGATAAGCTGGATACCAAGTCTTATAAAAGTCTATTTGTTGGTTACCCTAAGCAAATAAGGGGATACCAATTCTATCATCTTTTAGAACAAAAGGTGTTTGTTTCAAAATATATTATATTTCTTGAGAAAGAGTTTCTCTTGTAGGAAAATAGTCTGAGTGAAGTTGAACTTGAGAAAGTTCAAGAGATTCTAATAGACACAGAAGAGATGCCTAGTGAAGAATCGTAACCGATTACTCATAATAATGAACCATCGGATAAACCTATTGAGACACTAACTATTCATAGATCAGGTAAGACACATAATATTTCTGAGAGATACAGATTTCTCATAAGTAAATCAAATAATGTGTTATTTATTGAGAATGAAGAACCTACTGCTTATGAAGAAGTTCTTAAAAGTTCAGAAAGGACCAAGTAGCTTACAATCATGAAGTCAGAAATGGATATCATGTATGAAAATCAAGTTTGAAACTTGGTAGACCCACCTGAAGGCATTACGCCTATTGGGTGCAAGTGAGTTTTTAAGAAAAAAAAACTGACATGGATGATAATGTAATTACTTACAAAGTGAGATTAGTGGTGAAAGATTATCGTTAAAGGTAAGACATTGACTATGACGAAACATTCTCAGCATTAGTTATGCTTAAATCCATTCGGATGCTCCTAGTCATATCAGCTCATCATTATTATGAGATATGACAAAATGAATGTGAAAATAACTTTTCTTAATGGAAACCTGCTCAAGGATGTGTATATAACATCGCCCGAGGGTTTCACATATGTTGATAGAAATAAAGTATACAACCTTTAACGATCCATTTATGGACTAAAACAAGCATTCAGGAGCTGGAATATCTGTTTTGATGAGACAATTAAAGAGTTTGACAAAATCCTGATAAACCTTGTGTGTATAAAAAGATTAGTGGGAGTGTGATTATATTTTTAGTGTTATATGTCAACGATATATTATTTATAGAAAATGATGTACCTGTTTTACAATTAGTTAAAGTTTGGTTATTCAAAATATTTCTATGAAAGACATGTGAGAAGAAATCTATATCCTCGGAATTAAGATCTATAGAGATAGATCAAAACAGTCATTTGGTCTTTCATAGTCTATATATATAGATCGAGTGCTAAAGCGGTTTAGCATATCGGAATCCAAGAAATATTTCATACCCTTAAGACATGGGATTAATCTTTCAAAATCTATGTGTTCTGGAAGCAAACGACGGGGATGACCAGTCACCAAAGCGCAGCCCACGACGACGATAACGGGGAGAGGATGTCCACTCCTTGCGAGATTAACACGAGCGTTAAAGGGGATGCACCGGAAGATTTTTCGGTGGAGCCCTCTCCGATGCTCAAGTCAGAACCCTTCCCTTTTTCAGAGAACAACGAGGAATTAAGTTTGCTATAATTTTGGAAAGCTTATCCCTTTTTACTTGGATGCCCAAGCATCTTATATACCTAAGGTCTTTATCATACGTGTCCCCACGTTCTCCTCCACGTTCTTTAATCATCTGTTACTTGTTAGATATTCTCTCTTTTGGTAACGGCCACTGCGATCATTAAGGTCTTAATTACCGTGCGTTGAGATCAATAATTACTTGATGACTTTCCTGTTCTGGAAGGAGGAACGGATACTTGAAGTCGGGCTTTCTGATCCGTATGTTGATCTTTGGGCTCCACTCTTCCGAGTCAGTCTCGGAATCTCATCTCCCGAGCTGACCTCGGGGGCCTTCATTCATTCTTCCGAAATAGTCTTGGGAGCCTGATTCTCGGTCTAACCTCGGGAGTTTTCTTTCATTCTCCCGAGATAGTCTCGGGAGCCCGATTGCCGGTTTGACCTCGGGCACTGGTTCGACGAGTCTTGTCACGTATTTTTCTCATGTCACGTGTCCATCCTAAAATGCTCATCTCTATCACTATGTATTCATGGATTGAAGACGAGAGGATTTATATAAATGAGGTATCCTAAGCATCAATGGTTGGATCTATGATATATATTATATTATATATATATATATATCATACGTTTTATCTTGTCACGAGCAGATTATTCAAGGGCCCATTTTATTCGTGTAGCATTGTTCACCACTAATTCATAATCTATGTTTAATATCATTAATAAATTAGACACATGTATTGAAATCTATTTATTAATTTTAATAAATATTTAATTTATTCATTTAATTGATATCATATATATTGAATGGAGATAAACGAATCTCAAATTTATTCATAAACATTAATTTATTTAGAGTGCCGCAACGGTATAGAAAGTCTATTTATTCATTACCAACAAAGTTCACCTACGTCCAAAGCATAATTAATAGCCACACGATTGAATCTCAATTCGTTCACAAACGATCGTGATTCAACCATCCAAACCAAACCATGTGATTGTACGAAAGCAAGCTAGCGTTCCTGAAATTTATTGGGTAGGCAAGTAGGGTTGCCTTTTTCTATTTTTTTGCACCAATTACGTAGTCCAGAAACTTGTTAAAATTCACCGGCGAGCTCCCGTGAGGCTGCACCGCCTTAGCCACCGTGGCCTTGAGTTCTCCCGCCTTCGCCTTCATTCTTTTCCCTTCCTCGCTCTTCAGAACTGTCTCCAGCGCCCCCACCACCCCTTCCTTCGTCATCGATCCGCCTTCAAACCCCACCCCGATCCCCCAGACGAGGGACAAGGTCCTCGCGTTCAGCCTCTGGTCGCCGAAGAACGGCCGGCAGATCATCGGCACACCGGAAGCCACCGCTTCCAGCACCGAGTTCCAGCCACAGTGAGTAACGAAAGCGCCGACCGCCGCGTGCCGCAGCACGTCCTGCTGCGGGGCCCAGCTGACGACGAGCCCCCTTTCCCCTGTCCGCTCCAAGAAACCCTGCGGCAGGAGCTCCCTCGCTTGGTCCTTGAGCGACCAGAGGAACGGCGCCCCGCTGGCCTCCAGCCCCCGCGCCAGCTCCTCTAATTCTGCCGGCGCCGGGGTAATGACGGAGCCGAAGCAGACATAGGCTACGCTAGCAGGCGCGTGGAGATCGAGCCACGGGAGGCAGCCGTTAATGTCGTCGGGTGCTAGGTTTGCGTGCGCCGGGTGCGAAGCGAGGAGGTGCAGAGGACCTACATCGAGCGAATTGGGAATGTTGG
This sequence comes from Boesenbergia rotunda, assembly GCA_024364735.1. Lineage (NCBI taxonomy): Eukaryota > Viridiplantae > Streptophyta > Magnoliopsida > Zingiberales > Zingiberaceae > Boesenbergia > Boesenbergia rotunda. The sequence goes on along the minus strand of JAGFNQ010008265.1, from coordinate 27,756 downwards.
CTTTGAGCTCGGCGTCAATCACCCCGTCGAGACCGCGAACGGTGTTGAGGAGGACGACGGCAGCATTAGGGATGCTCTTGCCCATTCGATGCAGGAGGCGCGAGAACGGGGAGCCGATTGGACCGGACACGACGCCCTCGGGGAGATCTCGGACTCGATGCGCCGACAGAGCAGGGACGAATAGCCCAAGCGACTCATCTTGCCGTGCGGTAGCTACAGACAAGCGAAACAAACGATTAATTAAGTCGCACACGGTCCGTACTCCGTACATTAATCATTTCAGTGACAGTATATTCATTGTCGAATGTTCAACTTCAATGAAAAATATAAATTAAGAAGAAAAATTAACAAAGAAACTGGGTGAAAATGGCTTAATTTCCGACGAAAGATCATGCGTTAGACTTAATTTCTCGCATCAGTTTGCGTGCGCACACGTACGCGATGAAAAAAAAATCCATGAGAGTTTTATCTGGTGGGCCATATTTAATTAATCTCAGCCACGCTAAGGCCGCGGGATCATGACCTTTTATCTCGACTCAGTCTCGACTCAGTTCCAGCGGTAAGCAAAGATCATAAATAGATACAAGAAATTAAGGAGAAAGATAAGATCATGGAATTATTTTATTAAGGAGTGATTATATATATATTCTTATAGTTATGTACACAAATATATGAGAATTATGTTTGAAATTAATTAGAAATATGATATCTCAAGCATATATTTGTAGTTAATTACCTTGTTCACCAGTGCCGATGGCGTCGCGGAGCAGATCGGTGTGTTGGTGTGCCAACAGCGACGTTGGCCCGCCGGTCCACAGGGGTACCCAAGGCACGCCTGCCGCCTCCGCCTCCTCCCCCGCCATCCACAAAAACGCATCGCTCACCACGCAACTGACCGCCGCCCCGCCGGCCTTCTTCACCGAGGCATCCAGCGCCGCCCGAAGATTCCCCGGCATCATTGCCAGGAACATCGATATCCTCTCCTGCTCGCTCGAGGGAGGATCCTCGTTGTCCGGCACCCCGTCGGAGATGGGGACGAGCTGGATGTTCCCGGCTGGGACGGGAGGCAGTGAAGCGAGGGACTGCGGTGTGCTGATGAAGGACAGCGTGGTGCTGGGCGACGCAGCGGCAACACAGCGTGCGAGAGACAGGAGCGGAGCTACGTGGGTGCCGAAAGGAAAGGCGACTAGAACCACGTGCGCCGGAGTCTGCAGGGGGAGGCTGTGGGTGGAGGCCATTGCACCGGTGCAGGCGTATAGAAAAGATGAAGCGAGCAGAGCAATGGAGGAGCTTAGAAAAGTATGGGATGCAAAGCCGATGCAGGTCACATGTATATATACACATTTCAATACAAATGAAAAATGTAACCAACCCAAATAATCACATATTGACCAAGACGGTACTCGACTCACGTCCCGTCAACCCAAATCCTATATCTGTAAATGGCTTTTAAATCTCCAATTAATTTTTAAATTTTACAAAGTTTCATTTATTTCAGCTCCTTACTATATATTGATTTACCTAATTACCCTCATTATTTTTTAATAAAAAGTTCAAAATGAGGTATAACTCCTCCTAAATTCAGTATCATATAATTAAAATATAGTATATTTTCTATCAAATTATCACTCTTTTTTTTAATGCAATAATAAGTATATTTTTTTAAAAATTCAATATATTTAAATTAAAATTTAATAGATTTTCCGTCAAATTAAGCATAATTATTTTTCTTCTTGACCAATTGATTAAGTGTTCATACCAATTACCCTCATTATTTTTAAGTATAAAAAGTCTAAAATGAGATATAACTCCTCCTAAATTCAGTATCATACAATTAAAATCTAGTATATTTTCTATTAAATTGAGTATCACCTTTTCTTTGAATGTAGTAATAAGTATAATTCTTTTTAAATTCAGTATATTTAAATTAGAATTTAGTATATTTTCTGTCAAATTGAGCATAATTATTTTTCTGCTTGACCAATTGATTAGGAGATCAAATCAATTGATTAGCTTAGGATGAATTGATTAGGCAGTACTCAATTTGATAGAAAATATACTAAATTTCAATTAAATGATATTGAATTTACGAAAAATTATACTTTATTTTAAACTTTTTGTACCTAAAAATATTGAGGGTAATTCGATAAATCTGTAATTGAAACACATGAAACTTTGTATGTAGGGAATGAAAATAAATTTTTTCTAACGTAGGAACTGAAGAGTGAGTTAAATTTGCATGCAACGAATTTAGGACAATTTTCCCATCGTATATTAAGCAAATATTCACGGTTAGTATTCTAACTATAATATACTACATGATGTGTTTTTTAATGGCATGAAAACTTTTAAAATACTATTTGTCTTTTTATTTTTATTTAGTGAATAGATCGGTAAATTGTAGAAAATATCCCAATCTCCATTTGATCTTTGCTTGCACTCCCCATTTGATAAATTCTTTGCATTTACTCCCTGATGGATTGAGTATAAAAGAGTGAAAATTGAGTACACAGTTTTTTGATGTGGTTGATGCAACCTTACATACTCAAATTTCTAACTTTTATACTCAACTTTCTTCAAATAATACTCACAGAACTATCTTGTTAATCTCATCAGGGACTGCATGCAAAGAAAATTTTGAATGCGGATTGCATACAAAGAAAATTTTGGGATTAGGGAGTTTAAGAAAATTTCCCCATATGCAATTCATATTGATTAATCTGATGATAATTCAATCTTATAAAAAAATTTTACTGACCATTTAAATAAATTAAAAAAATATACATATCGGAAAAAACTATCATTTCAGTATTCTTAGATCTAATAATTAAAAAAAATCATCATAGACTGAGGATGGAAAATCATCCTAGACTGATATTCCATCCTTAATGATGGAAGCATCCGGAAGCTATACCATTAATCCTCGTAGGATGGATTGATAACTAACATATGTAGTATTATCATTGATAGAGCTGAGCAATCCAGGATAGACACGTGACACGGGAAAGTTACGTGGCAGGGCCCGCCAAACTAGTACCCCGAGGTCAGATCGGGAATCGGGCTCCCGAGAGTATCTCGGGAGAATGAAAGAAAGACCCCGAGGTCAGACCGGGAATCAGGCTCCCGAGACTATCTCGATTGAATGAAAGAAAGCCCCCAAGATCAGATCGGAAATCAGGCTCCCGAGACTATCTCGGAAGAATGGACGAAGGCCCCGAGGTCAGCTCGGGAGATAGGACTCCGAGACTGACTCGGGAGAGTGGAGCCCAAAGATCAGCGTAGGGATAAGATAGTCAAACTTCAGTACCCGTTCCTCCTTCCAAAACCGATGATTAAGGAACGCCATCAGGTAATTATTATTCGCAACACACGGTAATTAAGGCCTTAATAATCATAGTGGTCGTTACCAAAAGAGAATAGCTATCAAGTAACCGATGATTAAGGAACATGGGGACACGTGTGAGAAAGATATTAGGTATATAAGATGCCTTGGTACCCAGGTAAAGGGGGTAAGCTTTCCAGAATTAGAGCATTTTTTGATTCCTCGTTGTCCTTCGAAAAAGAGAGAGTTCTGACTTGAGCGTCAGAGAGGGTTCCACCGAAAAATCTTCCGGGGCATCCCCTTTAATGCTTGTCTTAATCTCACAGGCGACGACATCCTCTCCCCGTCATCGTCGCCGTGAGCTGCGCTTTGGTGTCTCGCCATCCCCATCGTTCGCTTCTGGAACAAGTTTGGCGTCATCTGTGGGAAACATCAAAGCACCAGAAGGAATACTGTGATGGCAGATCCTGAGGGACAACGTATCATTCTGACCCGGGAGAAGCTGGATCGTTTAATCGCCAATGCCGTCAGAGAAGCGCTGGAGCAGCATCAGATCGAACAAGCCGTCTCGCAACGAGCGGCTTCGGTGCATGCCAAAATACCAAGAATGTCGACCTTGCACCACCGAAATCAAAGATCCGTCTCGCTACCGGCGGGACCGTTAATGACAGCCCCAGTGCCTAGGCAAGATTCCATGAGAGAAATAAAGAGGGTGCATTCTGTCGCCTCCAGCATTTTATGGCAGGAGGAGGGACCCGAGAAAATCGAGGTCGCCAAAGTTCTCCTGAAATCTCCATCTACTCCTTTTTCTCCGAACATCGTAACAGATCCCATGCCTAATCAATTTCGCGGTCCAGGAATTGTTAATTACGATGGGAAGACGGATCTGATGGCCACATTTGCAAGTTCAAGAACGCGACTCTGTTACACTAATACATAGATGGTGTAAAATATGGTAAAATAATAATAATAATAATAATTAAATATATAGAATAAAATAAATATATAAATATATATAGGAATATATATAAATTTATATAAAATCATCATAAATAGGAGTTTAAAAATTAGAAATAATCAGAGGAAAATTTTGGAAGAATTTTTTGGATTTTTTGGAAATATTTGCGGGATTAATTGGGCGCAAAATTGGTTAGTTATGAATTATTTAAGGAAAAAATTTATTTTCGGAATTATGTTATATATATATATATATATATATATATATATATATATATATATATATATATATATATAGGAGTTGTTAAGCCTGAACTCATCGCCGAGTTTTGTTTTCCCGTGCGGCCGTGCCCTAGCACCCGATCGCCCTTCCCTTCTCCTCATGGACGCAGATCGCCGCTGCCCATCACCGCCGGCGTCGATCTCCTTCTCCGCCACACCTCTCCTCCTCGTGCCAAGCCCTAAACACGCCGACTCCCCCGTCTCTTCTCTCATCTCGTCTCCGGGCTGATCGCCGGAGCCGTAGCCACTTGTGCAACACCTTCTCTCTTGTGGTCGCCAGACGTAGGTTTCCACTGACGCAATCCCCGACCGCACGAGCGAGCTGAAGCCGACGCCGATCACTGAGGCCGTTCGGCAACGCCGCAGCACCATTGCGAGAGGGCACTGTCGGTTTTCAATTGCAATCTCCATCTCTGGCCATTGTTCTGCTAGGTAGGGCTCTCGTTGCGATTATATAGAATGGAATTTCTTGATTTTGATAGGAACTCTTGAATCATCTACATAGCAATCGGTTTTGGGAATTTAGGTTGCTCTGTAGAATTCCTACTGCTCGAGTTTGTTTTGGTATGTCTCGATCGATCTTGTGTGTGAGATTTGGTTGGGTTTGATTTTGATTAGGATTCAATTCCGTGTTGGAATTTAGTTTCCTTGTAGGGTTTTAGTTTCTGCTCAGTTTTTTGGTGTCTAGGATTTGAATTCCTTTGACCTGGTGGTAATTGGTTTAGATATGAGTGATTGGAAGGGTTGGCTCTGTTTTGGTTTGTTTTAGATTTGATTCTTCTTAGGGTTGTGTTGCGATTTGTAGATGTTGGGTTAATCGAACGCTAGGGTTAGCTAAGAATAGCTAATGGGTGTTATGATCCTAATTAAGCTCAAGGGTTAACTTAACTATTTTTTTTATCGAGTAGGTAGCTAAGTTGTGTTTTCTGACGTAGGACATTGACTGGACGCGGGAGTTTCTTCTTAGAGACAGACTTTATTCAAGGCGGGTACTTCTCCCTTGATTCTTGTAGTTACATTTACCTTAAATGCATGGTCGTTTTACTTCCTGAGTAGGTTTACTTTATCTTAAATCTATTTGCCTTGTTTTCCTGCTTGATACTTATTTGTACTTGACCTTTGAGTGATAATTCCAAATTGTTCAGTTATACAGTCTCATCACTTGACTTCTGATCTAAGAGTACCGCGGGTACTATAGAATAATCATTTGACCTATCTAGGGTTTAATTGTCATTAGATAACCCTACTCAGTAGATTAGTGCATGTTTATTTACTTTGGTGTTGATTGTGCTTTCCGTATGCTTCCTTATTTTGGTGTTATTGGTGTTTTCTGTTTTCGCATGGTTTTGGATTTAATTGAGGTGGATATTAGTGACATGCATCATAGCATTCAGGCCAACGACCGCGGGCTCCTTGGTGGTTGAGACGGGTCGTCGGGTATATTTTCCTGTTGTGCCACGCTTAGTCGGAGTTGTGTGCAAACAGTTGATACTCCCCAGGTATTTGGAGTTCCCACAGTTATTTTGGGATTTTAAGCCACAGGTATTTTGGCTTTTCATATCAGGTCCGCGGTTGTCGTGGTGTATTTGCATAGCCCCAGGTATTTGGCGCTTGTATCTTGTCCACTCAACCTAATGGTGGTTAGTGTGTGTACAGTGCAGGTCATGACATCATGTGCATATTATGCATTTGCATTTGCTTGTGTTTGTTGTATTTGTTTGAGCTATGATTGTTGCATTTGATTGACATGCATATACGGTTATGATTTGTATTTTATATGATCTAGATATGTTCAGCAGTATTAGGTGTTTATGGAGGTGTTAGAGGGGATTTTTGATTTTGCCCCTACTTGTTACATGGTTTTTAGGTATGCTTTATTTGTATGGATGCATTTTGTTTATGTTCTTTATTCTGGGGACTGTATACCCTTTGGCTATCTTTATACTTGCTTTACACTTTTATATACCATGCATTTATCTGTTCTTATGCCCGCAGAGTTCAATCCGGAACTCACTACCCCTTGTTCTCCTTTTTGTTTCAGGTTGTCGATAGTTGTGTCTCGTGCCACCAGGAGAGGATCCAGCTGCCAGTCTTTCAGTTTGAGTATTAGTTTTATTGGTTTTCGTACACTCATAGTCGTTTTATAGCATTAGTGTTGTTTTTGATTTTATTATCGTTTTGGATGGTATATGGTTTTTCCTTCGAACATGTACTTATTTATTTCCGCTGTATTTTGGTTTGCTGTGCTTAGCTATGGTGATTATATTTATTATGTTTATTATTTGTCAGTTATAATAATTAACTGCGTGATTGTGATGGTGTGATTGCCAGCCGAGTGTGGCTGAGCTAAATTATATGTGTAGTGATGTATGTATGAGTTTCAGATTGTCCGTCGTACAGGGGAGGTGTTGCCCGATTTTCGAGCGAGCCCGGGCCTATGGGGGCATGACAGATGGTGTGAAGTGTCGGGTGCTCTTGAACAACATATCAGGGGTCGTCCAATGATGGTTTCAAAGGCTGCCCAAAATTCGATAAACTCTTTTCTGGAGTTTAAAACTATCTTCCTACACCACTTCGCCAGCAGTTGGTGATACCAGAAGACGGCTTTGAACCTGTTCGCCCTAAAGCATAAGAGTAAAGAACCGCTGAAGGACTATATCCAATGGTTCAATTGGGTGGCGCAGGACGTCCCAACCACTACTTCAAAGATACTCATCAGTGCTTTCATGCAAGGTCTCTCAAGGCGATTTCTTTCTGTTGTTGGTGAAGAAATCTCCGGTCAGCTTCGATGACTTATTGGGGTGGTCGGTCAAGCACGTCAACGTCGAGTAGGTTCAGCACGCCCGTCGCAAAGATTAGGCGGGAGTCCCTATCCAAATCTCGGTACGATCCGAGAGAAGAAAACCTCCCGCTCCAACTCAAGTAAATGATCCTCGCTCCGGAAAGGATCACTGGGTCGGTAAGAAGAGGTTGGTGGAGACAGTCGACACCGAAGGACCCGAGCAACCGAAGAAGTACTGTGACTTCTACGGCAGCACAACTGACTCTACAGAAGAGTGTTATACCTTGAAGAAGAGGAGATCCATGAATGCGGATGCCAAGCCCCGCAAAAGGTGGAACAAAGCAGGGTATCGACGTCGATCTCCTCACTAGAGCCCTTCCCCTCATCGACGACAATCAGGGGAGGATAGATCCAGGCGCCGGTCCCGATCACCTTCGAGAGGAAGAAGTCAAGAGATAGTGCTCCACCAGTCTATCTCCCCTGAAATGGATCCCAAGAAAGGCAAGGCTTTGGCTCGCGGACCTCTATCGGGCGATGTGGGAGTAATCTCAGGAGGTCCCACTGGAGAAGTCTCTCATCGGGCAAGGAAGGCCCATACCCGCCAGCTGAAAAATTATGTCATCGGGACGGACAAGGAGAAGCGTCAGGGCCCTGTTATCTCCTTCAGCCCTGACGATCTGGAGGACATGGAAGCCCCTCACAAAGATGCACTGGTAATCCTCGCTCGAATATCTAATTACGTGGTTAAACACATCTTTGTGGATACAGATAGCTCCGTCAACATCTTGTACAAGGCGGCGCTAGACCAGATACAAGTCGACGAGGATGAGTTGCATCCTGTCTCCACTCCGCTCTTCGGCTTCACCAGATACAGAGTACAACCGATGGGACATATCTCCTTGTCTTTATCGTTGGGGGATGACACGCTACAGAGGATAAGGAGGACTTCCATCATGATCGTGGATGGCCCATCATCCTACAACGCTATTCTGAGGTGACCGACGTTCAGCTTATTTCAGGCGGTGGTCTCGGTCTACCTTCAGAGATCAAATTTTCGATGGGAGAGTGGGTGGCTAAAGTCAAAGAAAACCAACTGGCTTTCCGGAGGTGCTATAGTGGGGAAGTTAGAATAGAAGCCCGCAAGAACCTGAGGACACATGAAGCCTTGCAAATCGACTTGGCCAATCCCTGAGAAAAGAAGGAGCCAAAGAGGAATGCAGGAAGGTCGAAAACGAAGATGTCCAAATTCATCCTCAACAAGATGGAGGAATCGCAAGAATTGTTGCTGATCTTGTGCTAGAACTTAGAAGTCGACTGATCTACTGCTTGATGGACCATTGGGATGTGTTTGTATTGGCTACTGAAGAAATCAAGGGAGTCCCTCCTGCCTTGGCAACGTATCGGTTGCATATCACCCCGGGAGCGGGGGCGGTGAAGCAAAGCCGAAGACACTTTGCACCAGAGCAAGATAAGATAATCAGGGAGGAGGTCGCAAAGTTGTTGAAGGTCGGGCATATCAAAAAAGTTCAATTCTCGACCTGGCTAGCGAATGTTATACTAATCCCTAAGCTCGGGGGTAAATGACGGGTTTGTATTGATTTCCGTGATTTAAATAAAGTCTACCCTAAAGACTGTTACCCTTTACCTCACATTGATCATCTGGTATATTCGACTTTTGACTGTGAATTTATTTCAATGTTGGATGCATATCAGAGATACCACCAGGTTCCCCTTACTCGGGAAGACCAAGAGAATGCCAGTTTCATAATGGCAGATGACACTTACTACTACAATATCATGTCATTCAGGTTGCACAATGCAGGGGCAACCTATTAGCGAATAATGGATAAGGTCTTCCTCCACCAGATCGGGAGGAATATTGAAGTGTATGTAGATGATATCCTAGTCAAGACGGAGAAGGGAAAGGACATGATAGCCGACCTAGAGGAGACATTCGCTACCTTGAGGGCCAATGGACTAAAACTAAACTCCGCTAAATGTTTGTTTGGGGTGAAAAGTGGTCGGTTCCTCAGGTACATGGTAACAGAAAGAGGAAATGAGGCTAATTCGGAGAAAGTGCAAGTCATTATCAACATGTCATCCCCTCGCAATTTCAAAGACGTATAGCGGCTTAATCGCAGAATTACAACTCTGTCCAGGTTCATCTCCAAATCTGCTGACAGAACTCTGTCATTCTTCAAAATTCTAAGGAAAGCTGTCAAATTCGAATGGGATGATCAATGTGAGAAGACTTTTACAGATTTAAAAACATATCTCTCTAACTCCCCATCCTATATAAGTCTGTGAAGGGAGAAATGTTGTTTGTCTACCTGTCCACAATTGAGCAAGCCGTAGGTTCTGCGCTTATTCGAGAAGAAGGTACTACTCAGTATCCCATCTATTTCTTTGGGCACCTCCTGAAAGACGTAGAAATTCGGTATATTACCTTGGAGAAGCTGGCGTATGCCTTGGTGCTAATGGCACAAAGATTGAGATCATATTTTTTTGGCGCATCCCATTGTGGTTCTCACTAATAGTCCACTCGGGCGCATCCTCTCAAATCTAGAGGCCTCGGGATGATTAATCAAGTGGACAGCAGAGTTGAGCGAGTATGGAATTGAGTACCACCCCCATACTGCTATCAAGGCTCAAGCTCTAGATGATTTCATGCTCGAGGCTCTCCCAGGACCTGAAGCTGATGAAGTGTGAAAAATTTATGTTGATGGCTCCTCCAACAACAAGCATTGTGGGGTCGGAGTTCTGATTATTTCTCCTAGAGGAGATGTACTACAACTACCTATCCAACTCAATTTTCGAGCCACTAATAATGAAGCCGAATATGAGGCGATCCCAGCGGGGCTCTAAGCTGCCAAACAAGTGGGAGCTGCTCGGGTAATCTTGCACTCGGATTCTCAACTCGTAGCTCAGCAGCTAAAAGGAGAGTTCGAAGTTAAAAATATGTGTCTGCAGAGTTATGTGACCATATATGAGCAACTGAGGTCTTGTTTCATTGAAGTTGTTCTGTAGAAGATATCTTGAGCTGATAATGTCAAGGCAGATGAACTAGCCAAATTGGCGAGCTCCCTTGCATTATGGACGCTGGAAGAGCCCAGCGCTCCGGAAGGAGCCGTGGCCCAGATCGAAGAAGATGTTGCTAACACTGTATTACCTGACTTGAGAGAACCCTATGTGGAGTTCCTACGTAGGGGAACAGTGTCGGCGAGTGATAAGGAGGCTTAACTCTTACGTAGCAGGGCTGCTAGATTTATACTGGTCGGAGAGCAGTTATATAAGAGAGCATTTACTCAACCGTTGCTCATGTGTATTGGTCTAGGGGAGGTTGACTATATCATGCAAGAGGTTCACAAAGACGTATGTGGAAGTCATATTGGGGGAAGATCCATGGCTAGAAAGATTATTCTAGCCGGGAATTTTTGGCCCACACTACAAGCAGATGCTGTCAAATTTGTTGCCGGGTGTGAAGCTTATCAAAAGCATCAACATATCACTCATCGCCCAACCGAACTACTTCGAACCTCCACTGTCTCGTGCCCCTTTGATCAGTGGCGAATGAATATTGTGGGTCATTTCACGATCGGACCTCAGCAGAAGAAGTTCCTTTTAGTATTGGTTGACTACTTCTCCAAATGGGTTGAGGCTGAGCCGTTTGCGCAATCACGGAAGCCGCCGTGAAGAAGATCCTATGAAAGGACATAGTCTGCAGATATGACATTCCTTATAAATTAGTGTCGGATAATGGCAGATAGTTTGCAGGGTGCAAACTCAGAGAGTGGTGTGAAGGACTAGACATTCACCAGACCTTCACCTCAGTCGCGTATCCCCAAGGCAATGGTCAAGCAGAAGTGATCAACCGGGAGATCATTAGGGGGCTCAAAATAAAGTTGGACCATGTCGGAGGCACTTGGGTCGAAGAACTCCCGAGCATCTTGTGGTCGTATCGTACTACTCTAAAAGAAGGGATTGGTCAGAGTCCTTTCAATTTGGTATATGGAGTAGAAGCGGTGATTCCTGTGGAGATAGGCGATAAGTCAATCCGGCGACAACACTACAATAAGGAAGATAATGATCAAGAATGACTTATCGACCTAGACCAGGTGACAGAAGTGCGAGACAAAGCCACTGCCCAACTCGTCGCGTACCGGCAACGTATGCAGCAAGTGTACAATCGCCGAGTTATCGCTCGGACTTTCCAAGTCAATGATAAGGTCTGGAAAAGAACCAAGCCTGATGGCGACGTCGGAAAACTCGAGCCTCAATGGAGCGGACCAAGATCATTGTCAAAAAGGTCACTAGGGGTAGCTATTATCTACAAATTTTGAAGGCAAAAGGCTGGAGAAGTCATAACATGCAAATCACCTCAAGCCATATCATACTCGGTGAGTCATGTGAGCAATACATGTATTTGTATGCATACTTGTACTTCTTTGCAGTTTGAGTAATTAAAAAAATAAAGGAAATGTCTCACCAAGACCCAATTTAAGAGTTCGAAGTTCTTACCATCTTGTGGTGTCGAGGATGCCCGAGATAAGTAGACCTGACCGTGGTGCTGAGGATGTCCGGCCAGGAGTAGACGAAGATCCTACCATCTCGTGGTGCCTAGGATGCCCGAGATAAGTAGACCTGGCCGTGGTGCTGAGGATGCCTGGCCGGGAGCAGCCGAAGATCCTACTGTCTTGTAGTGCCGAGGATGCCCGAGATGTGTAGACTTGGCCGTGGTTCTGAAGATGCTTGGCCGAGAGCAACCCAAGATCCTACCATCTCGTGGTGCCGAGGATGCCCGAGATGTATAGACCTAGCCGTGGTGCCTAGGATGCTCGGCCGGGAGCAACCCAAGATTCTACCATCTCGTGGTGCCGAGGATGCCCGAGATGTGTAGACCTGGCCGTGGTGCTGAGGATGCCTGGCCAGGAGCAGCTGAAGATTGTTAGGACCTTGTCGTTTAGCTAGAGGGGGGTGAATAGTTTCTTTTCGATTTTGTCTACCTACAATGTTAGCATACGCAAGCAGAAAACTAAAATAATAAACTAAAACAATCGCTAACAAAAATCGTTTACGTGGTTCGGAGATAAAGCACCTACTCCACGATTGTCCGTAAGGTGGACGATCCCGATCCGTTGGTGGATGACTCCCCGAAACACCTTCGGCTAGCTCTTGTCGCTCCTTGTGGGTGGAGAATCCTCGCCACAATCCCTTGACAACCTCTGAGCACGTTTAGGCTACTAACAGGCTTTACCCAAGCTTGTTTCGCCAAGAAGAAACAGCCAAAAATAAGCCCTCTTAAATAGTGCTCGATACTATTTTAACCGTTACCAGTCGAATGGTGCTAACATCAGTCGACTGGTCCACTTGAATTCGAATGTCACATCCCAACGCTTCAAATTCTAGCCAGCATCAGTCGACTGATCATAGGATCAGTCGATCGATCTCTCTATGCTCTTTAACAGTCGACTGATCCAAGCATCAGCCGACTGCCACCTAAGGTTTTCCTTCCCGAGTATAGTTCTCTCAGCACTTGAATTCTCACGACTTAGTTGACTCTTCATCCAGCAGTCTCGATATGTTGCCTTTAAGCCTTCTTCGACTTTGGCTCTCGTCCCTCGGATGCATGCAAGCCCACGGCTTGTCTCCCTTGCCATCCTTCGTGTATGCCTCGAAGTGCGCTTTCCTTGGCTCATCGTCCCTGCTTCTAGCAACCTCAACTTGTTGCCTTCAAGCTTTCTTCGACTTCGGCTCTCATCCCTCAGATGCATACAAGCCCACAACTCATCTCCCATGTCATCCTTCACGTATGCCTTGAAGTTCGCTTCCCTCCGCTCATCGTCCCTGCTTTATCCACAGTCCCTCGGATGCACGCTAGCCCACGACTCATCTTCCCATGCCATCCTTCACTGGACCCGAAGTCGTCCAACTAAGTCTATGTGTATCCTACAAACCTACACACTCACATACACATATTAGATCAATATAAAATCCTAACTTAATCATATTGACACACACATCAAAATCCATGATCTACCCGATCAAACTTGGGTCGATTGCACCAACAATCTCCCCCTTTTTTGATGTGTGGCAATATGTTTAAGTTAGGTACAACAATAACAATTGAAAATTAACGACATAGCAAATTAAGAAGCATAAACATGCATCCTCCCTCTTGACCTATGTCTCCACACACAATTTTTAATTTTGCATAACCACAAGTTAAGTTAAAAACTAACTCCCCAGGTTAAGTTAAAAAATAACTTAAAACCACAAGTTCTCCCCCTTTGACACCATCAAAATGATTACCCCAAGTAATATTAACCCCTAGTATCAATTTAGGATAAGTTTTATTTTCTAAAAATTCCCAGAAAACAGAAACCAGACGCACCAGTCGACTGCGTCAGTTACCAGTCGACTGGTGCCTTCACACTTCAAACTCACAGAAAGATCAGTCGACTGCCCCAGGGGCCCTTGAGCTAAAATTCAGAAACCCCCCATAAATTCCATAAAATTCGAAAAATTCTGAAACTTTGCAAATATATTTCTTATGATGTATTCTAACCTAGAAAAATACATTTTCATGAAAATATCAAATATGCTTGACTTTTTGACCAAAATTCAAATCCTTTGAAAGCACTCCATTTTGCATCAACTTTCCATCCTAGGTTTGAAACCATATGTTTTACAAGTCTATCCCATACTATTTAAAACATAGAAACGTTTTCAATACTCCCCCTTTTTCTCATATGAACACTCAAGATAGAAAAAATGATGAAAGCTCCCCCTTTAAACCATAATCTCTAGATAGAAGGTAATTTGGAATTCATCATATATATTATGCATGCATACTTCACAATTAAAGTAATAACATTTCATATAAGCAAATCTAATAAGTGAATTAAAAATTCTTACGGAACCATAAATAAGTACTACAAATATCTTCAAATATTACAATATGAAATATAGTATTTGAGAGATAAGAAAAGACATGCTCAAGCTAAATACACTCTCAACACTATCACATCCAAGTCATGTTGAGGCTATCCATCATCGCCAGGAGGAGGAGGAGGGGCCTAGTACATCAGGTCCCAGCACTGCATCATCTCATACATGTCTGTGTGTCATTGTTGGAAACTCTGAAAGTCCTCCCGGAGTCCATGAACCTCTACCTCTAATCGGGAGAACCGCTCCTCTATAATCCCCGTAGGAGCAGCAGCAGGCGCAGCAGCAGGGGCAGTCTCCTCATCCTCATCATCATCAGAGCAGGAAGATGCATGACGACGTCGCCAGACCATCACTCCCTGCTGTCTCTCAATCCCAGCCAAGGAGAGCTGCCGAGAACCTATCTGGTCGTAGTCCTTGGACAGCTGATGAATCTGACCTCTAGTGATATAAATACCTCTAGATGAAAAGAATTCGATCAAAATATGACTGAATGACATGTAGATCTTCCTATTGACATCATACGAAAAATGTACAATAGATGTGAATACATCTCGGGTGATATCAATGTCTAACCTCCTCTCTAAAACATACATCACCACCTAGTGAGGTAGCCGAATCTTTAACCTCCCCTTGGTGGCAATGGGCAGAATGAAGTCTAGGACAATTTTATACAGGATGTTGCTAACTGCACTCATGCGCCTAGCTATAAAAATACGCTGCAGAGGAGGTCGAGGATTATCGAAATAATGGCGGTGAATTTGATCAATGGTCACGTTAGGCAATGATAAAGGCTCAATGATATTAGGGAAGCATGTAAATGGGGTTTCTGAAACCCGACACCCTAAGAAGGACTCTAATAATGCAGATGAAAAAGGAATGGTAACTTCCCCTACCATGGACTCATACGTCCCGCCATCGGGAATATTACATGTGAGATTTGCATAAAACTTCTTGCAGAGGTCAAAGTTTACATAATGCTGACAGTATACTAACTTTTCCAATCCAAAATGAGTGATGATCTCAATTATGTGAGGAGTAATCTCCTAGAAATATGATTGATTGAGATATCTACAATTCACTAAAATAAAGTCAGCATTTTCAAATCTCCGCCGGCAGACCTCGGAACGGAACCAAGGTACCGTGGGATCTAAGGGAGGCTATAGAGATGATCCCTCACCAACCCTTCTCTTTTGCCTAGCCCTAAAATGTAATTACCATATGCATGTACCATGAATGACCCAATCAAGAAGAGAAACAAGGTAATTATGCACAAAATGAAGAGTTAGTCATGAATCACGGATTAAATGGGAAAAATGAGGCAAATAATTCATTACCGTCTCTCCATTGGTTGCATGATGGATAATGATCAAGTTTGACTCAAGGAGGGTGCTTTTCTTGCCCTAGATTCGGATCTTATGGCAAAGGAAGGCTAGAAACATGATTTCAGGACCTTGGGAAGACTTGGAGTGGCTAGAAAGGTCGGGGGAGAGAAGTGGCAACAAGGGACGACGCTTGAAACCCTAAGTTTGGTCGTCCCCGCGCGGGGTATTCTTTTAAAGATTCGCAACATCAGTCAACTGCCCCTAGGCCAGTCGACTGATGGAGTAAACAGAAGATCAGTCGAGTGATGGAGGATCAGTCAATGATGCATAGAAAACCTTAGTTCCTAGATCGAACTGTACCAGTCGACTGGTACCCTATATTTTCAGCATTTCTGACTCAATTTAGAAATGCACCAGAAATTCCACAAATCTCCAAAAATTTCTAAATTTTATGGAGAGGTTTGTGGTACCCATATCTACTTGGAAAAAATACATTCACACATGTATCTATCACTAATTTCGAGATTGACACAAAACTCAAAATTATCTAAATGGTTCAATTAAACATTGACCTAAAGTCCTAGTTTTGATCTCTTCTTGATATATCTTCTCATTCCCAACCATAATGCATCCTTAGCATTGACTTATATGACATCTATACATTGAAAATCAATTTTCATGCAATATGATTCCATTGTCTTATTTTCATGCATGAACTTATTTTTGATGTGCCAAATCCCTAGGATTAAGACTCAAATTTGTCTTTAAATCCTTTGGCACATTCCTCAGACCATCTAGTCTCCTTGAGAAAATCCTCATTAGATCCATTGACCATGGACCCCATCTTGACTCCTAGAGCTCCCCCTTGAGCTCTTAGCCTTAGCCTCCCTAGGTGACTCATCTATAATTGCAATACCACACCGATGTACCTCCGGTGACTTTTGGCCTTCAACTCTAACCTTCTTAACTTTGTACACCTTGTCCTTGGTTAAGTTCTGCTTCTTCCCTTTAAATGGCTTTCTCTTGCCATTTTTGACCTTCCCCTTGCTATAGTCATATGACATCCTTGCATATGACTTTTCTATAGCATTTGATCTCATAGATCGGTATCCTATACCCGATCTATCATTGTCGGGGTTTTGACTATCTGACACCATGCCTAAACCCTTAGATCCACTAATGAATCTCTCTAGAGTTTTCTTAAGTTTATCAAGCTTTCCCCTCAAGACTTGATTTTCCCTCTCTAGGTTCTTAACCTTAGCATCACCATGTCCATCTTGGACATTTCTAGTTCTACCCATTTGTCTAGGCATGTGTCTCCCTTTCATTGGATTAATGCCTTGGTCCTTAGACTTAAAAATTCTAGGTATATCATGATACATAAATTCACTAGAGTTTTGATATATAACATTAGCTCTATTTTTATCATGATATTTAAAACCAAAATTATGCATAGGTAAATAATTTTCATTATTTCTAACACGTATAGAGAAATTTGAAACATACTTAAAGTTAGGGATTACCTCCCTTACCCTTGTAGCTCCCCCTTGATGTGAGCTTTTCTTCTTCTCCTTCTTCTCCCACTTCCTCAAATGCTCCAATTTCTTGAATTCTCCTTTTCTTGAGCATTTGGTGTGGTAGTGTCCTAGCTCACCACACGTGTAACACCTAATATGTTTTTTCTCCTTCTTTTCCCTATGACCCATGTTAGATTTTAAATAAATTGACTTGGGTTTAGAATTTACCTCTTTTTTACCTAATGGATACTTGTCATTGTAGTGTCCCTTCTTGTTGCATCCAAAGCAAATAATGTGATCTTTTGACCTTGCTTTGGTGGAGGTGGATGCTTTTTTTTGCTCTGACATTGAGGATGGTCTCTTCTCCCCCTCAATCCTTGAGGTGGAGACCTCTTCTTCCCCCTTTGATAAAGTGGATGAATCTTCAATTTCTTGTGTCACTTCACTCGAGGAGATGGATGAATCTTTTCCCTCTTGTTCCTCCTCTTCCGATGTTGAGCTTCTTTCTTCATCCGATTGGTCCTTCTCCTTTTCTTGGACCATTGAGCTCATTTCCTTGGACTCTTCCACTACTTGAGCTTGTGTAGGGTTTTCATGGAGCGCTAACATCTTGCTCCATAATTCGTGTATATTTTTATATTCACCTACACCACTAATTATATCATTAGGCAAAATTTTAAGTAATATTGAAATTACCTTTTCATTTATCTTTGATTGGATTTGTTGCTCCTTGGTCCAATATCTTGGTCGAAGCTTTTTCCCATGTTTATCTCTCGAAACTTCAAATGGTTCTTCTAGCACGATCATGAAATTTCAATCCATGCTGAACAATGTCTTTGTTCGTATCCTCCAATACTCGAAACTCTCGCAGTCGTAGGGAGGTGAAACATTGATATCATCCCCTAATCTTTCTTTAATCACCATTTCCTCTAGCTTTTTGCTCTCTCGGTGGTTATTCCGTAGATGAACAAACCTCGCTTTAATACCACTTGTTAGGACCTTATCGTTTAGCTAGAGGGGAGAGGGTGAATAGCTTCTATTCGATTTTGTCTACCTACAATGTTAGCGTACGCAAGCGAAAAACTAAAACAATAAACTAGAACAATCACTAACACAAATTGTTTACGTGAATCGGAGATAAAACTCCTACTCCATGGTTGTCCATAAGGAGGACGATCCTGATCCGTCAGTGGATGACTCCCCGGAACACCTCCGGCTAGCTCTTGTCGCTCCTTGTGGGTGGAGAAACCTCGCCACAATCCCTTGACAACCTCTGAGCATGTTTAGGCTACTAACAGGCTTTACCCAAACTTGTTTCGTCAAGAAGAAACAGCAAAAAATGAGCCCTCTTAAATAATGCTCGATACTGTTCTGACCGTTACCAGTCGACTGGTGCTAACATCAATCGACTGGTCCACTTGAATTCGAATGTCACAGCCCGACACTTCGCATTGTAGCCATCATCAGTCGACTGATCATAGGATCAGTCGACTGATCTCTCTGTGCTCTTTATTGTTGGGACCTTGCCGTTTGCTAGAGGGGGTGTATAGCAACTTTTCGATGTTTTCTTCCTACAGTGATTAGCAAGCGCAAGCGGAAATCTCAAATCTAAACAAACAACGCTAACACATCACCTTTACGTGGTTCGGAGATGAAACTCCTACTCCACGGCTGTCCGTAAGGTGGATGATTCTCCGAAACGCCTTCGGCTAGCTCTTGTCACTCCTTGTGGGTGGAGAAACCTCACTACATCCTTGGACAAACACTGAGCACTGGTAGGCTACTAACAGGCTCTAGCTTGTTTCGCCAAAGAAAAGTAGCCAAACACGAGCTCTCTTTAATAGAGCTCGATCCTGTCTTGACCGTTACCAGTCGACTGCTCCTGGGATAGTCGACTGGTCTTTGCGAATTCAAATGTCACCACCTTAACGATTCACATTCTGGTCGACATCGGTCGACTGCTCAGTCGACTGCATCAGTCGACTGATGTCTTTATGCTCTACCTCAGTCGACTGATCAAGCATCAGTCAACTGTCACCTAAGGTTTCCCTTCCCGAGTACAATTCTCTCAGCACTCGAACCCTAGAATTTCCCTTCCCGAGTACAGTTCTCTCAGCACTCGAAACCTCACGACTCAGTTGACTCTTCCTTCAGCAGCTTCGACCTGTTGCCTTCAAGCCCTCTTCGACTTTGGCTCTCGTCCCTCGGATGCATGTGTTGGTGCAGTTTGCACTAACGGTCAAACTCAGATTTTGATGTATGACAAAGTGGTTAAAGTTAGGGTTGTTGGTTTTTAACCTCTTTACTAAGTGTGCAGGGTTGAAAGACTTAGGACCAGACACCAGGCTGAAGTCCAGGATGGTTGAGTCCTGGCGGGAAGTCCAGTTGGGTCCGTGGGACCTGACAACTGGCTGAAGACCAAGTTGGTTGAGACTTGGCAGGAAGACCAGGGTGGTTGAGCCTTGGCAGGAAGTCCTGGTGGGTCAAGAAGTCAAGTAAAGCTACACAAAGGGTAAGTGAGGTAAGTCACTGGAGGAGCGAACCAGTGAGGACGAGTCCATTTATGGGACTTTAGGCGCGGTCCAATTTAGACCCATTTGGGTGATCTAAGTTGAGGCCTGGTTAGATCCTGGTCTAGGAGACAGGGTCTAATTAACTATGAATATATTTTACTCCAATATATTTGATAACATTATTTTATAGGGTTTGTTTGATATATGGACTAAGCTACAAAACACTTCTTGTGTAAATTAAGTCCTATCCATTTTGTTTAATTACTTAGTTACATCTTATTTAATTGTTTATTAATTCATGCTTTGTTCGGTGAAGCATGAGGATAGAAACAAATCTCCTTTGAATTAATTTTTAATTTGCTAAAACTTGTTCACTTCTTGTTAAATTAATTCCTATCCATTTTGTTACATCTTATTTAATTGTTTATTAATTCATATTTTTCGGTGAAGCATGAGGATAGAAACAAAGTCTCCTTTGAATTAATTTTTAATTCCTAAAACTTGTGAAGCCACGTGAGGATAAAATCTGATTGTGCCGCTTCAAATATTGGATAAGGAGCACACGTGAATAGGATCTGGATGAGACCCAAAAAGCTCGAGAGCCCCTCTATAAAAAGCCTTGTTGTAGAGCTTGAAGGGGATCGAAATATTTTTCTGAAAAAAAGGCTTTTCAAGTGTTCTCTCTTCCAAACTCTCCTGCTGCGGTCCAAGCTACGACGTGTTCACGTTTGATCGCTGCCAGAACTTCAACCCCAACATCTCAGCCTATCTAGGAGATCTTCTAAGTTGTTGGGTAACGCAATTTTTATTTCCTGCATTTAATTACTTGAAAGTGTGGGGTTGTCACACTTTCAATTCTTTTGTACTCGCTTACTCTATCGGGGTTTACCGGTAGAGAGTTTTAGTGGATTGCCCAACGGAAAGGTTCGAGGGACTTGGGCCTTCGAGTAGGAGTCGCCGAAGGCTCCGAACGAAGTAAAACTACCTGTGTCGTTTGTATTGGTTTTTCGTTCGTGTTTTGTTTTTTCCGTTGTGCACGCTTTTTAAAGCGCTCTAATTTTTTAAAGGTCACGTGATTCAACCCCCCCTCTCACGTGCATCGATCCTACAAGTGGTATCAGAGCCTGGTACGCTCTGTATCGGTGCAACCACCATAAGAGCCGGGGGAAATCCAGTTCTTTTTTCGATTTTTGGTTTTTCGCTACACATGATCTAAATTAGGTATTGTTGCCTAGATTTGGATTATTTTTTTTCGTTCGTTTGATTTTACTCGAATTTGGTGCAACACCATTTCGAGTCGCACTTTCTCTTTCTTCTCCTTTTCCTACCACACTACTAATCCAAGACCTAGTCTTGGGACAAGTTTTTGTGTGGTCTATTTCAGATGGCTCAAGGTGAAGGGTTTAGCACTGCCCGTCCTCCACTCTTCAATGGGGAAGACTTTCCTTACTGGAAATGAAGAATGGAGGTGTACCTAAAGACAGACATGGATCAATGGTTCGCGGTGCAATCTGGCTACAAACCACCAATGGACGAGGGAAACAATGCACCACTGAAGCCTGACAGATGGAACCTTGATATGAAGAGAAAGGCC
The DNA here is from genome assembly GCA_024364735.1 of Boesenbergia rotunda. Lineage (NCBI taxonomy): Eukaryota > Viridiplantae > Streptophyta > Magnoliopsida > Zingiberales > Zingiberaceae > Boesenbergia > Boesenbergia rotunda. Next base: position 6,519 of record JAGFNQ010008265.1, on the reverse strand, counting down.
CAGACTGAGTACAAGGCGCAGAACACCCTCCAGTGCGGACTAACAAAAGAGGAATTGAACCGTATCGGCCCAACTGAATCTGCCAAAGAGCTCTGGGACAAACTGATTGAACTACATGAAGGCACCTCTGATGCAAAGGTAACAAAAAGGGATTTACTTTTAAATAAGTTATTTAACATAAAAATGCAGGAAGGAGAATCTGCAAGCCAACTTCACGCCCGGATCAAGGACATACTAAATGGACTCCACCTAATCGGGCACAAACAAGAAAACAGAGATATCATAAGGTATGCTTTAAATGCGTTCCCTAGAAATTCACTATGGGCATCTATTATAGATGCTTATAAAATTTCTAGGAACCTTTCTAAAATTAATTTAGATGAATTGTTTTGTGAATTAGAACTGCACGAACAGACTAACGCCAAGGCCGAGAAAGGGTTTGCCTTATTTGCAGGTTCCTCAAAAGAAGGCAAGTCAAAGAAGAAAATTCAAGAATCAGAAGAAGAGTCAGACTCAGACTCAGATGATGAGGAACAAATGGTCAACCTAGTAAGAAAGGTCTTCGCCAAAAAGAAAAGCCAGTTCTCAAGAAAGGACCTCCAGAGGATAATGAAGCCCACCAGCAGTGAAGACAAAAGTAAAATAACCTGCTTCGGCTGCAACAGAAAAGGACACTTCAAACACGAATGCCCCTACAAAAAGGAGAATCAACCCAAGAAGAATAAGAAGAAGAAGGCTCTTCAAGCCACTTGGGACGACAGCACAGACGACTCCGACGATGAACCACCAAGGAACTCAAACTATCTCGCACTAATGGCAACCGGACCCGGGTCAGACTCAGAGCACGACGAAGATTCCGAATACGAGTCGAGTCAAGAGATCGGACTCTTTTCGGACGACTCGACTAAGGTATATTTAGATTCAGTTAATCAAAAATTTTTTAAGATTATCTCTGCTTTAAATAAAAAATTGCTTGCATCTGAATCTAGAAATGACCAGCTCCTTAAGGAAAATCAAGACCTTAAGGAGCAATTAATTAATACCAGAACATTAACTGAACAAACTCAAAATCAAAAATTAATTGAGCTTGAAACTGAAAACTCAACCCTAAAGGGCGAAGTCCTAAAACTTAAGGATCTACTAGCAACTTTCACAACCCGATCCAAGAACCTTGACCTTATTCTTGGATCACAAAAGGGCATGTACAACAAATCTGGGATAGGATATAAATCAAGATCGACCCAAAGATCCTTTATCTCCTTTATCCACCCCCGCAAAAATCAACGAAAAGCGTGGGTTCCGAAAGCTTATCTAACAAAGCAAGTAGGTCAGAATCAATTTTATGTCCCAAAAAGGGACATCCATTACATTGACCCTAGACACCCAGTCTACAATTTAGGGGGAGGCTCCAAACTAGTTGGCACCTCAAAATCAGCCTTTGCCCAGGTGGGCACTTAGGACTAGCTTCAAAGTTAATTTGACTCTTGTACTATTTAGTACCAGGGTTTTCAATGAGTAAGTTAAAAGTCCAACTTCTTTAAGCGGCTTTGCCTAGAAAATGGTTGTTGCTCCAATAAGGCTTCGGCCAAAGAAGGCCACTGTGCCTCGCCATGGCCTGGAAGCCAATTATTGAAGTGTACTTTTAAATTACTACTTGTTAAACTTGGATCTAACACAAGGTCAAGTTAACTTTTCTAAACAAACTCAAAATCATCTCACAAAATCATAGGACTCCCTTGATTGATGACTTAGACCGAGTGAGATGAATAAGGATAACCAAATTCAAATTATTGATTGATAACTCAACTTTCAAACTTAAATTCAAATTCAAATTCAAAAAATTAAATTCAAATTCAAAAATTAAAATTCAAATTAAAATTAAAATTCAAATTCAAATTCAAAAAATAAAATTCAAATTCAAAAATTAAAATTAAAATTCAAATTCAAAAAATAAAATTAAATTCAAATTCAAATTCAAATTCAAAAAATAAAATTCAAATTCAAATAAAATTCAAATTCAAAAATAAAAATCAAATTCAAAATCAAAATTAACATAACTCAAATTTAAAATTCAAACTCAAGTTTTTAAATCTTCTTAAATTTTTTTTAAAATTCAAAAACTTAACCTAAGGTCTAAACCTTTTACTTAACTGTAGGAAAACAAATGGATCATTGACAGTGGATGCTCCAGACACATGACTGGGGATCCCACCAAATTTACAGAACTCAAGTACAAAAGACTAGGGACCGTTGCTTTTGGAAACAACGGTAAACTTAAGGTAATTGGCCTAGGCAATATTGAACTTGAGTCTGATTTCATAATAACAAATGTATTACTTGTTGAAAATTTCAACTTCAATTTACTAAGCATTAGCCAATTGTGTGACACTGGTTATAAGGTTAGGTTCCTATCCAATGAATGTCTGATCAAACACAATGACAACCCAAACATCACACTTAGAGGACTTAGGCACAATAACATTTATGAAATTAAGTTAACCTGTCCCTTAGAAAACTGCCTCTTAACCCATAAGGATGAGACTTGGCTCTGGCATAGGAGACTTTCACACACTCACTTCAGAAAACTACCTAAACTAAATGGTTTAGTTAGAGGCCTACCAAAGTTATCTAACCTTGAGTCAACCTTATGTAATGCTTGTCAACAAGGAAAACAAACTAGGTCAACCCACAAACCAACTAATCAAACTCAAACCAAGTCAATTCTGGAATTAATTCACCTAGACCTATTTGACTCACATGGGGTTAAATCAATTAATGGGAACCTATACTGCCTAGTAATTATAGATGACTATTCAAAATTTACCTGGGTAAAATTCTTAAAAAATAAAGATGAAACTTTTGATACACTCACTCAATTTTGTAAATTAACAGAAAATGAAAAAGGGATTAAAATCAAAAGACTTAGGAGCGATAATGGCGGAGAATTCAAAAATCACAAATTTAATCAATTTTGTCTAGAAAATGGCTACCATCACGAATTCTCTTGCCCTAAAACACCTCAACAAAATGGAGTTGTAGAAAGAAAAAATAGAACACTACAAGAAGCAGCTAGAACAATGCTAAATGAATACAACTCACCTAAATACCTTTGGGCTGAGGCTGTTAGTACAGCTTGTTATGTACAAAATAGAATAACTATAATTAAAAACCTAGGAAAGACCTCCTTTGAAATCTATTATAACAAACAACCTAACATTAAATACCTTAAAGTATTTGGATGTAAAGTCTATATCTTAAATACTAGAGATCACTTAGGAAAATTTACTTCTAAGGTTGAGGAAGGTATCTTTGTAGGTTATTCCCTTACCAGTAGAGCCTATAGAGTTTATAACAAAATTACCCTAAAAATTGAAGAAACTACAAATGTAAAATTTGATGAAAAATCTGACCCAAATAACTCTGATCAAACCACCTACCAACCAATTGACTTTGTTAGATCCAGTACTAACCCTGATGAAAGGCCAATTGAGGACCAAAACGATGATCTAACTGAACCCACACCTGAAACTGAACCTAACCAACCCAGAACTGTTCGAGTTAGCTCAGCCCACCCAACTGATCAAATCATAGGTGATCCAGAACTAAGGGTTCAGACTAGATCAGCCTTTAGAAATCTTAGTCAGATAGCTCTGATTTCCAAAATTGAACCTAAGTCTATAGAAGAATCCTTACTTGACCCTGATTGGATCATTGCCATGCAAGAGGAGTTAGCTCAATTTGAACGTAGTCAAGTCTGGGATTTAGTACCCTTACCTAAAAACAAAAAGTTTATTGAAACCAAATGGGTTTTTCGAAATAAACTTAATGAACAAGGTGAAACAGTAAGAAATAAGGCTAGGCTAGTAGCTAAGGGGTTTAGCCAAGTAGAAGGTCTTGATTATGATGAAACCTATGCCCCTGTAGCTAGACTTGAATCCATTAGAATGCTCTTAAGTTATGCAGCCCATAAGGGATTTAAGCTTTATCAAATGGATGTTAAGTCAGCCTTCCTAAATGGCCTAATTAAAGAAGAGGTTTATGTAGGTCAACCCCCTGGTTTTGAAAGCTTAGAACACCCTGACTATGTCTTTAGACTTAAGAAAGCCCTATATGGACTTAAGCAAGCACCTAGGGCCTGGTATGAAAGACTGTCTAACTACTTAGTTTCAAAAGGTTTTAACCAAGGCAAAATTGACCCAACACTATTTGTTAAAACCCTAAAAAATGATATTTTTGTAGCCCAAGTATATGTAGATGATATAGTATTTGGCTCAACTAACTCAGACTTTTTACAAGATTTCACAACGATAATGGAAACTGAATTTGAAATGAGTTTAGTAGGTCAATTAACTTTCTTTTTAGGGCTACAAATAAAACAGACCAGTGAGGGTACCTTTGTCTATCAACAAAAATACACAAAAGAACTACTTAGAAAATTTGGAATGGATAATACAAAAGAGATTAAGACACCAATGGCTACCAATCAAACTATAGATAGTGACCCAAAAGGCAAACCTGTTGACCTTAAGTACTATAGAAGTGCTATAGGAAGCCTACTTTACTTAACTGCAAGTCGACCTGATATTCTTTTTGCAGTTAGTATGTGTGCTAGGTATCAAACATGTGCTAAAGAGTCACACCTAACCCTAGTTAAAAGAATATTTAGGTACCTTAAAGGAACAGAAAGATTAGGAATTTGGTACCCTAGAACAGCCCAGTTTGAGCTTATTGGATATTCTGACTCAGACTATGCTGGCTGTAAATTAGACAGAAAAAGTACCAGTGGTGGATGCCAACTTCTAGGACCCTCACTAGTTAGTTGGTTTAGTAGAAAACAACACTGTGTTGCCCTATCCACCACTGAAGCTGAGTACATAGCTATGGGTGAGTGTGTAGCCCAACTACTCTGGATGATGCATACCCTAAAGGACCTTCACTTAGATTTTAAACAAGTCAAAATTTTTATAGATAACCTAAGTTCAATCAATTTAACCAAAAACCCAATCCACCACTCTAGGACCAAACATATAGAAATCAAACACCATTTTGTCAGAGATCATGTAAATAAAGGAGAAATTGAACTTAACCATGTTGAATCTAAGTCTAACCTAGCTGATATATTTACCAAACCACTTCCTGAATCTGAATTTAGCAACTTAAGAAGGTTAATAGGAATGTGTGTTATAGACTAGGACTGACCTGATAAGCTTAAGTTGACTTTTGGTTTAACTAATTAAGCTTGTGAGTTTAAAAACATGAATTTTTCAAACTTATTTTTCAAAAGTTTATTGTCTTTCAAAATTTAACTTAAACACGGACTTTTCAAACTTGTTTTTCAAGAACTTTATTGTCTTTCAAAATTTGATTTTCAAAACTGGCAGACTTAGCCTAAGCTTGACCCCTAGAATTGCATGAACCTATAAATTTAGGTAGCCGCATCTCACAAAACACATTAAGATTAACTTGTTTGTGTTTGCAAAAACATAGAACGGTTGTGAGATGCATAGGATACTGCCTGGAATTTCGAATGCTTAAGTCAGTGCATCACAGTAAGTCTGGGCGTAAAATACCAACATTACAGTGATCAAGTCAAGTAGTCTTGCACTAAAATCTGAGCTAGACATTATTACCTGACTTGACTAACTCAGTGAACACTACTATCATCTAGATAGTTAGTCAGTAACTTGGGTTAGACACATGAAAAGGGACCACAATCATTACTTGGTCCAGGGGGAGCAGAGGTCAAAATACTTTTTCAAAATGTCATTTTTGACAAAACACATTTGAAAATTATGATAAAAGTTGATAAAGATTGAGAGGGAGTTTCAGCTAATCCCTAAAAATATTTTTTTTGTTTAAGAGTGATATTATATTTTCTGGAAAAAAAAATCTTTTTTGAAAGAATTTTTTTTTTTGAAAGCTAAGTTAATAGATTTAAGACTAGTTTTCTTTCTAACACTTAGCCTATATTTCTACTCCCTTAAAAACTTGTTATGCTTATATCTTTTTTGATGAATGACAAAGGGGGAGAGTAGGGTAAAAGGGTTAGAAAATTGCAAACAGAGAAAATTACAAACAGCATGCTTATCTCACATTTATTTACCTCTGCTTTCTTGTGTGCTGCAACTTTCATACCTATGCTTGTGTTATATTGTTTGCATGTTTATGCAAGTTCATATCTGCTGTTTTTTTCTAACTTTAACCTGAGTTGTCAATACATCAAAAAGGGGGAGATTGTTGGTGCAGTTTGCACTAACGGTCAAACTCGGGTTTTGATGTATGACAAAGTGGTTAAAGTTAGGGTTGTTGGTTTTTAACCTCTTTACTAAGTGTGCAGGGTTGAAAGACTTAGGACCAGACACCAGGCTGAAGTCCAAGATGGTTGAGTCCTGGCGGGAAGTCCAGTTGGGTCCGTGGGACCTGACAACTGGCTGAAGACCAAGTTGGTTGAGACTTGGCAGGAAGACCAGGGTGGTTGAGCCTTGGCAGGAAGTCCTGGTGGGTCAAGAAGTCAAGTAA